>CM025781.1:31102436-31129411 GCA_014636745.2 Centella asiatica
CAACCTGCAAGGCCATAATCAATTAACGCGATCCATGATATATATATATATTATATCTCTCAAGTAACTAAAGTAGAATTAAGAAATTAATACATGAATGTATTTAGATAATACATGAATATTACTAGAAAATTGTAGTAACAAGTTTAACTATATTTTTTTACAAAGTTAAAAAATTAATACCTTATTGAGGAAGGACTGACTATGGTTTGGTGGTGTCTTTTGACGGTAGAAATTTGTTAGCTTTGGAAGATAACCAAGGTCCATATATCTTAAACTGGGAAGGGCAATGATGTCCACCTCCTCCTCCTCTTTCCTTATGATTTCCTCCATCACCTTACAGTTAGAAACATAGAGAGAATCCAGATGCATGAGACATCTGGCAGTGGAAGCGCTGAACAGGTATTTTAATCGTGAGCAATGGTGAATAGTTAAGCGCCTTAATTTGTAGAAAGGCATGGTATTCTCTGCTGGGTATTTGACTACTCTTGTACTCATGCCGTCCAAATGCTCCATTTCAGGACAATTTAAAATTTGTAGCACTGTCAGATCTTTAAATGCTTCTTCTCTGTTATTGTTATTCACGAAAACATCTTGCAAACCAGTCACTTCAGCAAAGGAAACTACTTCAGCTCTCTCTGCCAAAGCTTTCATCCAGCTTCTCAATGATATCCCACTTATTTTAATTGTATTGACAGGAGGACGGCGTATAGGAGGGTGACGACTACTAATAGTTATGTGAAATCTACGTAGATTATTCAAGATCCTGTCATCTGGACAAGACATATCACCATCTTTCACTTCCATGTCTAAATTCCTTAAGCGAGTCAGTTGATTAATCTCCTCAAAAATCGGTACTTCTTTATTGGTTGCTTCATCCCAAATCCTGAACCTCATTGGAATGCAGAGTTCTTCGAGGTTGGATAGACTTGATATGACATGTCTCAACACTTTTATTATCTCGTCATTATTCCGGTTCGAGAATTCCAACTTCCGAAGACGATTTAGCCCTCGTAAATCCAGTGGCATTGGAAGCTTGCAGCGATCAAGAATAAGGATCTCAAGTTCTTTTACCAGAAGGATGGGATTGTCGCTTAACTGGCACTCATGTAAACGTAACACACGGAGGCTAAATAGGGTCTGAAGAGAAGATTTTTGTATGTTCAAAGATACTCTGGTTAGAAACAAAGATCTTAGATTTGCAAGCTCAATCAAGCAGTCATCTGGGAGTTGTATGCAATTACCATAGTGTCTCCCTTGTAGCCACAATGTATGCAGGTCTGGGCACACCAATTTTTGATCAGAAAGGTCAGGGACTTCTTCATCAAAAGTAAGACGTAACAATTTCTTAGCACCACAATCATCTGATCGTGGCCAACGTGAGAGATTTCTTTTAATGAGAAATGCATATTCGCTCTCTTCGTTAGCTATCGAACTTGCTACGTCTCTAATGATATCATGCACTTTGACTTTGACTTCGACTTCGACTTTGTCATGACAGTCAATCAACAAAGAAGAAGACTTGAGACGATCAACACTCGAAACTACTCTCGTTCTTGCAGCTTCTATGGTGTCAAGGTCTTTAAGCAATTCCGTCCCACTTGCAAGTATCAACAACTCTTTTTCGACCGAAATCTCATAATCTTCATCAAAAACAGAACAGAGGAAAAGGCATGCTTTTGCATATTTGTCTAATTGATCGAAACTCACCTTAAGACAAACGTAAACTTTTGGATCTATTCCTGGGAGATCCCGAAATTGGCAATTCTGTAATAGGTTTAAGGAATCTTCCCATGTAGCCTTAGTCTTAAATTTGAGTGCTTCTCCAACTGCATTAATTAGGAGAGGCAAGCCTCCACATTCCTCGCACACCTTCCTCGCTAAGAGTTCACCCACACGGGCAATGTTAGAGGTACCAACAATCTCCTCGAATAGATCCCAAGCTTCGCCTACTTTCAAATTTTCAATGTCAATGGGATTAAGACAGTTGTTATGTAAACATACCTCTTTTTCTCGAGAGGTTAGGAGTATCTTACAACCTTTGAAGCTACCATCTCCAAAAGGAATTCCAATGTCATACAAAGGAATCTTCTTCCACACATCATCTAATACGACTAGGATCTTTTCTTCCTTCTCCAACCTATTCTTCAATAGAAATGCTCTATCACCTCCCTCTTCAAATTTCAAATCTATAGAAACTGCAAGCTGCTCTTGTATAGCTTTCACATCCACCTTGCTGGAGACATTTGCACGAGCAACTCTTTGAAAAATCCCCTGTGCTTTAGCTTGTTTAGATATTTCTTCCATCATGGTAGTTTTACCGGTACCTGGCATTCCATAGATTCCAAGTATGGGATCACCATCTTCTTTCTTCAGTGCCTTCCAGAGCTGTGAGTAAGCAAGGTCTCTGGAGACAAACTTCCGATATTTGGTTTTGGAGATTTGGTTGTGTTCATTAGGTGGAAGATATGCAATTTCACCATCCACATGAGCTTTGCCAGAAACTGCTTGTTCAATTGCCCCATTGGTCATCTCTGCGGCCTTCCTACCTAGTTGGAAACGGGAGACTGGATTAGGAAGTTGCACCACCCCAAAGCACCTGCAGGATGTCGTACCTCCATATCTCTGCTCTAACTCTTCTACTTCAACTTTTAATTTTGTTGCACCCTCCTGCCATCTCGTCACAGGTTCCTCGATTGTTTTTCCTTGGTTTTTTTCTTCGGTTACTTTTCTTCCAAGTTTCTCCTCCAGATATTCAACCTGCTTAATCTCATTCTTGAGATTCTCAACAATTTTTTTGGAACAAAGCAGATAACGAAGCCCGCGAATCCCAGCTTCAACGATTTTATCATATATCTTATCACGGATTGTTCCAACAAGAGGAATGTCAGATACACTACACATGGCTCTTGCTTTCCACAACTTCTTCTCCGATATGTATATAATAAATTTTTGGGAAAGAAGTTATAATGTGATATACAAGAATAGAAATAGTAAAAGGGAGAGAATACGATGAAATAAAAAACGGGTGCAGGTAGAGTTCAGTGGAAAGATGAAGGAGCGAGTGAAAGAAAGGTAGATAATATGAAACAATAATACTCAGAGGAAACCAGATGGAATGAAGAATAAGCTACTAGTAAAGAGCGGAGTGAAAGAAGAATAAACTTATTTGATATAATAGTAAATAAACCAAACATATTATCGTACACATAGTAATATTCATTTTTGTTGAATGAATATGAGCCATTCAATTCATGATATAAGAGGGGTCAGGGGCTGACAGTTGCATGATTAAGTTTTTGGAGGAAGAAAATAATTAAATACAGCTAATGTGTTATCAATTCAAGCCTGTCAACGTACACAACCCTACCACGTGAGATGCTACATTAGAAATCCAACCACTACTGGCAATTAATTAATTTTGTTCCAAACCCAAATAGTTTTGATTCGGTTAATTATTTTATTTGAATGCTCCAAATTACTCATAATGTCCTATTTAAGTTTACTACAAATCCTCTTTGCATGTATTATATTCTAGACTTTCCATGATTGAGAGGGACAAAAAAAGGTTTGAAAATCAATCAACTTCATGCATCAAATATTTTTATATATAACTAAAAAACTTTAAAATTTAATCAAATGAAAAAATAATTTATTAAATGACTTATATCTAAAAAATAAAATATACCTATTAATCTTTAAATTTATAAATATAAAATTAATGATATTATACACAATAATATGAACTACCGATCGCGTATTTAATATAATAAAAAAATTTAAAAATTTAAAAATTAAGTATACTATAGACTCAATAATTTTAATTAATTTAAACAAAAATTCATATTGTTATAGGTTTACTACAAATAAACCTATAACATTTATAAATAATATTCTCCCCATTCTCGAAAGGGTAATTTAAGTATACTCAAACACACAAATTAAAAAGAGAAAAAAGCAATACAAAAAAGTAGAAAAAAAGAGCGTAAAAAAGAAAATAAATATAAAATGCATATTTTTATACATTTTCCGGGGATAAACATCATTTTGAGGAGGGAGGGAGTTGAAACGAATCAAGTACACTTCGTTATATACTCTTGAAACGAATGAACTACACTTCGTTATATACTCTCAGCTCAGCCATTCTTTTCACTCTTACCATTAATATATTCCCATCCCCTCAAAAAAAAAAAATGATACCCATTAATTTTCTTGAGAAAACAGGAATATATGATATTAACATTAAGGGTAAAGAGCTAAAGGTTAGATTTGTTGATCATGAAGCCATAGTTGACAAGGGAATTGCCGAGCTGAGAACCGAGCTCTCCAACTCCAAACTGCCAGTTGTAGCTGTGGATGTCAAGACATCAGACAATAAAGCCCATCTGTTGCTGCTTCGAGTAGGAAGTCGTTGTGTCATCATTCAGAATCGCTATTACATATACATTACACCAGAATCTCTACTAAGTTTTATGAATGACGAAACAATATGTTTTGTGGGAGTTGGTATTAAGTCGAAACTTGGGGAATTTTTTGGTAACTGGGTAGGATGTAATCGTGTTGAATGCAAGACAGGAGTGGAAGTGGGAGATTTGGCTGCTAGGGTTTTGAAGAACCCTAGTCTTAGTGAAGCCAGTTTGCCGATGGTAGCAAGAGAAATCGGAGTGGTTGATGATGTGAAAGCCATCTTAATGGTAACAGCTGCAGGTTCTTCTGGCTCTTCACCATCATATTCATCTGATCATGTTAATTGGAGTGCAAAGTTTTTCTCAACGGATGAAGTGAAGCAAGCAATTCTTGAAGTTTGTGCTGTTAATCTGGTTGGGGAACATCTTTTGAATTTGATAGTTTGAGTCCATCTACTTACTTTTAGGATTGCAACTTTACATTTCCTTTCCATCCATGTGCGTCTATGTGATGAATAAATCTCCATGAAAAAAGATCAAACTTTCGTTCTTTATAATTATTTCTTGAAATGTGACATTTCTCACTTCTCTCTCATTTATGTTTTGGCAAAACTTTTTCTCTCATTAACAAAATATATATTCTTCAACAATAAGTAAAGCTACGCATTATTTTCGCGAATAAGAGTATCACTTTTAATCTTTCGATCTAAAATATTTACCATTCAATAACTTTAAATTTTTATGTGCACCGTCGAGTTAAAAATTGTTATCTACGAAAATATATGCCTTCGGTGGTGCAAGTTAATTTCCTGTTTTATTATCTATGTTCTGCAATATTAAGTTCTTCTATTTTAAATCTTAATTTATCTTGACCTACTGCTTCAAAGTTTCATCTTTCTCGCATCAATTTGAGTTGTAATGCACATCATTCTCTGATCATAATCCCTTTTTTGGAAAAATAGAAATTAAAAAGATGGCACGATCGTACAGGAATATATTATTACAAACTGAATGGAAATTTAGGGAGTGTTGGTAGTTCCTTTTAAAAAGCTTTAATTTCAAAAACTACTTTTTACACTAAATACTCATAAATTCTCCTTTAACATATAATCCAAAATATATAAAAAAAAATCTCTTATTTTTTAATAAATAGATATTTAATTCAGAATGAGATTATAATGTAAAAGGCAAAATCATTTAGCCAAAGTTTTTTGTTTGACAGATAAGTTGGTACATGTTAATATATACCGGGGAAACTTATTCTCAAAATATATCAGTTTTATATATTTGGTTTTTAAATTTTTTTCGCAATTTATTTGGTATATAAACTTTTTAAAACATACACAGTGAGTAAATTTTGTCAAAATCTCATTAATATAACTCAAGAACAATCGAAATGAAAGTTTATATATGACATAAATCGATTATTTTATTTTTTAAAAATTACATGTGTGATTCGTATGAGTGTATTTTTTATTAAATTTAATAAGTAAATGATGAATTTTTTTGATTGTGAATATTTTTAAAAATTGATGTACCAAAAAAGTTAGAAAAAAAATTTAAAAATTAAATATAAAAAATTGATATAATTTAAAAACCGTCTAAAATTTTTTTCTATATGTAATGTCATTGGCCTTTTCATTTCAAAAGTCTCGCGGTGGCCGAGGTGTAGCACTCAAAATGTACGAAAGTGCCAATTTTCGAAGTGCTACTTTTTTTTATATGTATTTTCTTTTGGTAAAGTTAGTGCTGCTTGGATAGAGACATGCATTCCGATTTTCAGATTTTTTTTCTTTTAGTCAAAATAATCGAGCTTTAACTTTTAAATTTAGCATATACTTATATTTAAACAATTACAAAAATCAAGGCTTATTATAAATAATATAAGATTTTCACTTGATTATAATTTTGTTCTATATATTTTACAAAATAGTGAAAATTTTATATCAATAAATGGTCAAATTTGGTTGCAATTCGCGTAATTCGCTTTTGCACCTTTTCTTGTTACAACTTTTAATATTGTTTAGGCTTTTTTTTAAAACTAATTAGGTCTCGACTAATCAAAGATCGCTAGAATTTCAATCAAACCATTAAAAAAAATTCTCCTTGACACCATTTTCACCGTCTACTGTTTAGTGTTTACAACAAATATATATGCCTTGATGGTGCAAATTTCCTGTTTCCTTTTAAATCTTAATTTATCTTGACCAACTTCTTCAAAGGTTCACATCCATCTCTGATCATAATTCCCTTCTTTCTAAAAAAATAAATAATACTCCATCTATTTCAAAAAAAAGTAATGTTTAAATTTTTTACAAATTTTAATTTTGCATATTTTACTAAAAATTATGCATAGCAATATAAAAATTTTTCTTTAAATTTGTTATAAATGTCCAATTAAAGATTATATAAAAAGATTATAATTACAAATTTTGAAAAATATGATATTATAATGAAAAAATTATGTAAATATTATTTTTTTTGAACAAATTTATTTTTAAATGTTATCTTTTTTTTTTTCAGAACAGAGGGAATAATTGTTTTTTGACTTATCAAAGACAAATAATGACATCGAAAAAATGTATATTCATATTACACGATAGAGGGAATGGAATCACGTCAACAACTCAATTGAGGCTTTAAAAAATTATTTGATTGCCAATCAACTCGATTCAGTTTTTATTTTTGATCACTAACTGAAATGAATATATTTTTAATTTAGTTTCCAAATTAAAAATGAAATATGAGCTGAACGACTGAAATATCATCAAGTTGTTCAAACTTAAATATTAGTAGAGTGTGTCGTGAAATTTTGTTTTTAAGTAAAATATTTTGTATTTTAACTTCTTCTTCTTCCGGTTTTCCGGTAATTTTAAGATTAAATGACAAATATGTTTCTTTTAAGTTGTCATCCAATTCTAATATAGTTTCTAGTCACCCTGTACATCTCTGTGATGAGTAATTATTTCTTGAAATGTGACATTTCTCGCTTCTCTCTCGTTTATGTTTTGGCAAAAGATTTTCTCCCACTAACGACATATATATTCTGCAACAATAAGTAAAGCTATGCATTATTTTCGCGAATAAGAATATCACTTTTAATCTTTCGATCTAAAATATTTACCATTCAATAGCATTAAGTTTTTATGTGCTTAAAAATTGTTATCTACAAAAATATATGCCTTCGACGGTGCAAGTTAATTTCCTGTTTTATTATCTATGTTCTGTAATATTAAGTTCTTCTATTTTAAATCTTAATTTATCTTGACCTACTGCTTCAAAGTTTCATCTTTTGCATCAATTTGAGTTGTAGTGCACATCAGTCTCTGATCATAATCCTTTTTTTTGAAAAATAGAAATTAAAAAGATGGTACGATCATATAGGTATATATTATTACAAACTGAATGGAAATTTAGGGAGTGTTTGGTAGTTCCTTTTAAAAAGCTTTAAATTTAAAAACTACTTTTTACACTAAATACTCATAAATTCTCCTTTAACATATAATCCAAAATATAAAAATAAATTTCTCTTATTTTATAATAAATAGATATTTAATTCAGAATGAGATTATAATGCAAAAAGGCAAAATCATTTAGCCAAAGTATTTTATTCGATAGATAAGTTGGTACATGTGAATATATATAAATGTCATGTACGAAAGTGCCAATTTTCCAAGTGCTACTTTTTTTTATATTCTTTTGGTAAAGCTAATGCTGCTTGGATAGAGACATGCATTGCAATAACTTACATAATCTAAAATTATGTAATGTATATTATATATAAAATTCCTCCGACATGAGAATAATTATTATATATAAAGTGGCGGAATCTAGTGAGTTTAGCCATGGCAACGGGGCGGGTATGGGATGGAGGAGCTGTTTCCAAATCTTACCCGCTAAACTTACATAATCTCTCAAATCCGCCCCGCCCCGTTAACGATTCTATCAAACCCGCCATGCCCCCGCCCCATTACCTAAAATTATTATTTTTATTTTATTTCTTTATTTTTTTAATATTATTCTCTTACAAAATTTTCTAAAATCATTATAAAATATGTTTTATATATAAACGGATCGGAGTTAAATAGGATGAGATGGTAAATCTCATACCCTACTCTAACCCTATAGGGTTCAACTAATCGGGTCCCATTAGGATCAGAGTTGGGCAAAAAATTAGCGGGTCGAATAAAATTGTCATATGTAAGTGAGTTATATTAGTACATAAAGAGTTACCCAAATGGCAAAACTATCAACAGAATTGGAGTCGCCCAAACTATCCTCCATATATATATACATATATATATATTTTACTTCGTCAATCTTGGGTTTATTAGCATCTGCTTACATAATTGTTGGAGATCTATTCTCCTGATTGATCATGATTTTTTCGTCAAAATCAAGCTTATAAAGCAGTCTAACACTATAATTATTTTGAAATAGTTTTATTGATCATAGAAAAGTAAATACAATCTTGTAAAACTTCAATCTTGTAATAGTTTTATTATTGTAATAAATTTGTATTTGGTTAGCACAATATGGATGTTCAATCTAGAATCCTGATCTTATATTTCTCTTTTGTTTACATTTTTGCATAATTTATTTACATTTGCATTATTATGCGTCCTTACTTCCCAATTTGTTATTTTAATTTTATTTTAGCATCTGCTTCCATATACCTCTATGTTTATTTTGGAAGCCTGATCTTATAGTTATCTTTGTTTAAATTTAATTCATTTATATTTGCATTCTTATTCGTCCTTACTTTCCACTCTATTAGTTTAATTTTATTTTAGCATTTTCTTCTGTGTACCTCTGGTATCAAAGTCAAAGGAGGAAGTAAGGTGAAATATTCTTTTAATGTCTACTTAAGTACAAAGTATTTCGAAAGTCAAAACCATCCCAACTAGTCTCCGAAAGAATTGAGAACTATTTTAAATCAACTCATAAAGGAGTCAGGTTTTCTTAATCATGGGGATCTATTTTAAATCAACTAGTTGTTGGAGAACTATTTCGAAAGAATTATAGTGTCAAACTCCCTTAGGAGCCTGATTCTGACAAAAAAATCATTCCAACCAAAGTTAGACCCATCCAAATGAGTCATGAACTCATAACTCATTGTCAAAAAGAAATATAAGATCTTTTGAAAAAAAAGATAATATCTCGTAGCAAATTCCCTTGGAGTTGTATAGCTTTTTATGTTAACTAGAGCGTAGAAATAGAATGCGGTACACCCCGTTTAATTATTAATTATAAACCATTAAATTAGGCCTTACGTTGGATTAGGTATCCAATCCATAACAAAAAATATATTCTTCAACAATTATATGATGCTCATATAATTTCAAAATTTGATTTAAAATTTGAATTTTAACAAATCCAAATTGATCCTCACAATCGTTACAAAACTGTTTTCATAATTCCATTTGGACAATATGAATGAAATGTGATGTTTTTTTGCCTTAAAAATGCTCCTTCAGAGTTTCAAAATATAGTGAATAATATTTTCAATAATTATTCAAAATTTATTATTGTTTATATCGAGAATGTTTTAACCTTTTCTGATAGCCTAGAACAACACTTTAACCACTTGTACATTTTCTTTAATATTATCAAAACTAATGGTTTAGTTCTTTTCAAAATTAAAATCTGTCTTTTTTTAGACAAAAATCAGGTTTTTAGGACATAATATAGAACAGGGAACCATTGTCCCTATCAATCGTTCCATAGTATTTGTTGATAAATTTTCTAACCAAATTATTGATAAAATACAACTTCAAAGATTTCTTGGTTGTGTCAATTATGTTTCTGAATTTATTACAGGACTAAGCAATCTTGTAAAACCCCTTCATAATCATCTTAAACAACCTCCTCTTCCCTGGACATCCATACATACCCATGTTATATGGAGGCATATTGAAATAAAAGAAAGACGGTAAATAATATATCATTGTATTACTTCAAAACACTAGAATAATTCCCAACAAAATTATCCCACCATTAGAAAAGAGATTTTAGTCATTATGTTATGTATTACAAAATTTCAATTTGTTTTATTAAATCAAAAAATTTTAGTCAGAATTGACTGTTAAGTTACAAAATTTATTTTACAAAAAGATGTTAAAAACTTTGCTAGTAAGAAATTTTTTGCTAGGTGACAAGTTATTTTATAAATATTTGATTTTAACATTGAATATATTAAAGGAAATTCCAACTATATTAAAAGAATACTTTTTAATAACTTTTGATTAACCGTCAATAGATCTAAAATAAAACTTTAGCTCCAACTATATTAAAAGAAGACATTAAAAGTTTAAATAAGGGTGGGGAATAAGGACGCATAATAATGCAAATGATCTTATAATAAATCTGTATTTGGTCAGCACACTACGGATATTCATTCCGGAAGACTGATCTTATACTTATCTTTATTTAAATTTTGGTATAATTCATTTACATTTATATTTTTATGCGCCATTACTCTTCACTTTGTTAGTTTAATTTTATTTTAGCATCTGCTTCCGTGTACCTCTGTTATCAGAGTTAGAGGGGGAAGTAAAGTAAAATATTCTTTTAATGTCTACTTAAGTATAGAATATTTTTGAATTAAATATGTTGTTTGGTAATACTTCTTGACATATCTCGGTTAGATGTGTTCTTAATTCCGGTAGAATTGAAATTTTATGATACTCTTACTCTCCACTTTATTAGTTTAATTTTATTTTAGCATCTGTTTCCGTGTACCTCTAGTATCAGAGCCAGAGAGGGAAGTAAGATAAAATATTCTTTTAATGTCTACTTAAGTGTTATAAAAATCACTACTTATCTCTGTTAATTTAATTAAAGGAAGCTCCAACTATATTAAATGAATACTTTTTAATCCCAATAGATCTAATTCAGCTCTAATTGGGTTGACAGTTAATTCTGGAGCTTCCTTTAAAACTACTTAATTGTCAATTCTAGACACCCAATTTTGACGAAAAAACCCACGATCAATAAAATTTTGGTTGACAGTCAATTCTGGAGCTGCAAAAAACCCATGCAAAATTTGTTTTACTTCCCCATGATCAATAAAACTACTTAAGCCTTACATGATCAATAAAATTATTTCGAAATAATAAAACTAGTTATATATATATATATATATATATAAGGCCGATGTATGTCTAACATTAGTTATGGAAACTTTCGTAGTTAACACATTTCTAACCCTTGATCGGATGATCCAACGGTCCAAATCAAACAAACAAAAAAATTATCCTTTCCACTAATAACATCGGCGAAAGGCACTGAACTTGTTTAATTGTTAGCCTTTACTGACGGAAGACATTGAACTTGATTAATTGTCTTATACATTCACATCAAATAACTATTATCAGTATATCGTATACATTCAGATCAAATAAAATATACCGTATACAGTAATAAACATTAGTTATATGAGTTATACATGAATGATTCAATGATTCAGATCAAACAACATTTTGCCTTTTCGCCAATAATACTGACAGGTATCATTGAAACAAAGTATTTCCTATTTTCGCCAGTAATAAAAATAAAAATAAATAAGTGTTATATGGATAATCTAAGAGTTCAGATCAAACAATTAAAAAAAATAAAAAGTCTTTTCGCCAGTGTTACTAATGGAAGACTTTTACAATTTGCTATGTTTCTGCTAGCTTTTAACTCAGGGAAGGAAGACTTTGAAATTATAATTTTTAAAATTATAATAACAACTTTTAACTTTTGACAGTCGAACCTCATCTTCCGTAATTAAGTTTTTTTTAAAAAAATTCTCACAAATGGTATGTCTAATAATTGGTAATAGATAAAAATTAATTGCTAAAGGAAATCGGGTACATTTTATTAAAGATTGAGCAGGCTGCTCAAAATTTGAAAAAAAGAAAAAAGAAAAGCGGTAGAATATGTATGTAAATGATAGTACGTGCAGTACAGAATAGAAACACAAATAATGCCAATGTAATAACTAGTAATAATTACATAAACAATCAAAATGACCGTTTTTCCAAATATGAACCGTCGATCAACACCACGGATACACAACAACGTCCATCAAATTTATTTCACTCAACATGCTCTTGTTCAATTTCTTCATCGCTGCCGGTTGTATGTAGTGTATTTTTTTGTTGTATGTAGTGGTTGAGATCGGAAGCATCTTCAAAAGGTGCGTCATTGATACCAATCTCTAACGGCGGTGTGGTGTAGGCCGACATAGCTGAACAACATGTAAGCTGAAATAGTGTAACATCATCTTCACAATTGCATATGCTTTGAGATGTCTATTGGTAATTTAAAAATTCATTTTTAAGGAAAAGCAAAAATGTGCTACATATAAAATCAAAATGTGTAACGCAGATAAGATAACTATTTATATAAATTGGTTGAACCGATAAACTCCTAGTTTATTAGCGTTGAATTGTTAGTTAAGTTGATTATAAATTGGTTGAACTGTCTTACTCTCTCCGTCTAAATTTAATTGTCATCTTAAAGATGTACACACTTATTAAAAAATAATATTAATATAATTACGGATGTAAAATTACTTATTAATAACTACTTATTTATATTTGTCTATAATAATTAATGTTTACAGAGATTGAAAATTAAATTGACACATTAAATAAATACGAGGGTAATTTAATTATAAATATAATGTACCCGATATTTATTTTGGACAGATTAAATGTTAAATATGACAAAATTTACCGGACGGAGTGAGTATTAACTATTAAGTCGAAAGTCAACTTTTATCGATCAAAGTCCCAAAAGTAATTAAAAGTTGGAATTGGATTCTTACTTCGACCTCTTACCCATTTTTACTTCCAACCATCCAACAATGTCGAAAAGTACACTATCCTCTCCCCTCACATCTTCGCCATTGATAACCTACCTCCTTCTATTTCTGGTAAGCTTAATCAACGGCCACAAATTCTCCATCGACGAAGCCACCATCAAAGACATTCAACTCGCCTTCACCGAAAACAAGCTCACTTCACGACAACTCGTTGACTACTACATTCAACAGATCGAGAGCCTCAATCCAGTGCTTCGCGCAGTAGTGGAAGTAAACCCGGAGGCGCAACATCAAGCGAATGAGGCAGATCGAGAGAGGAAGAGGAGGACACTTACTGGCCGTCGATCATGGCTAAGTGATATGCATGGTATTCCGGTGCTGCTCAAGGACACCGTAGCTACCAAAGACAAGCTCAATACGACCGCTGGATCGTATGCGCTGGTGGGGTCGGAAGTGCCTCGGGATGCGGGCGTGGTGGAGAGGCTGAGGAGGTGTGGGGCAGTGATATTGGGTAAAGCGAGTATGAGCGAGTGGTATCATGTGAGGTCTTTCACTATTCCCGATAGTTGGTGTGCTAGAACTGGCCTGGCTGTGGTTAGTAATACTCGACTTTTGATTCATTTCTCTACTTGTTAAATTGTTGATTATGTATATTTTGTATCTTAGCTTCTTGTTAATAAAATTTTCCTCTAGTTCATTTAATCTGTCTCACTAAACAATCCTCTACAGTGAGACAATATAATTAACGGCTAAGGTTGTGTTCGATAAATCTAAACACTTCAGGCTTAAAATAACTTCTTTTTTTCCTCCCAACTTTTAAATTATAAGTTAAAATGCAACAGTACAAATATTTGGGAGTTTTAACTTAAAATCTAATTTTACAGTCATTTTTCAATAGTAAGTATGCCTAGTTTTTCAACTTAAAATCAAAAAGTTAATATTTAACTTTAATCTATAAAGTATAAGTTGTTCGGAACACGCCTTAAGTATGTATAGTATAGGGTTTCTAAATCTGAATTGAAAATCTGTTTGATATCAAATATTATTTTGACTATCTCAATAATATTAAGGCTATATTTGACACGTGGGCATCTTAGTAAGAGAATGAGAATCTTATATTTGATTATTAGATATTTAGGAATCTAATATTACTAGACCTACGTTTGGATGTACTTAAAAATGCATATTAATGAAAAATCAAATAAAAATAAAAATTCATTGATAACGGGGGTTTGGGTGCCGACGTCAACGATGGTAGAATTGTGGTGGTGATAATTGGCGGCGGCGGTGGTGGCCAGATATGGCGGTGGTAGCAGCGGCGGCCGACAATAGTGGTTGGGTGTGGGGGTGGTGGTAATTGGCGGCGGCAGTGGGTGGCGAGTAGCGATGGTGGTTGGGAGGTCAACGACGTTGGTGGTGGTGCAGGTCGACAGTTGTGGTGGTCCAGGTCGACAATTGTGGTGGTCGACGGCGGTGACGATGGTGGCAGCCTGTGGTGGTGGTGGTGGCCAATGGTGGTGGTGGTGGCCAGTGGTGATGGTGGTAGTGGTCAATAGTATTGTGATTAGATTACTTAGTAATGGTAATCTGAAACCCCACTTTATGATGAGTTTCAAATTACCACATTATGTGGGTATCCTTTATTCCCATTAATCGCATGTCCTTCATGTATCAATCAAAACATGGGTATCAGAATGAGATATCCATTCCCATAGTAAGATGTCTGCATGCCAAACATAGCCAAATATTAAATTAAGAGGGTTATTATCAAAAAAAAATTAGTTTTCAAATTAGTTTATGTAATAAAACTTATAAGATAATATTTCTACAAATTTAATGATACTATCTTTGCTAAAATTTTCATTAAGAGGTATCGCTTGATGAATCAGCATCAACTTCTTCTGTTACCAATCAAGAGGCATTAAGAGACACTGATATATCAAAGTTTTTTTTTTATCAAATGGCTATGCTTTTTACCAATTAAGAGGTGTTGAAGCTGTTAAAAGGTGTTGAGAGACAATTAAACACAGCAGTATGTTTTATCTACGCCTTTGTTCGATATTAATCCATTGGATAATCATTTAAACGGCTAGGTATGCCTAATGTTTTTAAGGCATTGGTTAATACAATTAGTAGAGGTAAATCTTAATTGATATTGCTGTTATAAGCTACTCTTTATTTTCACACTTATTTATTGAGAAAGAACATTTATTGATGATATTTATAAGTAATAATGGTGTAATTTTACCCAATTATATGTGAAATTATACAAGTTAGAATTAATTTATGATTATTCTAGGATGTTAGTTAAGATCTGTAGACAAAGAGCAAATGACTAACAAAATGGAAAATTTTAGAAGCAGACTAATAGAAAGATCGGAGGGAGTTTTGGATATCGTTGTTTCAGTTTTTTTAGGATTATGAGGTGCCTTGTTAGGGAAAATGGTTTGACCAAGTTGGATATAGAACAGTATATCTATTGCACCCCAAGAAACTTGCAACAAGAACTCATAAGTATACATTAGCCAAAAGGAAACAACCAAATCCTTTTAAAAACAGGAAGAGAGTACTAAAATTGTCATCAATTTCTAATTAACTCTGGGTTTTTATTGTGAGTTACTTTATATGCACATATTTACTTAGATTAAGTCAAAAGATTTATTAGTAATGACCGTTGAGCAAGTACTCGGGCTAATTAGTAGTGGATGGCTTTGTTTAGAATATCTGCAGTTGAAATTTAGTCTTAATATTTAGTTGTTATCTAGCAGCACTACAATATATGAAATAATATGTAATAGAGAGAAATCAAGATGAGGAAATTACTTAAGTTTATTGAGAAATACTGCAGCCTATTATATAGGCAGATACATAACAGAAAGAAGTAACAAAATAGAAAACTAATAACCTAAAATTCAGGAAAGTGGCCTATGTTCTGCATCACAGATCAATGTTCTAAAACAACTTCTAAAGACTTAATCAAATACGTGGGAATATGGATTAAAACATTATTAAACAATCTTAATTTATCTCTAACATCCTTCCTTAAACTGAAACCTCTAAGGTGGAAGTTTACTTCAAGAATTCCTTGAAGCACAATTAACTATACTGCATACCCCCAACATTCTTCGTAAATTCTAGAACGGCTGTAACTTTAGTGGCTTGGTGAATATATCAGCAAGTTGTTCTTCGCTCTTACAAAAGTGCAGATTGATCGTTTCATCATGTACAAGATCTCTTACAAAATAGTATCTCACATCTATATGTTTACTTCTCCCATGGAATACAGAATTTCTGGACAACTTAATAGTTGAGCTGTTATCACAAATATTGTGGTCGCTCCTGTTTGGATGAACTGCAATTCATCAAGAACTCCTCCCAACCATATAGCTTGACATGCACAATTTGTTGCAGCAACGAACTCGGCCTCTGTACTAGATAAAGTAACAATCAACTGCTTCTTCGATGACCATGAAATTGCAGCTGTCCCAAACATAAAAGCATAACCTGATGTGCTCCTCCCATCATCTTAATCCCCTGCGTAATCACTGTCTGTAAATCCAAACAAATTGCAGCCTTTTCTTTTCTTGTAAAGCAGTCCAAGATTTCTGGTTCCTTGCAAATAACGAAGTATTCTTTTGGCTGCTTTCATATGCATTTCCGAAGGATTTTCCATGTACCTACTAATCAAACTTACAGAGAACATAAAATCAGGTCTTGTAGCAGTTAGATACATCAAACTGCCCACAATCTGCTTATAAAGGGTGCTGTCCACCTTTTTCCCTTCACGGTCTTTGTTTAACTTCAAACCACACTCAAATGGAATACTTGCTGGATTACAGTCCTCCATCTGAAATCTTTTCAGAATTTCTCCTACATATTTTCTTTGAGAAACAAAAGTCTCATTTTCAGATTGCACCACTTCCATGCCCAAATAATAATGCATCATGCCAAGGTCAGACATCTCAGACTCATTCATCATGGAGTTTTTAAAATCTTTAAACATCACGTCACAATTTCCAGTAAATATCAAATCATCGATATATAAACAAACAATGAGCATTTTTCCATTATTTCCAACTTTAACGAAAAGTGTATGCTCATAGGGACATTTCAGAAAACCAGCTTTTAGTAAATAAGCCTCAATACGGCTATACCAAGCACGTGGGCTTGTTTAAGTCCGTAGAGGGCCTTTTTATAATTTATATACTTTATGCTCATTACCAACCTTAACATAGCCAGGAGGTTGTTCCAAAAATACCTGTTCCTCCAAGTATCCGTGCAAAAACGCCGATTTGACATCTAGCTGAAAAATAGACCACGAGTTTTGTGCTGCCAACGAGATCACCAATCTGATTGTGTCATGTCTTGCCACCGGAGCAAAGACTTCGGTATAATCAATACCATATTCTTGCTTGTATCCCTTTGCCACCAAACGTGTCTTATACCTTTCAATTTCACCATTTTCCTTCAGCTTTGTTTTATAAACCCACTTTACGCCAATTGTCTTTCGCCCTTTCAGAAGATCAGTAAGCTCCCAAGTGTCATTTCTTTCAATGGCAGCAATTTCATCACTCATTGCTTACTGCCACTTTTCTTCTTTAACAGCACTCTCAAAAGTTGTTGGTTCATAATCCGAAAATAAAGCAAAATAGGTGATTGTGTCATCAATTTTAGATACCTCGTAATCATCCATCCAAGCAGGTCTTCTCCGAACACGTCGTTGGGTTGCATCTGTATCACCTTCTGCTGGTGGTGGTGTGACTTTGGAGGCTGATTGGCTTGTATCTGAATTACCTTCAGGTATAACAAGAGGTGTAAGTTGCTCTTCTTTAACATCGTTGTCCACAACAACTTGAGTAGCTGGTTGAATGTGAGCAGTCTGCTGTTGACTCCAATCCTAGGTGCTTTCTTCATCGAAAGTTACATCTCAACTAGTCACAATTTTCTCTGTTTTTGGATTGTATAGTTTATATGCCTTGGATGTTTCACTCACACCAAGAAACACACATTTCTCAGCTTTATCATCAAGCTTCTTCCTTGTTCTCATCTGGGACATGCGCGTAAGCGATGCACCCAAAAACTCTGAAATGATCAACATCTGGTCTTCTTCCATTCCAAGCCTCTTCCGACATCATATTTTGAATAGAAAAGGTAGGACTTCTGTTTAGGATGTGAATACTCCAATTTACTACTTCTGGCCAGAAAAGTTTGGGAATTTCTCTCCATGCTAACAAGCTTCTCACCATGTTAAGAATGGTTCAATTTTTCCTCTCCGATACACCATTTTGGTGTGGTGTATATGCAGTTGTAAGCTCCCTTCGAATCCCCCAATTTTTGCAAAATTCTTCAAATTCTTTTGAACAATACTCGTCGCCACGATCTGTTTGGAGAGACTTAATAATCTTTCCTGTTTCATTCTCCACATGAGCTTTAAAGCTTTTAAATACAGAAAAAGATTCTGATTTTTCCTGTAAAAAATATACCCATGAATTTCTAGAAAAATCAAAAATGAAGGTGATAAAATAGTTTCTACCACCATTCGAATGTGGTTTTATAGGACCACATATGTCTGAGTGCACAAGCTCTAATACATGTTTCGCTCTCCATGATTTTCCTTTTGGAAATTGTGACCGTTGTTGTTTGCTAACAACACATTCTTCGCAGACCTGTAAAGGATTATGAATTTGGGGCAGGCCTATCACCATGCCTTTCTTTTGGAGAGTCTGCAACCAAAACTTAGATGTCCGTAGCAAAAGTGCCACAACCAAGAGGGATCCTTTTCTTTAGCCATTAAACACGATTGAATACTTTCAAGCTTTAATGGAAACAACCTGTTTGAACTCATATAGACAATAGCAATAGCACCTTTAGAAGGATCATAAATTTCGCAAACACCCTTTTGAATTGTTAGAATGTAGCCCGTTTCCTGTAACTGACCGGCACTTAATAAGTTATTTTTCAGGGTAGGAACATACATAACATTCGAAATTGTTTCTTCAAAACCATTCTTGGTTTTTATCTTAATGTCACCTTTTCCCATCACATTTATAGTAGAATAATCACCAAAACGAATAGCAGAGTGATAATTTTCATTTAAATAAGAAAATGAAGACTTACTGCCAGTCATATGGTTGCTGCAGCCTGTGTCCAAGTACCAAATATTTGGGTCAGGTTCACTTTCAACATGAACAGCCATCAACAATGTTTCTTCTTCCTTCTTTTCAGCAAAATTTGATCTTTCTCCCTTCTCCTTGTGAATTGGCAGCCTTGTATAACATTCAGATCGATACTGCCCAAAGTTGTGACATCTAAAGCACTCTACCTTAGATTTGTCAACTTCGTGTCCTCTGTCTTGGCCATGAGATTGTACATCATTGACTTTGTAGTTTCTGCCTCCATCTCGATTGCTTCGTTCTCCTCTGCCTCTCCATCCACCTCCACCTCTACCTCTACCTCTGACCCTAGAGTTGGAGGGATTTATAAAGGTAGAAGCCTTTAGAGCTTGTTCCTCTGTATTTGAACTTCGGTTCATCTTTTGCTCGTGAACTAACAGAGAACTTTGAAGTTCATCGATGCTGAGTGTATCTATATCTTTCAATTCTTCAATTGCACAAATGACATAGGCAAATTGTGGAACCAAGGACCGCAATATTTTTTCCACAACAGAAACATCATCCTTCTTTTCACCATGGAACTGCATCTTGTTTACAATCGTTATGGTTCTTCCGAAATAACTTGTGACTGATTCACCGTCCTTCATTTGCAGCATCTCGAAATCCCTCCTCAAGGCTTGAAGCTGAGCACGCTTTGTTTGTGCAGAGCCTTGATATTTCTGCTTCATGGAATCCCAAATATCCTTGGAAGTTTCTTTGCAACGAATTGTTTCCAAAATTGATCGATCAATGGCCTGAAACAGATAATTTTTTGCCTTCAAATCTTTGAGCTTGAGTGCCTCTAATTCCTTCTGTGCATCTTTGGATGTGACGGCAGCAACTGCTACTGGTTCTTTTCCTCCAGCTGCAGTGTTGCTACACCAGATTCAACAACATTCCAAAATTCCTTGGACCATAAAAAGTTCTCCATTAGCATACTCCAGTGGTCATAATAACCATCAAACTTAGGAATAGCAGGCTGAACATAATTTTCAGATGCCATTTGAGCACTACTGTGCTTCCCTCTTTCCTCTCTCTCACACTCATAATTTGTAATTATATATGAGATTTGTAGGTTGCTAGGCTCTGATACCACTGTTATCAAGCAGCACTACAATATATGAAATAATATGTAATAGAGAGAAATCAAGATGAGGAAATTCCTTAAAAGTTTATTGAGATATACTGCAGCCTATTATATAGGCAGATACATAACAGAAAGAAGTAACAAAATCGAAAACTGATAACCTAAAATTCAGGAAAGTGGCTCATGTTCTGCATAACAGATCCATGTTCTAAAACAACTTCTAAAGACTTAATCAAATACGTGGGAATATGGATTAAACCATTATTAAACAATCCTAATTTATCTCTAACATTAGTAACAATCAAAGGCCAAGATGGGAGTAGGTTTCCTTTTATGTTGTAACTGTAGCACAACTGTCAATCATTGGTATGAATTCAAAATTTTTTCTTTAGTGTCCTTCTATCTTTGTCTACGTTGTTCGGTATACGTAGTCGCTATAAAATCTAACATTTTGATCTAGGCCACGACCCTAAACTGGCTACATGCCTCCGTACAACTTTGAAACAGGAAAATGGTACAGAGGGATCTTACATTGTTTTAGGTTAGGAGAGGTAAGGCACGATTGATTTCAGTGTTACAAATTATGAAATATCTTTGATTTCATTTGTTAGAGTTGGAACTTGCTTTCCCATGTTTTCCGAAAAATACTTTTTAGAGTTGTAATGTGCTCCAACTATATTTATTGAATTAAATAGTGAGGCAACTCATGTGACAAGGTAGGGTAGCAGTAACTTGGCAGTAACAACAAATGTAGATAATGTATAAACATAGCACATCCAACTAGTTAAAGATAAGACTTAGTTAAGGGTCTAAGATCAGATCCTTTTTATTGTCCCTTCCCCATGATGTTGTTCTAACCAACTATTATTAAATGAAGGCAAAAATGGCAAACTGGCCATTCAAGTTGGCAACTTTTCCAAATTGAGTCACTTAACTTTAAAACTTTCCAATTGAGTCTCAAACTTTATTTTAAATCAAATGTAAGTCGTTCTATTAAATTTTCTTAACATGCGTAATTGTGAGTGACGCGGCGATGACAAGACACTGGCGTGGACTTAAAAAAAAAAAGTAAAGTAAATAAAATGTAGAAGCGGAAATGATTTCTAATCATGCTTCTATTCATTTTATTTTTTTTCTTTTCATTTTCTTCCCTCTCCTCCTTCCTTTCCCGTTTCAGCTTCTTCTCCCCGTTAGCATAACACTATACGCACATACACACACCAATTTCAAGGTAAATTCAGTTTCTTGTAATTCTTCATAGTCGAATGTGGTTGTAGGCACAATTCCGAGGCTTAAGGATGAAGTTTAGACATCGTCAGAATTGTCACCGGCGACATGGCCAAAACATGTAAAAGCTTTGTTTATTTACCGTTCTAAACGATTCAAGATGCTATATGAAACTAGAAACATGCAGAAAGTTATAGTTACAAACAAAATCATTTTTAATTGAGGATCAATCGAAGAAGAACAAATCTAGGTCTTAACCCGAAGATTTAATCCAATTTTTTGCCTTGTTTAGATTTTATATTTCTGGTACCTATGTGTTCCTGGAAGTCGTAAGATTCCTCATCGTAGTTCAATCGTCGGAAATGACGAAGAATCGAAGGAGAACGAGTCTGAACGGCGAGCTCACTGGTGTTAATGGAGGTCACCATCGCTTTGAGGCCTCTGTTTTCTCCAATTTAGGTGATGACAGTTTATGTATGGAATAATTTACTATCCTAAATGTCATGGTGGTCGTTCTACCTTCGATCTGAGTTTGTGGGTGTGATTTTCGACGGCAACAGCAAGGAAGTAGAAGGCGAACAGTGGCAGCGGTGTAGGAATGAAGAGAGAGAAAGGGGTGGGGGGAAGAAAAAGTCCACATCACTCATAATTAAGGTCCGTTAGGGAAATTTTATGAAATGTCTTATATTTGATTTAAAATTAAGTTTAGTGACTCAATTGGGAATTTTTAAAGCTAAGTGACTCAACTCCAAAAAGTTGCCAACTTGAGTGGCTAATTTGCCATTTTTATCATTAAATGAATAATGTATATATACAGTATACACATACACAGTTGAAACGAATTTCAATTTGTATAGTTGTAGTCCTTACCTATATTACGTAGGATATGGGGAAAACTAAATTTTGTCAAAATCGATCTACATTGTCAAGATACACCTGAGTGCTATTTATGCATGTGTTCACGGAGAAACCTGATATTTTTATAAAGATATTCTTTTAATTTTATACTGGTCCATCCTCGCTTGAATAATAGACGGCCAAGTACAAAGGTCCAATGTCTCCTGTGATATCAAATGCTCTTGCGAACGTGAACTCTTTTTGTGTTCAAATTTCTCTTTATCAAATGTAACTTTTCTTGTATCATGAACTAGTATATTGTTGTGTAGGGGAGTGAAAATGATCTGGCTGAATAGTGGAGTCAGGTGACAACTGGTTACTTGGGTTCTTTTCAAGCTCAGTTTGTTGCAATGGGTTGGTGTCCTCACACTAATATCTCGACTATGGATATTCGAGCTTTCGTTATATCAACTTAGTAGAGTATAGTAAGCTTATAAGTCTATTACTTGTTAATGAATTCTTACCTTTAGCTGAATCCAAACATAACTGGGATTCTCCAGATTTGTTTTTATATATTCTTGCTCCAATTTCTTATAATATGTATAAGGTGTATGGTATTTCAATTTTTAGTAACCAGAATGTCCAGAATCATAGTGCATCTCTGCTGTACCAAGGAATGTTTTTTCTGCCTTTTTCTCTTGAAACTACAATTAGCATGTCGCCTATGTAGTTATCTTTGTAAAATTGACTATGAAACCCAAAAGCTGGATCGCATGAATAAAAGATAAGAAAAAAGTGAACTAAAAATTTGGAAAATATTTTGTGAAAGATGGTGGTGGTAGGAGAGACAAGAGGGAAGAGGAAGGGATATACAATGATGAAAAAGGATTGATCATTCACCCTTTTCCTTCGATTGAAGTTGCTCATGGTTTGAATGATTCCATTCTACCATTCTCCCTCTATATTATCCCACTTTTCTCATATTCCTTTTCGTAATTACTCTTTATTAAATTCATTTCCCCACATTTAATTCAAGAAATCCAAACACTGCAAAAGAGTCATATGACAACCTAGAGGAAATGGAGTAATAGATGAAAAATACAAGAAAACAGCAGAACTGGATTTCCTAAATTTGTAGGTAAATAACTGAAGTTTGAGGCTGACGAGGCCCAAGTTATAGTTGAGGTCCAGATCATTACCTAATACTCATGATTATTTGTGATCATCAATTAACATCAATGTATGTTACTATTGAAAATGCAGAATCCTTATGTTCGAGGAGGTGATACCTGTGGATCAAGTAGTGGATCTGCTATATCAGTGGCCGCAAACATGGTGGCAGTATCACTCGGGACAGAAACTGATGGCTCGATCCTCTGCCCCGCTGATTATAACTCTGTTGTAGGCCTAAAGCCCACTGTTGGACTCACTAGTAGAGCCGGTGTTATTCCCATCTCATCCCGTCAGGACTCAATCGGGCAAGTACCACCTTACTACTACTCATAGTCCCCATTTGTTTCAGATTATTTTTTAGAGAATGAAAATTCTAATACTGTTATTAATACTACTAGAATCTCTAAAGAAGAAGCTGAAACAAACATGATCATCACATACTTCTGAAAATGTGGAATATCAAACAGGAGAATCAACCGTTTACACTATTGACGAAATCTGTGGCCTACTTTTGATGTCACAGGCCCATATGCAGAACAGTTTCGGATGCAGTTTATGTGCTTGATTCAATTGTGGGCTTTGATCCAAGAGATTATGAAGCAACAAAAGAAGCAGCCAAGTTTATACCTGAGGACGGTTACAAACAATTTCTCAATATTAATGGGCTCGAAGGAAAGAGACTGGGTGTGATGATGGATCCATTTCTGTCCCTCATGAACAGTTCAACAGCTTCTTCAATTTTCAAGGACCATTTTAAGACACTGAGGTCAATGTTTGATAATTTGTTTTTTGAGCCATTACAGTGCTCATCCTTATGTTATTATTAATTAGTTCAGATGAGTAACATGTTTTATTTATTTT
The DNA here is from genome assembly GCA_014636745.2 of Centella asiatica. Classification (NCBI taxonomy): domain Eukaryota; kingdom Viridiplantae; phylum Streptophyta; class Magnoliopsida; order Apiales; family Apiaceae; genus Centella; species Centella asiatica. The sequence goes on from CM025781.1 coordinate 31,126,992, forward strand.
TCTTTAACTATTTCTAGGAGATGTGGTGCTACTTTAGTAGATAATTTGGAGATCACAAACATTGATGACATTATGAATCCCTATCAAAGTGGTGAAATGATGACTTTACTGGCAGAGTTCAAGATCTCCCTAAATAATTATTTGAAAGAGCTTGTAACTTCTCCAGTGAGATCACTAGCTGACATTATTTCTTTCAACCTGAAAAATTCTGATTTGGTATGTTTCATTATACAAACCTGTATGCTTGTATTCACAAATTAAGTTACAGATTTTCTTACAAAGCTGAACGAATGTAACTTTTTGTAATTGCAGGAAAACAGTAAAGAGTATGGTCAAGAATTATTTGTAGCTGCCGAGTTAACAAATGGAATAGGGGAGGAAGAGAGGAAGGCGATCCAAACGATGGAAAAATTGTCGCGAGATGGTTTTGAAAAATATATGAAGCAGAACGAGTTAGACGCAATGGTGACACCAGGTTGGGCTGCCTCTACATTGCTGGCAATTGGAGGATACCCAGGAATCACGGTTCCAGCAGGGTACAACGTCAATGGCATGCCATTCGGGATATGTTTTGCAGGGTTGAAAGGCTCAGAACCAAAGCTGATTGAGATTGCTTATGCCTTTGAGCAAGCCACAATGATCAGAAAGTCTCCAGATTTGTCCAAATTATTTGACTTGGAATTTAGAACTTTGTAGTTAAAGATATGCTTAAAGTGTTTGCAATTAGCCCCATTCGGAAAGCCACCCTCGGGGAGTTAGACGCGAAAAATTTCTTTATGAACCATTTGTGACGCGTCAGACCTATTCATTTGCTTTTTTTAGAGGCATAATTTTGTTATTTGGCTTTGAAATAAAAGGAGTCATGCTAGGAAGCTGTAGCTTTGGATACTTTGATAAAAATTCAAGAGAAAATGTGTAGAGTGTAAACATTTGTTTGTTGTTAGATTCACAAGTGAATTAGATAATTTGAGGTGAGGATGAACCCCCCCCCCCCCCCCCCCACCCCCCCACATCAACAGAATTGTAAATGTGATTGACGAGGTTGGAGTGGGCAAGTTTTAGCCTTCAGCTTCCAAAGTTTCTTTTGAGGCATACTATGCTTTAGTACAATTTTCATATTTAGTAGAAAAGATTCTGGAGTATTGGCACATTAATTTCATTGCTCAATAGCTCTTGGTATTTGCCTCTTTTGTTTTGTGTTCCATCTTTTGTATTCTCCTGTGCCTAGTTTGTTTGTTGTGCTTCCGTTTTTCATTGTTTAGAATTAAAGATCCGACCCGATTCAAGTACTATTATTTAAGTGCCAAACATATTTTATTGTAGATTTGAGATATTGTAATGTCAATATCCGATTTATTCAATGCCGGGTATAGTTGTATAATGAGTATGGCGGTTCAAATCCTTTATTTTATTTGGTATTTTACGTTATGTCTTGTTCTTTTTTCTAATTGACACGTGTGTCTTTTTTTCAAAATTTTCAATAAGTAGATTTAAACCGACATAACAACAATGCGAAGCACAAATGGAATAGAGAATTTCAAAGCTGAATATAAAGGCCTTTAAAAATCTCTTTTACTTCTAAAGTTTTATTTTCTTATTTTGATTCCTCTAATTTGTTACAACTCTAATATCATAATTCATGAATTCACAACCGATAATCAATAGTTAATGGTTCAAATTTGTTATCAATTTTTCATTTTGTGACTAAAAATTTACATTTAACTATTCAATATAATAGTGACCTTCCGGCAGTCCAACGACCTATGGTCACTACTCCCACTGGGTGTAGGAGTCGAACGACCTATAAAGCTAGTTACTACTTCCACCGGAGCCAGGAGATACACTACTAGAACATGCGGATATTGTTATAGACTTGTTTGTGACAGACATATAATTCATTACAAAAGAGAATCTTGAAACTCGTCGTTAATGGCTTCTGGTGGTGTGAGAAACCACAAATTGTTATAATTAAATTAAGGAAATGAATTCCAATGTATTAGTAACATGATCAAGTTATTAGTATAATTATTTGAACATTGAATGAACTAGCGTAAATTGCTACCAACTTAATTGCAATTTCATGCAACTACATTTTTTGATTAATTAAATTCACAAAATAAATTATCATTATAAAAATAAAATGTACCAAAAAGGACAACAGAAAATAGTGGAAAACTTTCCAAAAATTTGAATTGGAAAGAAAATAAAAGTTGGTACAAATGGTGGTACATAGTACATTTTAACATTATTCAAATTACCCTAGAAATATTGTAGATAAATAGCTATCATCAATGTATATACTATGTTTATCATTTCTACTAGTATAAGATATTTAATAATGTTGGATATATACCGAAACTTTGAATTTTTGTATTATTCTTGAATGTAAGTTTGTTAGGTATTAAAGGGAAAAATACTAG
>CM025781.1:31129811-31145996 GCA_014636745.2 Centella asiatica
GAGGGGGGGAATTGAATAGTGTTTTTGAAATTTAAGTATTGCTTTGCAGTTTAAAATGCTTCTTACTTTTTAAAAATCTTTCTTATATTTTGAAAAGAGTTGACAGCAGAATTTATAGCAAAGAACCCTTTAGTTTTTAGATCAATCACTTAAAGCAGCAATGTCAGTAATGCTAAATGAGTTTAGCAAAAACTGAGTAAAGCAGGGATAAAGAGAATAAACAATGTAAAAGATAAACAACAAAATAAAGTAAGCAGGAGAATTTTTATAGTGGTTCAGTCTAAGTTTACTCCACTCTTTTTCTCTTTACTTGAGAAGGTACTCACTAAAAATGTTCATACAGAACAATAAAGAGTAGGATACTTAGTCCAAAATTACAATAGGTCACTTAGACCAGATAGTCACACAGACTAATAACAGATGAAGTATCTTGGTTGCTATCTTTAAGCAGTAAGCTCCTTATTGAGCATATTAGATAGCACTTGTTTAAGTTTGAATTTATGTCTTGCTGAGTTCTTAGAATGTCAGATTGTCAGACCAATTTTTTTGTTGTTCAGTCATCATAAATGAAATTTATGACTCCTATTTATACTATTCCAAAAATCTGTCCGTTGAGAATTTGAAATAGATTCGTTGGAGTTGTACTGTTGATAGTGACTTGTATCTTTATAGCTATTTCTTATTTAGTTCAAAAAAATAGCCGTTATTTTGTCTTCTAGTGCTTTTTGAAAAAGCACTCTAAGAGTTGATTAAGCAGGACAAAAGGTAGTCTTTTTCTGCCAATTTTGCTTGGATCAAGGTAAGGGATCTTACTATATCAGTTCTTGCTTATTTCCATTCTAAGCAGAACTGTCCTTGAAATTTTCTTTACATCTTCAGCATCTTTCTTGATCGATGAGCAAAGTCTTCACTTGTGATCAAAATTTTTGCTTAACTAGCAGAATATATTCATCTAATAAGTTGGATATTTTTCTAAGTTTTTTTTACATCACATAAGCAATGACTATATTACATCATCAATTCTTATATCAGTAAATATAATTTTTTTAAGTAATAGTAATATAAGCAAGGGTGCATCAACAAAATTAATGACCTGCCCCTTAGTGGGTAAACAACGTAGTTGGTTAGAGGAAAGGAAGGATACTGATTTGTTTTGTTACCCAACCTAGATGAATTTTTGTGACTACGTATGTTCACTCTTGAGGGATCATTTTGTTACAACTCGGCTTGTTGTACACAGTATAATATTTTGAGAAAGATATATACAGGCTCTGGCCTGTTTTTCTTCAAACGAAAGTCAATAATTGATTATCATCAACGACTTTTATGATTCTTCTTGAACTCCCGAAGGGCCGACATTGTTTCGTTGTGCTTCACATACAGAATATCAACCCCTTTACGTTTCCTAAACTACATTTTTGCGTATATATTTGCTGAATATAAATCGTTCATTTTTGTTGAGTTCACATTTTTAGGATTTCATGGCCTAAAGGCTAAATTGTCCGAAAGATGAAAAAGAAGGATGAATGAGTATTGAGTTCAGCTCGTCTTACTGTGGGTGACATATAGAGGAAGAAAGCGCATTAAGAATTTGAAGAGCATTTTCAACTTGTACTATGACTTCTCTGTTATTTAAGATTTTACATTATAGATCTGTAATAATTACTTCTTATTACTTTACTTAACTTTCCTGAATCAATGGATGTTTAGTATCTGTTTTCTCACTTATTGACGGCACCCTCACCCAGTATGAAATTGTGGGGCTGTCACAGGCGGCATCCGACGAGTTATCAAAGAAGATAGCCCAATTTTTTTTTGTCATTTTTACGTTTTTGAAGATGAAGTTGATTTTCTTAATGCTTTATAAATTGTAAATATCAAAAAAATGATTTTTCATTAAATTTGGCCCGGAGAATGTCGCGATGCACGTGTCATGGGATATTTGTGATGAATAAATTGTTGTCAATAATTTGTGACATACGAATTTGTCATAAAAAGTCAATCGTAAAGGTTTATGATAGATCGACCTTACAATTGTGAGAATGATTTATGTGACAATACTTCTGATGGGATGACTCCGTTACAAAATTATTTGTTTGTGACATATTATCATCTTCTATGATAATTTCGTCCATCATAATTTTACCAAATTTTAGTAAAGGTAAATCTCATAGCACAGAAAAAAAACTCAACAAATGTGACCACAGACACACAGCAGAACCAGTAGTTAGGGTTATAGGAAGGCATTTTGGACATGTAGCCTATAACCATTTTGTCTCATCTCCCGTCTTTTTCCCCAAAAATCCGTCCATAACTCCAGCCCGTCAAGTCACAGAGTCCACCTATTGACATAGACTGTGGATTACTAATACTCTCTGCGTCGAGTTTATATGTCATGTTTAGCATTTTTATTTATTTAAAATTAATTGTCGCACACATTATTTAAAAAGAATTTTAAAATGTAATTTTTATATTATTCTTATATTTAATAAATCAACTTAGTTTACAACTTTTATATCATTTATTATAAAAAAAGGTAAATAAATAATTTTACATCAATATTAATTACAAAATAATGATCTTAATATCATTTCTTAATAACTGTATAGATTCATAAGATTTACATATAAATTTAGACGGTGAGGATAATTTTTAATTTGGTATCTCATACCTTCTAAATTATCATGTCATCTTTAAAATTTTAGATTTCTTAATTAAATGTATTAGAAAAAAAGACCATATGCTAATCATAAAGAATAAAAAGTAATGAGACACAAAAGATGAAATACAAAATGAACAAGTTATATTTTTTTGGTCGGCAAATGCTGAGTTAAGTAAAGCATCTCAATTCCTAAATATGATAGAAAATATCATGTCAATTGGAGAGTAATGAGACGCAAAAGATGCAATATAAAATGAATGAGTTAAAGAATCAAGATTAATAATTTTTTGATATATATATATATATATATATATATATATATATATATATATATATATATATATATATCAGAATTATTAGTGCATGTGCATGATGGATGTCGAATCCAACAAAAATAAATTTTTACTGAAAAACAATTAACTTGTAGTTAGTGATAAATAAGGTCATATCCACATATATTAGTTAAAATTTATTTTGTCAAGAACAATTAAAATAAAAGAGTTTAAAAAAAAATTAATACATATAAGATTGAGAAATCAATGTAAAATGCATAAACAATAAAAATGAGGAGTTAATAAATATATGAAGGAAACTAGCCAAATGACTATTCTCAACTTTGATTATTTGAATTGAATATCGATGCAACAATTATTAAATTGTCCTAGAATAAATTGGTTATATTTGTCGAATATATATCAATAACCAATCTCTTATTAATTTATCGATAACGAATATACGATTTAATGATTACTTTTTTTAACAATGAACAACCATGAATACAATCATATGATGTAATTCACTAATAACTTTAATAATTAGAGAAACTCAATTTTAATTAACAAACTCGAAACGTTTGGTTCATTTAAATTAGATTATAAATCACATAACAACAATAAGAAACTTGATTATAACCACCGTTGTTAATTGCTTCAAATATTAGAACATTCAAACAATTGCATATTTGATATTAAAAAAAGCGATATATTATTTTGACAATTAAATAGTTGCTCACCTATCCAATTAATCAAAACAACAATAAACTTGAAAACATAGAAATTGCAAATACCCAAGAAAAATAAAATAGATAAAATCAGTTAGATCTCACAATTGACGACGAATCATAACTGTTTTCCCAGTGAGATGACCTAGAACTTGTAGAAGGGGGGTTGAATACAAGTTCTCACAACTTTTTTTGATTTCTTGTTCTTTAAGAAATTAAACTCTTCTGCGGAATATAAAGAACAAGATCAAAACTTTATAAACAATTGCTTTTATTGATTTAACAATTGATTACAAGTTTTCTAACAATCAAAACAAGCTTTGATCGTCAGCTTCTATTCTGTGTATATATAAAATACAACACTTTCAATTCTCTCTCTCTATACACATACACAGCTTCGTATTCCTTTTCTGTAATTTATAATTACAGCTTCTAAAACTAAGTTATCAAAAACCTAGCTTCCTAATTCAAATCAAATACAATCTTTCCAATTGAAAGATTTCTAACAAGTTTCCTTATCAGCTACGTCTTCAATAAAGTCTACGTGTGCATGGAAGACTTTCCTTCATTGATTTGAACTTTAACTCCATCAGTGATTAAGTCTTCGACTAATCTCCGATAGCTTCTTTAATTAGTCCCTGATCACTTCGAGTAATCTCCGATGCTTTACAACGTGTAATCTCTGATGCTTTACTTCGTGTAATCTCCGATGCTTTGGCTTTAGTCTCTGGTGATGTCAGCTTTTAATCTCCGAGGTATTGTTTTAATCTCTGATGACGTCAGCATTAATCTCTGACTCTTTAGTTACAATCCCCGATGACGTAAGCTTTAATCTCCGATGACCAATCCTTCAATCTCTGATGAACAAAACATTTTAATCTCCGATGAAGGATTCTTCAATCTCCGATGGGCAAAGTCCAATCTCTGATGAACAAAACTTTATTCTCTGATAGACTTTTCCCTTAATCTCCGACAAGCCAAAATCAATTTCCGAAGGACTAATTAATTTAAACAACTTGTTGAACAGACTCAACAAGTATTCCAGCAGTACATACAAAAGAAATGAACCTATCTCTTTATTATAATGACTAACTTACAAACAAGAGATACTACTGCTAGCTACAAAACTAAAGTGTTACAAACCAACACTTTTTTGTACATTTGTATTCCTAAGTATTCTAAAGACAATCATCATCAAATGTTCATAAAACCTAACAATAACCTTAAATATTTTTTGTTTAGAAAGAGACTTAGCCACACATAATTAATGAACACCATGTACAAAAGAGAATAAAGTTGCTAAAAAATTAAATGTCGCTAATGTGGTAGAATTATCCCCTCAAATAAGGAAGAAGTTGATATCATTTAGGATTCCTTCCTTACTTGGATAATAAATGTAAAACTTTTTTCCCTATAAGAAGTATGATAAAATAAGATTTTACCCATAGTAAAAACGTGGCTAACAATTTATAACTTAAAAAGATTACAAAAATCTTAAATTTCCTAGTTTAACTTAAAATTTTGTACAAAAAGGCTCCAAGAAATAGCTTGTGACTTTCTGCAGTACGTGATTTTACCCATAGTATCCCAATGCTTTTTGGGATAGAAAGCATCATAGTGTCAGGCTCCCTTACGAGTCTGATTTTGATGAAAAGACCATCCCAACCAAAGCTCGACCCATCCAGATGAGCCATGAGCTTATAATCCACTGTCAAAAAGAGATTCAAGATCTTTTGAACAAAAAGATTATATCTCACAGCAAGTCCCCTTGGAGCTGTGCAACTTTTTATGTTAACAAAAGTGCTGAAATAGAACAAGGAGCACATCGTTTAGTTATTAATTACAAACCTTTAAATCAAGCCTTAAGACGGATCAAATACCCAATCTCCAATAAAAAGGACCTTCTTCAAAGATTGTATGTTGCTTATATCTTTTCAAAATTTGATCTAAAATCTGGATTTTGACAAATACAAATCAATCCTCGAGATCATTATAAAACTGCTTTCGCAGTCCCATTCGGGCAATACGAATAAAATGTAATGCCTTTTAGCCTAAAAAATGCTCCTTCAGAATTTCAAAAAATAATGAATAATATTTCAATAATTATTCAAAATTCATTATTGTTTATATCGATGATGTTTTAGTTTTCTCTGATAGCCTAGAACATCACTTTAAACATTTGCATATTTTCTTTAATATTATCAAAACTAATGGTTTTGTTCTTTCAAAACCTAAAATCTGTCTTTTCCACACAAAAATCAAGTTCTTAGGTCACAACATACAACAAGGAACTATTGTCTGCATTTTATTTCTTGACAAATTTCCTGACCAAATTATCGATAAAACACAACTTCAAAGGTTCATTGGTTGTGTCAATTATGTCTGAAAATTTATTCCTGGATTGTGCAATCTTCTCAAACCCCTGCATGATCGTCTTAAACAACCCCCTCCTCCCTGGACGTTTGTGCATACCCATGGAGTTCAGGAAGTTAAAAAAATAGTCAAGCATTTACCATGTTTATCTCTGTTTGATCTTTCTGCATATACAATTTTTCAAACTGATGCATCTCACATAGGATACAGAGGCATTTTAAAACAAAAGAAAGATGATAAATAGCATATCATTGCATTTACTTCAAAACATTGAAATAGTTCTCAGCAGAATTATCCCATTATTAAAAAGAAAATTTTAGCCATTGTTTTATACATTACAAAATTTCAATCTGATTTATTAAATCAAAAAATTTTAGTTAAGATTGATAGTCAAGCGACAAAATCTGTCTTACAAAAAGATGTAAAAAACCTTGCTAGCAAGCAAATATTTGCTAGATAACAAGCTATTTTATCAATATTTGATTTTGATATTGAATATATTAAAGGAAGCTCCAACCATATTCTAGACTTTCTAACCAGAGAGTTTCTTCAAAACAGATATGCCACCCAAGAAGAAAGATAATGCAATTGCCTTGAAAGCTGCTTCGGCTGAGAAATCAGCTCGCCAATTTTCCCCTCAATCTCAAGATTCAGCTGAATCTTCCTAAAAACCCAAACCATTCACCTCATCAGATTATGCTATTAAAGTTATCAAGACACAAAATTAGTTCTCTGCCTTTGTAGACACAAAGCCTTTAGCCCTTGACAAGGTCAAAATATGGGCTGATATCACTGCTGAGGATGAAGATTCTCAGTCCCAATGTTATTATCCTGAAGGATTCATCTCCTGGTGTCACAGTATGTGAATTGTTCCCCCACAGGTACCTTCTTAATCCCAAGAAGTGGAGGTCACTGAATCTCAGATTTCTTGCCCCATTTCTCAATCTCAATCCGTGGGTAAAACCCCAGGAAAACTCATTCCATTTGTCCCCTCTCCAAAAACTATCTCTTCTTTCTCAGAAGCACCCCAATATTTTAAGACTCAATCAGTCCAGTTGATTGTCCAAATAGAATCAGAATTCTGGAACCCTGATCCCACTTTGGTGGCCAAACAATTACTTGGAGCCAGATGGTTTATCTCTTCTCACCCCCATGAAAGCCAAAGGTTTTTTGAATTTATCCTGGTAGATTCTAAATCTATCCTTTTAAAATAATATCAAGACAAATCCGTTAGTTATATTACCCATACTACCATCTAGATTACGAAGATTCTTTCTCCATCGGATTGGATCAAAGCTCACCCAATTTCTAAAGAGTCTCCTGGCCTCACTAAATTTCAAGTATTATCCAATCTTGTATCCTTTTCCCAATCTTTTACCCCCTAGAGTTATAATTACTAGGATTACATTGATGTATGAAAATTCGCGTTCACAAAACAAAACCCAATAGAAAAACATTCTTGGTTTTTCTATTTCAAACGCAATCAAAACTTTCAATTTCCCAATTGGTTCATCAATCAATGATGACCTGTCTTTGGCCCCTCCCTTGAAGTTCTTCTTTTTCCTGTCCAAGACGGGTACCATTACTTTTGCAGTAGATTTAACCTACCACAATCTGCTCTAGCTCCCGTGTATCTGCAATTCTTTTCCAGATTTGTCCTGTCATGGATTCATTGTCAAAAGGTAGAATTCCATAAACTAGAAGGTTTACAGAGTTTCCCTTTCCTCGTCCTCCGAGGATACTTAAAATGGTGGAAAGTCTTTAACGCCACTCATGCCACTACACCAGCAATGGTTCAAAAATAACCCCCAATACATCAAGACAAAGGAGGTTGAGCAAACCCAATTTTTAGCTCAAAAATCCGTCTTATTAGTCAACCTGTCCGCAACTTCAAATGAGAAAGACCTCCTCAAGATCATGCTTTAGCTATCCAAGAAGATCAACACCAAATCCTCCGGAGCTAGCACTTCGGCAACAAAGGACAAACTTCCCCACCTGAAGTCTGACTTAGATGAAGAAGATTATCTCTTCTCCAAAGAAGAAGAATAAAAAAATAAAAATAAAAATTTTGTCTTTTTACTATAGCATTTTACTATAAATTGTTACTATAACAGTTTGATTTTCACTGTAACACTTTTACTGTAAGTTACTGTAGCAGTCTGAAATTTTCTATTTAATAAACCTTTTCCTTTCAGAAGAGACATGTATTTTTTCATAGAGGTTTCCCTGAATCCTTTCCCAAAGGTAGCCTGCTTCCATATTTATAATCAATCTTGTAATTTATATTTTCAATCTTATAATAGTTTTAATATTGTAATAAAATTGTAATTGGTTAGCACACTACGAATGTTTTTAGAAGCCTGATCTTTTACTTATCTTTGTTTACATTCTTGCATTAATTATTTTAGTTGCATTCATATGCGCCCTTACTCCCCACTCTGTTAGTTTTATTTACATTTTTAGCATCTGCTTTCGTGTACCATATATATCTTATATTATCATTATCTTTTACATTTGAATCTCTTTGTTTGTATTTTTTTTTCTCGCCCCTCATTATGTCATCCTAATTCCGCATCTGAGCCTACATATATTCTTGCTAGACACACTCTTAGGTAGACCTCCACTTAGACAAATTTTATGCCAATAAATATAGGTTTCATGGTAGTATTACTTATACACTACTCAAGCAGTCTACATTCTTGACAGTCACACATCTAATTATATATCTGCTAGCCTCGATCAAACATACTTTGATCATCGACAGCAAGCAGAAAATAAACATCAAATTAAGAAATGGGAAAGTTGTACCTCATTGTGACAATGCTTTTCGTCGCGGCTAACGTGGCCGTGACGTCTTTTTCCGGCACCATTGAAGAAGTGGAGAAATTTTTCCAAGAACTGGGAACAGCTCAACAGGAGGTGACCAAACTTCATTTCTATTATCATGACTTACGTGGTAATACTTCAGTAAAAGTGCCATGACCTTTATCTTGACTGAAGGAAAATACAATGGTAGCACACTGAGCGTCTTAGGTAGCAATCCAACATTGCGTAAGGTAAGGGAATTGCCAGTGATAGGCGGGACTGGTGTTTTCCGGCTAGCACGCCGAGTTGCCATCTTGAAATTTTATTATTTTGATGTTCCCGGCGGTAATGTTACTGTTGAGTACAATATTATGGTTCAACATTATTTTTTTAGTATATGATGGCAAGCAGGGACTCTCTTTTCTTTTTTTTTCTTTTTTCTTTTTTAAAAAAATTGGTGATCCCAGCAAAAATATTTAAGGCACGCTAAAATTTATTAAATTAGTACCTAAAAAAGAGTTAAAAACTATTTAATGTCAATTGACGCATTTTGCACTTCAAAATTAATGTATATATCTATATAAGTTCAATTCATTTTAATGACACATTTTTTTCTTTTTTTGTGATTGTATTAATTAAGATCCACGTAGTACATACTTTCAATCGTGTAGTTAGTGTTGGTAGAACTTGATTTTGGCATGGGTTGTTGCAGTAACAAGATACTATTTGGTATAATACAAAATACAAAAGTTCAGACCAGTCTTAGAGAGTCCAGGTGGTTCGTTTAGTTGCAACCTCAGGCTTTGAAACACAGGTGCTCTTCACAGCTTTAGTTGATTTTGGCTAATTGCATGTTTTTAAGGTGAAGATCAATCTCAGTTTTGAGTTTTTTTGTTTGGTTTGTCGACCTCTTGTTAAATTCTTGTTGACAAATTTCTCTTGTACTAGCCGGTGAGCTTTTTTAAACGAATTTTTTTCGCCGACAAAAAGAAGGTATGAAAGTAATATAAGGCTCCATCTGATACATGAAAAATGTTTTGAAAAATTATTTTGAAAATATTTTTCGAAAAAAATCAATTTATGATATTTAGTTACTAATTTGGAAAAAGCATAAAAAATGTCATTTTTCGAAATTACTTAAAAAAATACAAAGGGTGTGAAATTTTTTTCTATTTTTAAAATTTTCATTATCCAACAAACATTGAAAAATATTTTACAGAAAGACATTTTCCGTTTCAAACAACAAAAAATAAAAGGAAATATTTTTTAGAAAATGTTTTTCTTGCATTAAACGAAGCCTAAATTATGAATACATTAAAGTATGAAAGGAGTACGTTGAATAAAATTAGAAATATAAAAGTGCAATTTAGATTTCTCTGTATGCATACAATTGGTAAGAGAAAAGTCAATAAGGCTAAGCATGTCTCAGTTGCAAACTGCCAACTAAATTCAAAATATAAATTCGAATTTTTTTCGCAATTAAAAAATGAGAATTGTTGCTGACATTTAGGTGACATTTGGATACATGTATGTATGTACGATGAAACAGTCAATGGTACGTCTTAACCTTCATGCATATGGACGTTTGTACCGGCTTAGAAAGTTTCTTGTTGTCACTCTTGATTAATTCATCGTTCATGCAATATTATCATCTCAAATTAGCAAAACGAGAATTCAATTGCCAAAAATTTATTATAAAACCACTATTTGAGAAGAAAAATATATGCCTAACCAGCTAGCTAAATTTGTTCAATATAAAAATATATATACATACACACTACTCTTGTTGCTTCTTTTTTCATATCCTTGTTGGTTTACATCCTTGTTAGTGACAGTGTCAAACCCTCCATATATACTTTGATCATCACAGATAGTTAACATATATACAAGATATATAGAAATGGGAAAATTATACCTGATTGTGATGATACTTTTTGTCACGGCCACGGCCACGGCGCAGGAGGAGGCCGTGACAACATTTTCTGTGGCGAATAAAGGACCAGAAGAAGCTGAAAAATTGCTCCAAGAGCTGGAAACATTCCAAGAGAAGGTGACCAAACTCCATTTCTATCTCCATGAAATACGTGGTAATACTAGCATAAGTGTGGCCTCGGCTAATATCACAAGTAATTCACCAACGAATTTTGGTTCAGTTGTAATAATAGATGACCCGCTAACAATTGGGCCAGAATTCTCCTCAAAGCCCGTGGGCCGGGCCCAAGGCTTATGTGCTTCAACTTCCTTTTCAGAATTGAGAGTAAATTGTGACATGAGCTTTATCTTTACTGAAGGGATATATAACGGTAGTACATTGATCATTTTAGGTAGCATTCCGTTATTGCATAAAGTAAGGGAATTGCCTGTGGTAGGTGGGACTGGTATTTTTCGACTGGCCCGTGGAGTTGCCGTCTTGAAAGTTTTCTTTTTTGCGGTTTCTGGAGCCAATTTTACCATTGAATATAACGTTATGGTCCAACATTATTAACTGCTATGTTAGGTTACGATGGCAATTTGAGTTTTTAGCTGTCATCTTACTTTGGAAATTACTTAATTTTGCACTTTGTTTTGGGCAGTAATGTAATCCTGTGGATATACTACACCCTCTTTGTTTTGATGATTGTCATGTTTGGGGGAAAAAAAGAAGAAGAAAAAGAAATCACTTTAATCATATTCTTTTGATATTTTAATGTAGGTAATTTTTTATATTTATTTTTGGGTCTAATTTCTATGGTTGGTCCTTTTCATATATTTTAATTCATTCCTCTTAGAACTCGACTTGCATGGGAATAATTGAAAAAAGGACTTGCAAGTCGTATGAAGACCATCGGTATTTGATCATCAATTCACGGTTCGATATAGAGCTTTTATGAGTTTATGCTGATCACCAATTCACCCATTTTATCGCCTTACACTATGGAATTCGATCATAGTTTTTTATCATGTCATTTACAAATAAAATAAAATAATAATAATAATAAGAAAATAAGCATCATAATATTGTACATTAAGTATAAAAACAGAATCATCATCTTATGTAAGAAAAAAGTATGTTAGGCAACTCCCTCCTACTTGGGAAATTCAACTTAGGCTCTGTTAGGTTAAATCCAGATAGAAGAATATAGGGTTTTGTCATGTATTGTTTAATTGAAATAATTATGAGTAATGTAACTTTGAGGGAGAGAAACAGAGAGAGAAGAAAAAAAATTCAATGTACTGAAAAAATAAGACAATCATTTCGAGCATTCAATCAGAAGGTTATTAGTAATCGGATATGATTGTTTATGGGTAGATTCTTCACATCCTCATTTTCATTCTTTACGATACGATTGTGTTTTGAAATCTCCTAACTCCTTATATTTAGTGTTGTTAATGAATTTAAATTGATATCATATATTCCTTTTCTCGAATTAAAATACCAAATCTTACATTTTGCTTAAATTAAATATGTTACTTGCTGAGCATTGTTTCTCATCCTTATTTAAATTAGTGCAGTGAAAATGTTTATAGTCTGGAAAGGAAGCTAGATGCATCTTCAAATAGAAATATTCATGATCAGAGTCAATATGTAAAGATTCAAGGTTGTTTAAGCCATTTATATATTATCCATTAAGAGCCATGCATGGAGATATGGTTTGTTCCTGCAAGTTTCATAGGATAATGATGAAAAATCAGAGGGGAAACAAAATAATCAATTAGTATCCTAGTGATTAACTCAAGTTTTGAGTTTTTTTATTTTTTATTTTTTATCATTGCTCATTGTTAGATATTGCAATGAAACAGGGTATGTTAATGTATCTTTCTAATTTCTATAAAATCACAACTTATGATGTATGTTTTAATAATAATTTGATATTATAAAATAATGTTTGTCATGAATATTTTTTTTTTATCGTATAAAAAAAAAATTAAGAAACTCATCCAACAATATAAGGTGTCCAAATGACGAAGACAAAACCACAAAGAACAAAACCCACCCGACAAGATTCACCTACTGCTACCCCTCAAACCCAACTAAAAACAAACGGCACAACAAACCTATAATGAGCCTATTAATCAAAATTGAAGCCTATGTATATTAGTAAGTTACTTGGTACTTCAGATGAAAAAGAAAAAAAAAACCCAACCCACATTGTCATTTATAAAAAATTCTTAAAACTCATTAGTTAGTGTTATTTTCGTTGAAAAACGTTTTAATCTTTTCATTTTATAAAAAATTAAGCGTCGATCATATTGTATATTACGAATAACAAAAGATTCATACATATATTGTCAATGAGTTCGTCTAATTAGTAGTTTATGTTTTCAATATCTGATTACCCCTTTTTTTCTATAAAGCTCACCAAACAATACAAAGAAGCTTGTCTAAAAGATCTGGATTAATGAAAACCTCAAACATAATCAAGACAGGTATTTTTTGTTTTTTCCGTAAATATGTATACAAGTGTTAAGAGCAAAATCAGTTGTTAAAAGTATGTCTCTATTTCATTTGGCAATTAGAATGATTACATTTGTAAGGACTTAGTGCTTCTTTGTTGTGTATAAAAATTAATACATTGGAATCTAAGTATATATAATACATTATTGGTAATATATTGGATGTATATAATTGTCAATATCACGTCTTCACCTTCATGCTTATGGACGTTTATACCGGCTTAGTAATATTATTTTCATCACCCTTACGTTCATAATTTATGCGGGAAGTTGTCAAAATTTCATAATAATTCACAAGTTGGGAAGAGAAATTTATGCTTAGCTAGCTCGGTTTGATCATATATAAATACATATAAATATATATAGACTACTCTCGCAGCCTCTTTTTCATATCACTGCTTCGGTACATTCTCGCATGTCACAGTGTCATAATCTCTAGCTAGCCTCATACATAGTCTCTTCACCAAGGGGCGGAAAAAAACAGGAAGAAAAATTCAAGAAATGGAAAAGTTATTCCTCGTTTTGATGCTTTTCGTCACGGCTAACGTAGCCGTGGCGACGACATTTTCCGGCATCAACGAGGAGCCTAAAGAAGTGGAGAAATGGTTCCAAGAATTGGGAACAACCCAACAGAAGGTGACCAAGCTTCATTTCTATTTTCATGAAATAAGTGGTAATAATACTTCAGTAAAAGTGGCCTCTGCTAATATTACAGATAGTTCACCAACTTCTTTTGGTTCTGTTAATATATTAGATGACTTCCTAACAATTGGGCCAGAATTCACCTCGAAGCCCATGGGCCGAGCCCAGGGGTTGTGCGCCTCAGCCTCGTTTTCAGAGTTCAAACTAATTTGTGGTATAACTTTTATCTTTACGGAAGGAAAATATAATGGTAGCACATTAACCATTTTAGGTAACAATCCTGCATTGCATAAGGTAAGGGAACTGCCGGTGATAGGTGGAACTGGTATTTTCCGACTAGCACGTGGAGTTGCCATCTTGAATACTTATTATTTTGTTCTTTCGGGTGGTAATTTGACCGTCGAATACAATATTATCGTTCAACATTATTAACTAGAATATTTGGATACAATGTAAATTAGGTTTTGTTATTGTCATCTCGTTGATCTCATTATTTTGAAGTTATTTTGCACTTTGCCTCTAACCTTGGATGTATCAGAACTTTGAAAGGGAAAAACAATTATTTAGTCGATCATTGTACTATAAATTCGTCTTCAATTTAATTATTGCACTCAACTTTTTATTTTTTCATTTGAGTTATTAAACTCAGACTCATTTTCAAACGAATAATTTTCGTCACAATTTTGTTCGAACTTAACAGTTTGATAGATGAACTCATCCACATTAAAATCTTCGGTTGTTTTTCTTCAATCTCTCTTTAGTTATTATTTTGTCGTGTATCAACATAATTCCTGACAATTTTTATTGATGAGAAATATAGCAATATCGCTTCGAGCATTTTAGGTATCAATATGGTGGTATTGTAAAAGATAAGGGAATACCGACAGTTCGGGATTGATATTTTTATATTTTGATTTTCTTGGTGGGAAGTATATTTATTCAGCATTATTAACTAATAGAGTATGTTACATATTATTAATTCTGTTTATTTCAGTTTAAAATTATGAGATTCTAGATTTTGATATTGTAAATTATATTATCAAAATTTATAATCTCATAATTTTAAACTGAAACAAACATGTAAATACCCATAGTAGGGCTTAAAATTTTTGGAAGTTTGCACTTATATCTAAAATAAGAATGAATCTGGGGAGACACCAAAACGCACTCCTTAAGTCGCGAAACTACAATCGAAGAAGTCGTTTCCCATTAAAATGACGCAAACTACAATATGAGCTTCTTTCACACAAACTAATGATATGATAGAGAAAACTGTAAAAGTAGATGATGTTTGCTTGACTTGACGATTATAATGGCGTCCGTATAGTTTTGGGAATGAAAAATCTTCTTCTAATTTACAGATAAAATCAATTGACAATGACATTAACAAAGTTGTTTTGACATCTAAAGATGACATATTGTGAACATTAAAGGAGAGGAATTTTAATTTTTGAGAATGGGAAGTATACAAAAAAAAAAATCTGTGCGAATAGACATTAGGAAAGGAGAGAGAAGACAGTAGAGAAGAAGATAAAAAGAAAAATAAGAACAATAACTTTGTTGCACATTGGACTTACTTCTGTTATTTTGGTAATACAAAAAAGGGCAATGTCTGTTCCCGTTTCGTGATTTTTGGGCGTGGGAACGGGTGTGCCTAGCTATAGATATGGTCCTAAATAATGTCGATACTTTTTATTGCACTTAACTGAATGAATCATAATTGGGTAAATAACTATTAAATGAATAAAAATATTATTCGATCAATATCTCATTAATTAAAAAATTTGCAATGTATACTTTTTGTCGTTGAGATACTAATATATATCTTACATTGAAATCTAAATATCTGAAAATTCACTTAATAATTGACAAGAATCTCTCCACACTTTACTAATAAGGAATTTTGACCGCCTTATTAGTTTCTTTTCAAATTTATGTATTTGGTAATAGATTATAAGAAAACTTATAAGTCAAATTATAAGTCAAAAAATAAAAAAATTACAATTTGGTGCTTTTCACATTTTAACTTATTAGGAGGTGAAATGTGAGTAATTTTGACCAAATTTTATTTCTATCATATCATCGACCTTTGCTTATTAGCAAAACGTAAAATCACTTATTTTTAATTTATAATTTTACTTATAAGGAAGTTTAAAATAAGTTTTTCCCAAACAAGTTCCAAGTGATTAACGATTATTCTAGAAATCTGTTTGAAGTTTATAATATATATATATATATATATATATATATATATATATATATATATATA
>CM025781.1:31146006-31186466 GCA_014636745.2 Centella asiatica
ATATATATATATATATATATATATATATATATATATATATATATATAGATATACAAATTTTATATGTGTATATTAGTTGGGGTGGCTTGTCTCTTGGATTGTCTATATTATACTTGGTATTTGTTCAGTTAGGCGTGTGATAAGCAAGTTCCTTTGTCAGTTTGTCCCATTTCATGACATCTGAACGTGCAGTTGTCGTTTATGGTGTAAGATTGCTCTTTGAAAAACTTGAGAATTCCAACGGACGTAATATCATTAATAATAATAATAATAATAATAATAATAATAATAAAGATAATCTAATTAACGGTCCTAATATTTTTCATGCATTATTCTTTGATTAAAACTTACAATTTTAAATTATGTTATAGTTTATCCGATGTTGTCTCCATTTCCAAAGTGGTTTAAAAACTATACGAAAGGTTTTGAAACACATGGAATCCTTTTTTTAAAATTAAAAAATATATTTTAACTAAAATATGTTGAATCAAATGGAAAGAGTTTAAGTTCACGTAAATAGAAGTCTCAGTTTTTAGCACTTGAAATGTAAAAAACACTCTTGGGAGCACCATCACGAAATGGCGTAACCGAAATGCGGTCTACATTAATTGAGATAATTCAAATAGCGGATGAAAATACCGAAAAAAAAGAGTATATATATATAGCCCAAATTGGGCGTCACTATTGTTTAAAGTCTTGAACGAATCACAATGATTTTAAAATCTAAAATGAGTCAAGTTAGGTATGAAATTCTTAAGGTAAAATTGGTAGATGATATATTGTTACGATTATTTTCGTGCTTGACATGATTTTATAATTAACCCATAAAAATATTACGATTTCCAAATTGTAAGAAATTTAATGTGCTAAGTTGGAAGGTTACCTCGTGACACCTACCCACAATTAGAATGTTGAGATATTTTGATTGGTTTTGGTATCATTCAAAAATTGGTGAAATTAGAGTATAACTCATAAAATTTTGATTAGTAATCACAAATGTACACGAAAGTGACTATTATTGGTTTTTTATTGTACTGACTTGGACAATTTACTATTTTAATTGATTACAAATTAGGTGGAATTTTATTAGTGACTCGCCATAGTACAGTATGTATATATTGTGATCGAAAAAAAATGCTAAAAACAAAATTTGAATCTATTAGAAACAAAGTACTCCGTATTCAAAAAAATTTAGCGAAATTTACAGACGCTCGTTGGCAAGTGCATCATATATAATTTCAACCGCAAGAATGCTAGTTATAAAGGTCAAACTAAAAGTATATTAGTTGCTTAGTTGCTATATAAATTGAATTATCTAAATTTAATGTGTTTCTATCAGTATGCATTAATTTACACGTGTTCTTGAAAATGTGGATAAAGTTTAATTCATCCCATTATATAAATATATAGGGGAATATCAAATTCACTAGTGATCATATTTATTTACTTTCTGGCAAAATTATTGAGAAGTAATAACCAATTTCCATGCCTTCTATGGACGAAAACAGTATACAAGACATATAGGATGCTTCATCTTACTTCAGAAAATTTGGCCTATTCTCGTGTCACTATCAGTATACTGATGTTTTACTGCATGGGAGATAATGACATTGTTGTGCTTATCATGTTGACATGTACTGTATAGTCTTCTCTTTATTTTATTCCTTGACAACGTATTTTTATTACTATTTCGAAAAACAAAGTACAAAATTATCATTACTATATATATTGTCCTCAACAGAAGGCATTTTCACTTCTTAAGGCAACTGCATATTAAAAGAAACAAATACATTTACTAGGTAAGAGAAGCATGAAAATGGAGGAGTTAAGTATAGTTCTTTTGCTCTGTATTTTGGCACAGGTGGCGGTGCCGGCGTGTTCCGCGATCACGGGGGAGCCTAAAGAAGTGGAAAGGTGGTTCCAAGAGCTTGGAACAGCGCAGCAGAAGGTGACTAAACTTCATTTCTATTTTCACGATTTACGAGGTATTACTTCTGTGCAAGTGGCTGGTGCTAATAGTACTGCTAGTTCACCCACCTTATTCGGGTTTTCTAGCATAATGGATGACCCTCTGACTGTTGGGCCGGAGTTTTCTTCGAAACCCGTGGGTCGGGTCCAGGGTTTGTTTGCTTCGGCCTCTTTTAAGGAGTTTAGTTTACTTTGTGCCATGACCTTGGTCTTTACAGATGAGAAATACAATGGTAGCACACTAAGCATTATGGGTAGCAACCCCACTCTTCATAAGCACCGGGAGATGCCGGTGGTAGGTGGGACTGGTGTTTTCCGGCTGGCTCGCGGAGTTGCTGTTTTGACGTACTATTTTTTTGATGTTCCCGGTGGTAATGCCACGGTGGAATACAATGTTATAGTTCAACATTATTAAATAGTGATCCCTAGAACGTTTTTGTTTGTTGGGGTAGGGCGTGGGGGAGGGTTAGAGGCGGGGTGGGGTGGGGGGATTGGTAAAAGGGTTTTGTCTTATCTTAGCTAGTTTTCATTTGTAAAGATTAATGTATGGGATGTGCTGTAGCTCCTACCTTTTGAATAACACATGTAATAAAACGTATGCTTATTGTGCATAATCACTATTTATTCCTGAAAAATAATCAAATTTATATTAATATATATTGAACTTGATGAGCTAATGGTCATTACTGACCTTGGAGACAAATTATATTAAGTTCAATAAGTAAATAACACCCGCTATAAATAAATAGCTAAAAGTGAAACTAATGGATTAGTTTGTGTAATCTGCTTTCCGATTATTGTGTATGAATTATATATATGTTTGACAGTAACGGACCAACTCAGTCTGATGATTGTCCGGTCGATATATTATATTACAAAAAGACAATGACGGGCATAAAATTTGTGACAATCTCTAACGTTTATTTTACGACGGATCAGCCGTCGCAAACATAATTAATGAGGGCACACAACAGACTAAAATAACGACAGGGTTAGGGTTTGGCGTCTGAAAGGCGAAAGTCTTATAACGACGGAATACCACTTTATAGTAGTGGGCGACATAGAAGATTTCTATAAATTTAATATAACTTTTATATTTATACAGTTTGATTACAGATTGCTTATGTCATGAATTCAAATAATGAGTTAGGTACTGGCTTTGATTTAAAATTATTTATTTTTTCTTAATTAAGGCAAAATCAACCAACTTACAAGTACATCAGAGTTAACCTAAGAAATTATTGAATCTAACAAGTCACCCTTCCCTTTCATAACACTAATATTAGTACTACTTTTGAAGGTTTTATTGTGTAATAATTATATAAAAAATTAAAAAAAATTCATTTTTTTCTTATTCTTTCATGTATGCACATTCTTGGAAAAATATGAGAAAAATGGTTCAATGATGTTCATTCGTAATTAAAAAGTTTTATTTGTTTCTAGTCAAGTCGGTAAGATTTTTCTTTAAAACTGTTTAAAGAATTCATAGCATGTTCTTAATTTTTCAAAACCTTTAAATCTCCATGGAAAAATCTGTGGATCTCAAATATAAAATTTACAAAATTTTCTGAATTTGTTTATTATTCTGTTTTGCATTAGTAGAGTACTTTTTCTAATATAACAAATATCAAAAAATTTCGAAAAAATAAAAATAAAATTTTTATTTAATATTAACTGTTTCCAGAACTTTCAAAAATATAAAAACAATTTTTAGTTACTGTTCACATATTTTGATAATTAATTGCATATACTAGCATTAATTAGTTAGTTTCCTAAATAAAAATTTCTAAAATTGATCTTTTTATTTAATTTTATTTCTTAATTAAATCTCAGTTTATATCTTTGTTATTAGTGATTTAGAATTTGTTAAATATTTATTTTATAATATTCATTAATTATTAATGTAAATAGGTAAGTTTCTTAACTTGTAATAATCTTCATCATTAATTCCAAGATCCTCATTAAATGTAAATATTCTTTCTTTAATGCTATATTCTAGTTTTCCTTTTATGTTTTTTTGCCTCCAAGTTAAATCTTTAATTAATGATGTAAATCTTTAGTTACTGAATTCAATTTCCTTAGTTATTTAATTAATAATTTTGTAGTTTCTTTTTAATTAATTAATTATAAATTTTAAATAATTTTATTAAATATTAAATAAGGGAGAGAAAATTGACAACTATGAGTCTCATGGATATAAGGGGTGCCTAACACCTTCCCTTTACATAATCAAACTCTTGAACTTAGATTTCTCTATTTGGGACAAAGTTAAGATTACACGCATAATTAAAACATATATAATAAGTAACCCTAAAAAAAAAAAAAACATATACAATAAAGAGGAAACTGAGTGACACATCAAAAATATTGAAAGTAGGAGAAGTTTTTATTTTATTTTATCACAATTAGAGTCTATAAATACATAAGATAACAACAAAATATTGATAAGGAGGTGATTCCTATCTTATTTATTATTCAAAAATCAAATTCAACAATCCAATTAAGACAACCTAATACAAACCCTAACTTCAATGAATATTTGGATTAATTAGGTTAATCTAATAATGTTGAACCATAATATTATACTCAACGGTAGCGTTACGGCCCGGAATATCATAGTAGTAGAACTTCAAAAACGCACTTCCACGTGCGAGTCGAAAAACACCAGTCCCACCTATTACCGGCAATTCTCGTTGCTGTTGCAAAGGCGGATTGCGACCCACAATGCTTATGGTGCTACCGTTGTACTTTTCGTCGCTAAAAACCAAGGTCATTGCACAAAATAGACTAACCTCCCCTTCCATAGAAGACGAAGAAAATATTCCCTGGGCCCGGCCCAATAGCGTTGAATTATATTCGGGCCCAACCGTCAACGGGTTATCGACTACTTCCGTCAATCCAAATGGAATAGGTGAGTTGGATGTGGTAACATTGGCATTTGCCACCATTAGAGCAGTTGTACCAAAAATATCATGGAAGTAGAAATGAAGATTAGTCACCTTTTGTTCAGGTGTTGCAAATCTTTGGAACCATTTTTGGATATCTCTGGGGTCTTGGTAATTGCCGGAAAACAATAGCGCCGCAATCGCCACTGAGCTTATAACTGTTAAAACTGAAGCTAATTTTTCCATTCCAAGATCTTGATGTAATGATCTTTGTGAAGATTTATATTAAAGAGGCAATGAAAAAAATTATGAGAGGAATTGAAGAGAACAAAAAATAAGAGAAGGAAACGAGTGATGTCGTATTGTAATAATCAATTACTATGCTTCAATGATTATTTCTTTTCAATGTGTTGATATATGCTCTGGGCGAAGATATATATAGACCAGGTCGGGTCAAATTCTATGTACTTACGAACGGAGGTAGAAATGTAAAATATTAGCATGTGTGCACTCCTCTGATATTATTTTATTTTAATGATTATTAAAAGCCAATAGGTCGAAAGAAAGGAACATTATCAATTTCCACTGGATATGTCAACGTATTCCTAGCAGAAACAGTTAAATTCGGATTTGAATGATAATGTTTGTAAGACCTCGGACTTCAGTTATGCCATAAATTTGTTGAAAGTTTTAAAATATCAAATATTTATTTGGTTTCAAAATATTTATATTTTTGAAATATTTGTCTATGTATTAAGTAAAACATAAGAGAACTTTTAACAACACCAAGTATTCTGATTTTGCATTTGTGTGTGTTTATATATATATATATAGATCAAATTCTTATCATTTTAGTTAACTCACAGTCTCAATTATTTAATAAAGACAGTGGCAGAAATGATGTAGATACCTGATAGTAATAATAGTAATTTTAAAATTGTTTGTAACCGCAACAAATCACAATAAAAATCAACATATTTACCGTTCATTTCAAGATTTGAGTTGTAAACTTTGAGATAGATTTAATGGTGAAAATCTTTTGTTGTAGTTTTTATGGAAATATGGTTGTAGTGTGAAGCAAAACTCAAGTAATTTTGTGAATTAGGTAGTAGTAACTAATAATATATACGTCAATTTAGAAACTTCACGTTACTATGATTGATATCTTAATTGAAAAATATAATTTTAATTTTAACAAATAACAAGTGTAAATAAATTTAATAGTGAATTATCATGTACCATTTTGTTTTTCTTATCATGAGTTTTGCTCAATAGATTAAGTAATAATTTTTGCAATGAAAATTGTAATTGTATATATCCATATTAAAATCACAGTGAGATTCATAATAGTTGAGTCTCAAGAAAATTCTGAACGATGATAATATAGAGTTGAAGTTTTTATAACAGAACTGCTAATGATGCCAAACAATATTGGTGTATCATTGGCATTCTTATACTAGTCCCAAATGTAGTTTGATGGCTCATGCTGGGGCTAAATTAGGGCGTTATTTCTAGAATTATCATGTGCCACAGTATGTTCTGCCTAGAGTAGGTTCATTCTTTTGTTAAAACTAAAGATAATCGCTGTTTATTAAAAATAATCATACCATCATAAAAAGAATGTTTTATTAAATAACAATATCATGAGCCGCCGAAGGAATCTAATTTTAGTTTTGTAGACGCGACTAATTCGTAAAGCGGTGTAGTCTCTTTCGGCCAACCCAAGCATGCATGCACTGGGGGAGGGGAAGGGAAGGGAAGGGGGTGGTGAGCGCGCATATATATATATATATATATATATATATATATATATATATATATATATATATATATATATATTCATCTTCTTTCTCTATTAACTGGAATTATTTACCTTCAAAAAGTGCTTTTTGGTGGGTCTCAAACAGTATATTAATAGTATTTGTTAATTGTTATTGACCTAACTCAAACGTAGCAGCCATTGCGTCAATATTGACTCTTTTCTCCGAGCTATAGATACAAATATGGAATTCCTTATCTTTTCCTGTAAGGAGTCTTATTGGAATATAAATTAGTCAAGACTAACTTTTTAAGGAAAACAAAGTCCTTATATTTAGGGATGAACAAAGTTCTTGCGGGATCTATTCTTAAAAATACAATTATCAAGGATTTCAGGTTAGATTGGTTTTGGAACGGACCGGTCTCGGTCTTATTATCCGTTCCCGTCCTTACTTTTCCTTTTTCTAAACAAAAATTTAAAATTTTTTTGAAATAAAATATTAAAATCACTTTTCTATTTTTGTAGTCAAATTATTACAATTATAATTATTATAAACTAATTCTTTATTGAAAATATACAAAATTTAAATAAAAAAAGCAACAATGTAGAATAACCTTAGAATTATTTTATTAATATAAGATTCTAAATTTATATGAAAACTTAAAATAGTACTACATTTGAATTATTGAGAAAATAATAACAAGTTGAAAAAAAATAATTAAATTATGAATTTAGTATATGAAAATTTTAACAAGTCCAGGTTCAGTCTAGTCCTAGTTCAACAGATGACCCGTATACCATCCGAATAATATTAACGGCTACGTGAAATAATCTCCGACAAGAAATGTATTGTCATTGCAAACATGGGTAACGACAAACATAAGGTGGAAGGAATAGAAGAAGACAATTAGAGGTTTCAGATTTTCGATCCTATACCGTCGGAAATGTCTACTTACGTGGCATATTGAATGTCTATTTACGTGGTCGTTGAAAAGGTTCGATCAAAATGCAGTCCAGATTAGTCGAAATAACTCGGATACTAAATGAAAAGAAAAAAAAAAAGAAAAAAGGTTCCCTCACAAGTACATTGTCCTGCATTTGATGTGTGCAACAAATATAATGAAACAAGAGTCAAATATAATGAATTTAAAAGCAAGACAGAAGAAATTAGCCCAAATTAAGATGAAGGAAGACAATGCTCATAAATTAGCCACAAGATAGAAGAAAAAAATTGTTTCATAAAGTAGCCCGATCATGGTTATCGGGTTTTGCTATTTTATGGGTAGTTGTTCTGCTATAGCTGCTGAATTTTCGGGAGTGTTTCATGGACTTTCTCCGGCATGGAGCAAGGGCTATAGACGGTTAATATTGGAAGTAGATGCTCTTGTTGTGATGGTGCAACATTCATTTCACCAAAGTACCAAATGCGCACACTAGCTTGCGAAAATAGGCATTGGTTGATAAAGTTAGTCTCCCTGTATTGACTCTCCTCCTGAGTGAGTTTGTCCCCTATTGTAATGATTTAATTAGGGTTTTTATACCCCGGTGGTAACCAAAAAAGAAAAGACATGACTTATAGTTTCCTTCCCTTCAATTTATTTTTTAATCGGAAATTCCTCAACTTACTGATCTAATTTTCAATCAGTTCTCAGTCATGAGATTTGATTATTGACTTATTACATTATATTGATCTATTAAATTATAAAAGAGTATTCTTACCGCTCAAGCTAACCTTTTATATGTATATTAGTAAGAATAATGTGTCTAAAATATGTACAAGATTTTTGTGTCTTTGTATAAAAATTTACTAACCAACGCGATCTGGATTACTCATGATAACATTTTTTAGCATTTCTGAGTAACACAATGATGTTTTACTGAACCTATAAGCAGTAATGAAAACAGAACGGGAGATATAATGTCTCTAGGTCTTTCACCTACCCTACAGACACATACATCTGCATTTTTTTTATTGGCAAAAAAAGAAATTTTATAGAAGAACTCATCAAAAAGTTCATAAAGAGTCCAAGAAAAAGAAGAAAAATTGCAACCTAACCAGACATACATCTGCACATGAATAAGTTATAGGGCATATAGGACGACAAAATTAAGATTCCATAATCAAAACATATAAAATTAAGAAGAAATTGATGTTAGACATGAAAAAAGAACACTTGATCAGATAAGTGAATTATTTTATTTTATGATCAAAAGAATACAATTATTGTCTACAAAGTGAAAATGGAATAACTATTAAATATTGACAAGAAACTAATTCCTATCTTATTAACCAACCTAATGCATCCAACTCAATAATCCAATTAAGACTCACACAAACCCTATCTTAAAAAAATATTTGAACTTGGCTGAATTAGTGAAACTAATAATGTTGAACCATAATATTATACTCCACGGTAGCGTTACGTCCGGGAATATCATAGTAGTAAAATTTCAATTGCGCAATTCCACGAGCCATCTTAAAAGCACCGGTCCCACCTACCACCGGCAATTCCCGTTGCTGTTGCAAGGGCGGGTTGCGGCCCACAATGCTTATAGTGCTACCATTGTACTTTTCGTCGCTAAAAACCAAGGTCATTGCACAAAATAGACTAACTTCGCCTTCTTCCATAGAGGATGAAGAGAATATTCCTTGAGCCCGACCCAACAACGTTGAATTGAATTCGGGTCCAACCGTTGAAGGATTATCGACTACTTCTGTCAATCCAAATGGAATAGGTGAATTGGATGAAGTGACATTAGCATTGGCCACCATCATAGCAGTCTTACCAAAAATATCATGGAAGTAGAAATGAAGATTAGTAACCTTTTCTTCAGGTGTTGCCAATTTCTGGAACCATTTTTGGACATCTTTAGGGTCTTTGTAATTGCCCGAAAACAATAACGCCGCAATCATGACTGAGGTAACAACACTTAAAGTTGAGGCCAATTTTTCCATTTCAAGTTCTTGACCTAATGATCTCTGTGACGACTTATATTAAAGAGAGAATGAAAACAAAAAAATTATGAAAGGAAGAAACCGAAAAATTGGAGAAGAATAATATTGCTAGTGATGTTGTGTTTTATAAAAATTCAATCTAATATGCTTCAATGGTTACTTCTTTTTCAATGTGTGGATATATGCTCCAAGTGTGAGGATGATGATATATATAGACTAGATTGAGTCAAAATCTATGTATTTACGAAAGGACGAAGAAATTTATAATATAAACATGTGTGTACTTTTTCAATTTTTACTTTTTAATGTTTATTTGAAAGTCAAAAGACTGGAAGAAAGAAACATTTTCAATTTCTACTGGATGTCAAGATTCAACATATTCAGTCTAGGTAGATGCATATACAACCTACTCTATCACTGGCTTGGTAGACAGAAATTAACAATCATTGGGGTTTCAATGTATTATGTTTATAAAATTATATACCAATAAGTTTGTTAATTAAAAATACCTAAGTGTTCATTTCGTGGAAAATATTTTTGTCCTTAAAATTTTTGTCTTTGTGTTAAGTAAAAAATCTTTATCTTTACCAAAGAGATTGGGAGAGAGAGAGGGGGGAGAGAGAGGGAGGGAGGGAGGGAGGGAGGGAGGGAGAGAGAGAGTACAAAGTCATGTAAACTTTTAACAAAACTAAATTTATTGATCAATTTTTCATGTTGTTAACAACGACAGTCTTAATGCTAATGCATTGAAGTTGATAATGATAGGGAAAATAGCAGTGCCATGAATAAGATAATATTAATGGTGGCACACCTTATTATATGTAATTTCTAATTTCAAATATATAATCTTTTATTTTAACACATCAAAAGTGTATACTACATATCTAGTTCTAACAATGAAGTATCAATTAACAAATTTGCATTTCTATCATTCACTTTATTATCCCAGTGTAATTCGATGGCTCATGCTTTGGTAAATTAGGTTCATGTATTACTTCATTGCAATTGGTTAAAGTTAAAGATACTATTATTTTATGAATTATTATATCATCATAAAAGGAATATTTTTTATCTGACCATATGAGCTGCCAAAGTATTCAAATGTAGTTTTGGGGTGTTATATATAGCTGCGACCCGACTAATCGGTAAAGTGGTCTAGTCTCTCTTTGTAAAAATATATTCACATCTTTTTATAGTAATTAATTTGCGTTATTTACCTTCAAAAAGTGCTTTTTTTTTTTGGGGTTTAATACAGTAAACTAGAAATATTTGTTATATATTATTAGAATATTAATAAGTCAATTTTCTTTTCCAAAATTATTTTTGTCTTGCTTGCTTGTTTGATATTATATGTTTAAGAATCGTGGATACATTAAATTAGGCCGATTGACTTATTATTCTCTTTAAAATTTTCAAGGTGTTTATCGTTTCTATCGATTTACTAGAAGATACGTGCTACATAATACTTTTAAGATATAGGATTAAAGTTGAACATGAAAAACAAGTAAACATGCGATAGCTTCTCGATGTAATTCAATATAGACCAATGAATATTACATTGCAAGGAAATAAATTTTAAACGAATCTAATTGTTTGTGCGGTTGATTCATCCTGATTTTGTTTAGTTGGTAATGTATAGAAAATTAAATCAGCTAAAAATTTTGAATATGATTTTTTGTCCATTAAAATGTTTAGACAATATAGTTAATACAGCTTTACCAATGCACAGATAAAGCTCAAGAAACCTTGAGAAGAGCGATATGCCATTTGAATGATATTAACAGCTTCGTGATCTATATTAAGTATATTAATCTAGTATTTAAGATCAAAATCACTTAATGTCATTTGTACGTCTTTATTTGATTTCGTATGCGCCTTATTATTGGACTTTATTTTTTTTGTCTTTGAAATTAAAAATATCACTAAAAATTTAAAACTAACAAATTTTATAAATATACTACAACGTAAATTCAAAATATCTCAACAAATTATATATAAATTTCATTTTTAAATTTCAACAGAATAACTCTTTAAATATTTATTATCTCAAATAGTTAACAAAAGAAATTATTTTAATTTCTCCACAGAATTACTATTTCCTCAACTTTTTTCAATTTATTATGAAAATAATATTTCTTACTATTTACATATTTAAAAATGTATATTACCAAAATTAGTATTAAGTACATGTCATCATATCGTTATAAATTTATAACACTCTAAATGTGAGAACCCAAGTTTTCTTTTAAATTTAAGAATTTACTATGTCTATTGTTCACATTGATAAGCGAAACAATCTTTTTATGTGTTAACGTAATTAAATAAATACTAAATAAACACTAAATAAACACTGAGAATAAATTAGTTTTAAATATAAGCACATAATTAACTTAAAGAATCAGCATTTTAAAATTATCATATTCTATTGTTCTAAACAAAAGAGGAATGAATAAATGGAGGAAAGGTTTTAGAGATTTTACAACATTTTGGACCATACTTTAAAAACACCACAACTTCCATTGAAATTTCAATATTCTAGTTTGTAATAATTCATTACTAATACTTACCTTCAATTATGCTATGAATGGATGTAATGTTATTTGTTCCCCTCTATTGACGGTGCCTTTATCCATTATGAAATTTTGGGGCTGTTACAATTGATATTAGAGCAGATTCTGGCCGAAAATGTTTCATGAAAAATGTCTCCCATAATCAACATCCATACTCCGAGGAGTGTCACGGTACTTTTTAGATTCTGTGAGTAGAGGATACTAGGAATTAGCTCTATGACTTGAGTGATGCATGTTTAAAGTGTTGGAATGCTTCAACATGATTATATAAGATCGTCTAACATCCCACAAGTTACCATGATTTTTCACTACATAGAATAATATAGAAATGAGAAATGAAATGATAAGAGTTATAATTTCACTACCTTTGGACAATAGGGAATGACATTTAATCTTTTGTGTTGTATATATAGATCATGGCAAGAGGACGACTTGGTAGACCGAGGAGGATTACTCCACTCAACGAAGTGTTGAGGGTCGAAAGAGGGGCTCAAGTGGAAGATAACATGGGCCAAAACCAGAACATCAGTAACAATAATGCGGAGTTTTTCGATGATGTTGTGATAGTCGAGGACTACCTGTCTGGGGATACAGTGGAGGGAGGTAACAATGATGCACAAAATGTTAAAAAGGAAGTGGAGAACAACAACAATGCCCAAGCTAACAATAATGTTGCGAACCAGAATAATGTCAACAATGTTGTCAATCATCCAGACAACCCAATGGCACAATTCTTCCAGATATTCCAAGCAGCCATGTTGGCAACCAAATTGCTCCACTGCCACCCCAACCACTATGTCCTGCTAAAGTCAGGTCGGTGTTTAGAGATTTCACTAATGCTAAGCCTTCCAATTTCGTTGGGAAAAGAGGGCCTATTGTGGCTCATAATTGGTTGACCGAGCTAGAGAACATTTTTGAAATCGTGGATGTGCTAGAGAATTGCCAAATGAGGTTCACCTCTTACATGTTGAAAGATGAGGCAAATCATTGGTGGGCAGATGTCAAGCGAATGGAGTTGTCCAAGAAGGAAATAGCCAAGAACACAAGTACTGAGTTCATGTGGGAGTAGTTCTTTAAGAAGTTGAACGAAAAGTATTATCCTCTAAGGGTCTCCAACGCTTTGTAACTGAAATTTTTGAACTTGAAGTAAAGCCAAATGTTTGTGGACGGGTATGAGGCCAAGTTCACGAAGCTGATAAGGTTTGCTTCACACCAAGTCAATGAGAAAAAGAGGAAGGCTAGGAGGTTTAAGCAATGTCTAAACCCTTGGATATAGAATAAGGTAGCTCTATTTGAGCTTGAAACTTATGATGTAGTGGTGGAGAAGGCAAGAGTAGCCGAAATAGGGAGTAAGGAAATACATGAATACAAAAGGGAGAACATAAGGGACAACAAGAAGGCAAGGAACAATGGGAAGTGAGGCAAGCCATAACTCAGCCTCGTCAATGTGAAATAGGAAGAAGGAAATGACAATAATGATAACAAAAGGAAATGAGGAGAAGTCTCCGCTGGTAGCAAGAAGAAGATGAGCACAGTCTGTACCAAATATAACAAAAATCATGACTCTGCCCCGTGCTTGAAAGGGTCGGATGTATGCTACAAGTGCCTCTAACCCGGACATTTTTCATCAAATTATCCTAACTTAAACCCTACCACTACCTCACCCTAAGGAAAACCACAATAGCAACAACAACACAACTAGAAAGCAGTGGTTGCGATGAAGACGTGCTATACACATGGAGTCCAAGGGTATATCTCACCCAACTGCCAACAAAAGAAGACTGGAAACCAACTGCCACTAATTGGGCTAACACAGTGTCGATCTAACCTCAAGCACAGACTTACAACATGACTATGCAATATGTTATTGCCTAGGATGATATGGTGACAAGTAACTTATTCGTGAACTCACTACCTACTCATGTACTCTTTGATTCTAGCGCAACGAGAAGTTTCATATCTGAACAATTAGCTAAGAGCTTGCTAGTCATACCTATACGCTTACCCAAACTGTTCGAAGTAGTTGTTGCCAATCGAGAAATAGTAAATGTCAACCATGTTTACCCCAACTGTAGTCTAAAGATAAATCATTATGAATTTCCCACTGACTTAATCTTATTTCTTTTGTTGGAATTCAACATTATCTTGGGTATGGATTGGTTGTGCAAATATCAAGCTAACATTGACTGCAAGAGGAAGCGAGTCTTGTTACAATCTCTTCAGAATGAGAAGATTTGGTTTTATGGCACTAAGATAGTGAAGTCATCACTGTTCTTGACAATGATCAGAGAAAAAAGGATAATTCGCAAGGGTTGCGAAGCCTTCTTGGCGTATGTACTCGACACCGAGAGGGAAGGAATGAAGATAGAAGAAATACCTGTTGTGAACAAGTTTTCCAATGTTTTTCCTGAGGAATTACCAGAGCTTTCGTTCGATCATGAAATGGACTTTGGGATCGATTTGGTGCTCGACACCGCCCCAATTTCCAAAGCCCCATACTGAATGACACAATCCAAACTGAAGGAGCTTATGACGCAACTACAAGGACTTTTAGACCAAGGACTAATTAGGCCAACTGTGTCCCCTTGGGGAGCTCCTGTATTATTCGAGCGCAAGAAGGATGGCTCGGTGACACTTTGTATAAACTATCAAGAGCTCAACAAAGTTACCATTGAGAACAAGTACCCCCTATCGAGAATCTATGACTTGTTTGACCAACTCAAATGAGGGAAATATTTCTTGAAGATTGATCTCAGATCAAGTTATCATCAACTAAAAATTAGGGCGGAGGACATTCCAAAGACTACGTTCCAAACTAGATATGGGCACTACGAGTTCCTTTTGATAAGTTCATCATTGTCTTTATCAATGACATTCTGATTTACTCGAAGACTGCGGAGGAACGCGAACAATACCTGAGGATTGTCTTCGACATTCTGAGGAAGGAGCAACTATAAGCCAAATTTTCTAAATACGAATTCTGGCTAAAGGACATAAAATTTCACTGTCATATAATCAACAAAGACAGAGTCACTATAGACCCCAGCAAAAATGAAGCAATCGTGAAATTGCCTCAGCCAACCTTCGTTAAGGATTTCTTAAAGTTAAATGTACCAGTAACAAATTTGATGAAGAAAACTGTGAAGTTTAATTGGACTCCTAACTGTGAGAAGAGCTTCCAAGAACTAAAGACGAGGCTGACAACTGCACCAATTCTGACATTGCCTGAGGATAAAGGTGAGTTCATAATCTATAGTGATGCTTCCAAACAAGGACTCTAAGCAGTTTTAATGCAACATGGCAAGGTAATTGTATATGCTTCGAGACAGTTAAAAGATTGTGAGAAGAGATACCTCGCCCATGACATGAAATTGGCAACTATTGTCTTCGCATTAAAAATTTGGAGACACTACATTTCAAGAAGTGCAAGATATATACTGACCATAAGAACTTGAAGTATATATTCACACAGAAGGAACTAAATATGACGCAAAAGTGTTGGTTGGAGCTTATTAAAGTCTATAATTGTTCTTTCAACTACCATCTAAGGAAGTCGAACGTAGTCGTTGATGCACTGAGTCGTCGAGAAAGACTAAGCATGATAGTTGTGCAAGAGGAAGTTATGAGGAACCTTGAGTGTTTGCAACTCAATGTCCTTACCACTACTGAGAGAATTAACATGGATGAAGAAGTTCAAATTAGACCTTAACTGCAAGACATCATCTGAGGTGCTCAAGAAGAGCACAATAAAACTAGAGATAACCTACTCCAAGGAGAGGAGGACAAATGTCACATCCACACCAATGATTTATTGCATTATGAAGATCGTGTATGAATTTCTACTACGACCGAATTGAGACAAGAACTTCTACACGAAGCTCAAATTTCAAAGTTTTCTATCCATCCTGGAGGCACCAAAATGTATCGAAACTTGAAGCAAAACTTCTGGTAGCCTAATATGAAGAAATAAATCACCAAATAGGTAAGTAGATGTTTAATGTGTCAACGAGTGAAAGTTAAACACCAAAAACCAAGCATGCTACTTCAACCATTAGAGATTCCCGAGTGGAAGTGGGAACGCATTGCAATGGACTTCGTAGTCAAATTGCCAAACACTTTGGGAGGATTGAACGCCATTCAGGTCATAGTCAACTGACAAACCAAATCGGCACTTTTGGGTGATTAAAGATACATATAAGATGGATCATATGGTGAAACTGTATATTAAGGAGATTGTTACTCGACATGGAGTACCAATCTCTATTGTCTCCGATCGAGATCCGAGATTCACATCTTAATTCTAGAAGAGCTTTCAAGTTTATTTAGGGATAAGGCTAGACATGAGCATGACCTATCAACCTCAGACCGACAGACAATTGGAATGCACAATTCAAACTCTCAAAAATATGTTATGAGCTTGCATTCTCGATTTCAAAGGCCATTGGGACAATCACTTACGATTGATCGAGTTTGTATATAATAATAGTTATCATGCTAGCATTAGCATGGCACCATTCGAGGCTTTATATGGTAGAAAATGCAGAACCCCACTCTACTCGAATGAAGTTGGGGAAAGGAAGCTTATCGGACCTGAACTGATTCAGTAGACCGAGGATGCAATTACCACCATCAGACTGAGAATGAAAGCTGCTCAAGACAGACAGAAGTAGTACTTGATCAACATAAGAAATACCAGACTCTCGAGGTAGGAGGTTATGTACCGCTAAAGTTTTCACCTTTGGCAAGAAGGAAAAGTTGAGCTCCCGATATGTCAGACCCTTCCAAGTTTTGAGGAAGATTAGCGAAATAGCGTACCAATGGGTGTTACCACCAGCGTTAGGACATATTCATGTGTCTTTCACATGTCGGACTTACACCCCTACAAAGTAGACCATAGAAGAATAATAGATTATCAGCCGATGGAGCTACAACTTGATATAAATTATGAAGAGGTCCCCGTTCAGATTTTAGATCAACAAGTTAATGTTTTTAGGAACAAAGAGATTCTTTATGTAAAAGTGTTATGAAGAAATCATAATATGGAGGAAGCTATTTGGGAGCTTGAGAGTGCTACAATCGAGAAGTACCCCATTTGTTTACTAGCTAAGTTTCGAGGATGAAACTTCTTTTAAGGGGGACGATGTTAGAACCCAAGTTTTCTTTTAAATTTAAGAATTTTTTTTCTCTAATGTTTACAAACATGAACATTGATGAGCAAAATGATCTTTTTACGCGTGGATATGATTAAATGAATACTAAATAAACACCGAGAATAATTTAGTTTCAAAAATAATCACATAATTAACTTAAAGAATCAGCATTTTGAAATTATCATATTCTTTTGTTCCAAACAAAAGTGGAAAGAATAAAGGGAGAGAGGGTTTTAAAGATTTTACAACATTTTGGACTGTAATTTAAAGACACCAAATCTTTCGTTGAAATTTCAATATTCTGGGTTGTAATAACTCACTACAAATACTTTAGCTTCAATTATGCTATGAATGATCTGCTCCCCCTCTTTTGACGATGCCTTCATCCATTATAAGATTTTGGGACCGTCACACTAAAAATAAATCGTTTAAAGTAGCTAATAAAGTTTACATCAAATACTTTAGTTCATAATTTCCCACAATGATAACATTGACTTAAAATATTATTTTAAATCCTTCAATCACATGTATAATATAGAATAGATTGAGAAAAAATATTAACTTTTAAAGCCTTCTAACGGATATAAATGATTTAAAAATTAAAATTCTAAAAATAATAAATTTACCCTTTCAAATAAAATTATGAAATTTAAACAAACAGAGACAATTATAGTGAATTAATAAATTAATAAATTATAAATATGCAAAATAATTTTTCACTAAAAAGAAATATTATAAAATTTATAGTATATAAATATTTTTAAAATATAAGAAAATTGACCTGCGTTGCATGCAGGTTTCCTCACTAGTGTATATTTAGTGCAGGAAATACAGTGGAAACTGGAAAGGAATCACAAAACACTGTTACAAATTTAAGATTTGCCACGGATGAGACGTCTCAAATTAGCGCCTTCGCAATATCCGCACATGCGTAACCAGCCGTCACCTAAAGGTACTTGCAAATATCTCATAATCGTCGCATATTAAATATAATGAAACACGAGTAAAATAAAGTGATTATTGTAAAAGAAAGATAGAAGAAATTAGCCCCACGATTACGAAGACAATGCACACAAGTTAGCCTCGATGTAGAAAAAATAAGTTGTTTCCAGTTCGTGGCTAAAGCATTACTTATATTTTCCTTTCCTTGTATACGTACGTGTATATTACTAATGAAAAAAGGTGCAATATTGTCTGCACACTATAACACTATCTGGCCACTGTGAATAAAACAACCCAGAATG
Organism: Centella asiatica; assembly: GCA_014636745.2. Taxonomy (NCBI): domain Eukaryota; kingdom Viridiplantae; phylum Streptophyta; class Magnoliopsida; order Apiales; family Apiaceae; genus Centella; species Centella asiatica. The sequence goes on from CM025781.1 coordinate 31,164,539, forward strand.
TTGATGGAATCTTTAATTAGGAATGAAAACAAAATTGAGAATCGTTAAGTAGGAATGCACACAAACACGAGAGCCATATGTATAGTCTTTCTTTTTCAATTTCTTTATCAGCAAAATTGATTTGAGACATGAAAAAAAAACACATGATCAGATAACGGGATTATGTTATTTTATTTTTTTCTCAAAAGAACACAATTATTGTCTAAAAAGTAAAAAAAGAATAAGAACCAATTCCTATCTTATTAACCAACCTAATATATCCGGTTCACTAATCCAATTAAGACTAATACAAACCCTATCTTAAAAGAATATTTAGATTTGGTTGAATTAGTGAAGCTAATAATGTTGAACCATAACATTATACTCCACAGTTGCATTACGTCCTGGAATGTCATAGTAATAAAATTTCAATTGTGCAATTCCACGTGCCAGCCGAAAAGCTCCAGTCCCACCAACTACCGGCAATTCCCGTTGCTGCTGTAGGGGTGGGTTGCGACCCACAATGCTTATAGTGCTGCCATTGTACTTTTCGTCGCTAAAAGCCAAGGTCATTGCACAGAATAGACTAACCTCCCCTTCTTCCATGGAGGATGAAGAGAATATTCCTTGAGCCCGACCCAACAACGTTGAATTGAATTCGGGTCCAACCGTTAACGGATTATCGACTACTTCTGTCAATCCAAATGGAATAGGTGAGTTGGATGAAGTGACATTAGCATTGGCCACCATCATAGCAGTCTTACCAAAAATATCATGGAAGTAGAAATGAAGATTAGTAACCTTTTCTTCAGGTGTTGCCAATTTCTGGAACCATTTTTGGACATCTTTAGGGTCTTTGTAATTGCCCGAAAACAATAACGCCGCAATCATGACTGAGGTAACAACACTTAAAGTTGAGGCCAATTTTTCCATTTCAAGTTCTTGATCTAATGATCTCTGTGACGACTTATATTAAAGAGAGAATGAAAACAAATATTATGAAAGGAAGAAACCGAAAAATTGGAGAAGAATAATATTGCTAGTGATATTGTGTGGTATAAAAATTCACTCTAATATGGTTCAATGGTTACTTCTTTTTCAATGTGTGGATATATGCTCCAAGTGTGAGGATGATGATATATATAGACAAGGTTTAGTCAAAATCTATGTACTTACGAAAGGACGAAGAAATTTATAATATAAACATGTGTGTACTCTTTCAATGTTTTTTTAATGATTATTCGAAAGTCAAAAGGTTGGAAGAAAGAAACATTATCAATTTCCACTGGATGTCAAGTTTGAACATATTTAATCTAGGTACATTCAAGTACAGATGCATATACAACCTATTCTATCACTGGCTTGGTACACAGAAACAACTATTGGGTTTTGAACGTATTATGTTTATAAAACTATACCCACATAAGTTTATCAATTAAAATTTTAAAATATCAAAGTGTTTTATTTTGTCGAAAATATTTTTATTCTTAAATTTTTTTTTCTTTTTGTTAAGTACTAAAAAAGCTTTATTTTTACAAAAGATATATATATGTATATATATATATATATATATATATAGAGAGAGAGAGAGAGAGAGAGAGAGAGAACAAAATCAAGTAAACTTTGAAAAAAAACTAAATTTTCTGAATTTTTATGTGTATGTATATATTATTTAATAATGATAGTGATAATGATAATGCAATGACATGAAGGTGATAGTGATATGACAATAGTAATAAAATGAATGAGATAATATTGATGGTATCGACTTAGAAACTTCACATTAATTATTATGATTAATAAATAATTTCAAATATAAAATTTTTTATTTTAATACATCAAAAGTGTATATTTAGTTCTAATGTTGAAGTATCAGTTAACAATTTGCATTTCTATCATTCACTTTGTTATAATAGTCCCGAGTGTAATTCGATGGCTTATGCTTTGGCTGAATTAGATTTATGTATTTCTCATAAAGATACTACATTATTTTAGGTATTATTATATCATAAAAAAGAATGCTTTTTATGTAACAATATGAGCCGCCAAATAATTCAAATATAGTCTTCTGTTACATAGAATCCGCTACGACGCGACTAATTGGTAAAGCCGTCTAGTCTCTTTTTGTATAATTTTGTAAATATATATTCCCATCTTTTTTTTTAATAATTAATTTGCATTATTTACCTTCGAAAAAAGCCTTTTTGTGGGTTTAATACAGTATAATAATAGGACTTGTTATTGACCTAACTCGTGAAACTTGAAAATGTATTAGCCATTTCGTCAATATTTAATTCCTTGTTGAATCATGAAACAGTCTTTATCAGAATATAAAATAAGTCAAAATTATTTTCTAAAAAATAAAAAAATTCTTGCTTGCTTCTATGATATTATATGTTCAAGAAAGTGGATACATCATTAAAATAGACCAATTGATCGATTACTCTCTTGAAATTTTCAAGGTATTTATCGTTCTTATCCATTTGCTATAAGATACGTGCTACATAATACTCTTAAGATATAGTATTATAGTTAACATGAAAAACAAGTAAATGTGTGATGGCTTCAACACGAAAGAGCTTCGGCACCAGAATAAATAAATGCTATATGATATTTATCTTTAGGTATAATAAGGAAAGATTTGGTAAAAATGCAAATACATGCACCCGTAATTATTCAATTGTGATTATGAACAGTAAAAGAATGTTGATTCAGCTCTTAAAATTCAACAAATATTTTTATTAGATTAAGAATTTAAATTTTGTTAACTGTCTTAGTAAATAATCTGTAATGCATGCACCCGTAATTATTAACAGAGCTTCAATTGTGATTATGAACAGTAAATGAACGTTGATTCGGCTCGTAAGACTCAACAAACATTTTTATTAAATTAATAGTTTAAGTTTTGTTAGTCGTCTTAATGAATAATCAGTAAGAACCACTATAAATCTTGACAAATCAATATTGGACTGTGAGAGACTCATTTCATCTAAGCTTTTATATACTCAAAAAAATTGTGATTATGAACCGTAATTCATTAGTTTTTATGTTCCACTCTCCATAATACATCTAACATATATATAATCTTTTTTATTCTATTGCGGGAGCTCTGATTCCTCTCGTTTGCCCCACCAAACATAATTCATTTTGTATATAGATATGGGAATTGTACACATATTTAGCTATTTCAGATATTATAATTTAATCAATTAAAAATCAAAGTAGTTGTTTTTCATTGATTTTGAAGTAATACATAAAATGAAAATATATTTGTTTAATTGTCGTATGATGTTAAAATAATACAGATAATAAAAAAATATAGAGTTTAAAATATTATTATTTTATTATTGTATAATATCAATCTAGTGTAGATTTGATAAATAAAAATTTTGTAAAAGTAAAGAGAGTTGTGCTTGAATCTATAAACAAAGAATTTGTTAAAAAAAAATTAGTGCAGATGACTTAATTAAATATAGATAAATACTACACCGCAAGGAAATAAGTTTGTATACGAATCGAATATATAGTTCGTGGGGTTTATTTTACAAGATATCATAAAATTACATTTTGCTGAAACTTGCTTGTGGCGCGGCCGACATTTAATCAGTTGGCAGGGCAGGCATGAGTACTTTTTAAATTTTATGTTTCTTGATGGTCCATCGGTATAATTAATAATTAATATAATAAGGCATAAACAAGTTTATAACATAGTTTGAGTCAAAATAGAAGAAATATAAACGAAGTTACATGGTTATGGAGTGTGCAATTGTTGTCTAATTAAGTTACAAATTTAAATCATTTTTCTCTCCCTCTCTACCAATAAATAGGTTATTTCCTCCATTTCAACTGCCTAACTCACAAAAGTTTACAGAGTTTACGGGAAGAAAGAGAATTTTGGCAGAACTCATCAGTTAAATTTCTTAAATTATTTGAAAGCAAGTCTTTGGTTCATTCACTAGAAATCAATATGGAACAAGGTTTGTATTTTCTCTTCGTTTCTGGAAATTCAGTGTCTCAATTGAGTTTCTAGACATTATGTTTGATGTGAATTGATGTTGACCACATCCTTAATTAAGATTTCCTACAAATTCATCTTGATTTCGTGTATTTGGTCTAATTTAGAAAATAAATCAGCTTAATAATTCGAACATAATTTTTTGTCTGTTAAAAAGTTGAGGCTCAGATTGCATATATACATAAGTTTAAGATTTGAATAATCAGATTGAATATATACATAAATTTAAGATTTGAATAATTCAACTTATTCATTATGTTCGATTGGCATCCAGCTCGAGTGAACTACTTAAAAAAGCCAGTTCTAAACAATTTCTTAATTAATCAAATTCTATCCAACTCAACTTGGTCAATGAATAAACTTGATTAATTAAATTTTATTTAATACCATCTAACCAATTTGAATAATATTAAATTCACGTGAAACAATCTTGATCGGAAAGAACATGTATGGTCATTGGAAACAAGTGGAAAAAGCAACGTACGGTGGAAAGGAACCGCATAATCACTACAAGGAATTTAAAATTTGCGACGGATGACCCGTCTAAAATCGGCGCTTGCAAGGGCATAAAAATCCTTTATAAGGTCCCCTCCAAATACGTCGTTATCTCATATCTGATATATTAAAAATGAGTAAAATATAATGAAAATTGTAGAGGCAAGATAGAAGAAATTAGCCCAAATTAGGCAAGACAATGCACAAAGTTACCCTCAAGATCGATAGAACAAATTTGCCTCACTTGGGTTTATACTTTGGCAAGTTTTCAGTTGGCCCTTTTTTATTGGCGAAATCTCTTTCCTACGACTAACCAACTTCTCACTTTATGAAATTTGATCATGTGACCTTAAAGTCAAAAATGTTCCAACCACTTGATCTAACACAATATTTTTCATTGGTTTTGGTTGTAAGTTTTTTAATTCTGATGTTATCCAATTCTTTCAAACATCTATGTATTCTGGTGGGGGAGTTTTGTTTTCTAATAAAATTTTCTTTTTCCACTGATCAGATAATAAAGAAGGTTGTTTACTGGCATGACATATTTTCCTTCATCAGTTTACGTATTTCATTAACGAAAGATGAGCAATCTAAAAAAATTTATCGAAGTATATATGTTTGTAAGTTTTGGACGAGATACATATTATCCTATGCATGCGTAATAGGATAAATGGGACAACTGCGAAGCATGCATATATAAAATGAAGAGGAAATTGATATGAGCAATCCAAAAAAGATATTGAACATGATATATATAGTCACAAAAGGAAATATTTTTATTTTATTGTTTTTATTTGCATAACAAAAGAATGGGAAAAAAATGAATACAATTATTTTCTGTAAGGCAATAACATAACATTAATTAAACATCCATAAGGAACTAACTCCTATCTTATTAACTAACTAATATCCAAATTAACAATTCAATTAAGACTACTACAAACCCAGGCTTGATAGAAAACTTGAGAGAATATTTAGATACGGTCTAGTTAGTTAAGCTAATAATGTTGAACCATAATATTATACTCCACGGTAGCGTTACGGCCGGGAATATCATAGTAGTAAAATTTCAATTGCGCAATTCCACGCGCCATCCTAAAAGCACCGGTCCCACCTACCACCGGCAATTCCCGTTGCTGCTGCAAGGGCGGGTTGCGACCCACAATACTTATGGTGCTGCCGTTGTACTTTTCGTCCCTAAAAACCAAGGTCATTGCACAAAATAGACTAACCTCCCCTTCCATAGATGATGAAGTGAACAATCCCTGAGCTCGTCCCATTAGCGTCGAGTTATATTCCGGTCCGACTGTCAATGGGTTATCGACAACTTCCGTCAACCCAAAGGGGATAGGTGAGTTGGATGAGGTGACATTGGCATTAGCCACCATTAGAGCAGTTGTACCAAAAACATCATGGAAGTAGAAGTGAAGGTTAGTCACCTTCTCTTTGGGTGTTGTAAATTTTTGGAACCATTGTGGGAAACCTTTCTGCTCTTGGTAATTGCCGGAAAATAATTGCGCCGCAATCACGATTGAGCTTATAGCTAGAGCTAGGCTTAATTTTTCCATTTCAAGATCTTGATCGAGTAATCTCCGTGAAGATTTATTTAAAAGAGAGAATGGAAAAAAAAAATTATAAAATTAAGAGATCGGAAAATAAGAAATGGAAATGAGTGATATTAGGTTATAATCTTCTATGCTTATGTATTTCTCTATATGTGGATATATGCTCGAGGTATAAGATGAAGATATATATAGAGAGGGTTGAGTCAGAATCTATGTACTTATGAACCAAGGAATAAATGTAGATTGTTTCCCGTCCGTATTACCGCTGCTAAAATTTTGAGGTATTATGACTTATTTAGTTTCTTTTGTGACCGATTTGATCACAAAATAACATGTCATAAATATAATCCATCATAATTTAGCATGTCACACATTAAAATATAACTCACATAATTATAATTTATGACAGATTAACAATCACAAAAGTTACACATTTGTAATTAACCCAATCAATTTCCTATTTAATTCAATCACAATATCTTAATTATAGTAGTGTACGGAGTGATGTTTATTTTAATCATTATTCAAAAGTCAATAGGTTGGAAGAAAGAGATATTATCAATTTCCACTTGATGTCGACATATTCAACTCACGAATATTCAAGGACGGGTAGGTATTGAAACCAGTAGAAAGAATTAAATTGAATTAATTAATATGATGATATTACTCACGATATTTTAGAAACGTGAAGTCATTTTCAATATACATATAATTCATGTTTTGTTATATATATAAAAGAAATTTTTTTATTTTAAAACAACGGAATATCATTTAACATTTCATTTGCCTTATTATAATAATCTCGAGTGTAATTTGATGGCTCATGCTTTAGCTAAATTAGCGCGTTCATTACTAGAATTACTGTGTACCACCGTATGTTTTGCATGTATTGTTCATTTCTTATGTTAAACGTACGTTATTCAATGTTAAATAAGAATTACGTTGTATGATATCATATTATCATAAATATATATATAAAAAAAAAAAAGAACGTTAATTTAACAATAAGAGCAACCAAAGGATCCAAATTTAGGCAACTTGTATGTAGAAGCCACAAAGATGCGACTAATTCCTAAAGCGGTATTATTCCTAAATTAATCCCCACTCTATAAATTCTGTGGGCGCCAAAAAACCACGCGATTTTTTATCCCATATTATCCCGATGTAATTAATCACACAATTACAGTAAAACTTCTATAAATTAATAATGTTAAAATTAGAGTATTTTATTATTTTAGAAATGTATTAATTAATTAATAAATTAATATTTATTAATTTATATAGATTTTATTGTAATAAAGTTGAATTTTAATTACATCAAAAATTCATTGTTAATAAATTCATTGTACATAATATTAATCAAAATTTATGTTCATTATTTAATAATAATTAAATATGATTCATTGTACTTATATTAAAAACATTCAATTGTCTTAGATATATTTGTAATTTTAAAAAATTATTAATTTATAGTTTTATTGGTAACATATATTTATATAAGGATCTCCTGAAAAATTATTATCTTATTATCTTATTAAAATTTGTAATTTTTATAATTTGTCCAATTCGTGACATGATAAAATTATTAATTTAGAGAGTTTATTAATTTATCGAATATTAATTTATAGATGTTTTAATGTATAAAAATTGAGTTCACGTTAAAATCCTATTTTTGTGTTCAACTCTTATTTCGTTTCTGATTTTCAGTCCCTTCGTCTCTTCTCCTTCCTCTTCTTGTATCTCTGTTCTTCCATTATTGGCTTCCATCACCACCGCCATCACTCTGTTCTTGCATAGCCACCACAACCTCCGTTCTTCCATTACCATCACTCCCATGTTCTTTCATCACCATCACCACTGCAGCGCGAACTAAAAGATTGACTTTTGACCATTTGCCACGTGCAGTGGCAGATCTAGTATAGGACGAAAGGAGAACTACGCCCCTGCTAAACTTTTTTTTTTTTCAATTATATATAGAGTACTTTCATCATTTGAAAATTAAAAATACACTTCTTTGTTTTTAAAAAGGATTTAATTTGAAATTAAGATGTGTCATATAAAAAAATTGCATTATCACATCAACAAATTTGTTTTTATTCCTGCATCTGTCACTGGCCATGTGTCGTATAATTTCGTTGGCGTTAAGTTTATACCTACCAAACTTCATAAGGGATTATGAATTCTGACAAAATTTTGGACGAAACTCATCCAACGAGGTTAATTTGGATGGACTTCCGAACCGACCGATTAAACTTATCCCGAGCGAACAAACTTTATCTCGACGGATTATTCAATGGGGATTACGGCTTTTTCTAGCAGTGGTGCATGACCCCTCACATAAAAAAGTGAGAGGTAACTAATTTTACTATAGATAGGGTAGCTGAAACTCTACTCATGAAACTTGATAGGGTAGCTGCCATTTCATCAATATTGCTCAATTTTTCAAGGATGTTTCCCATAACGTTCATATGGATAATATATGTGATTCCATGATGTTTCTTGAAAGAATCTTTATTAGAATATAATTATATATTAAGAATAATTTCCAAGAAAATATAATAATCTCACGTTTGTTTTATATGTTGAAGAAAAGTAGAGGGGCTGATTGACTGAATACATAAATATTCTCTAATTTTTAAGGTATTTGTCAGATTACTATAAGTTGCGTATTACATACTTCTATGATATAGTTAATTAAGCAAACAAGAAAAACATGTAAACATTATGTGATAGCATCACGGTGTAAATGAATAAGTTTGAAACTGTTTTATTCAGCTTGGTTCATTTTAATTTTTAATTTCTTCTGTTTAATTTACGTCGAACATAAAAATATATTTGTAATGAAATTCAATATATACTCTCTTCGTCTCTGTATAAATGATCTATATTCCTTTTTAGGAAGTCACAAAATAAATAATCACTTTTTAATAATAGCATTACTATTTTGATCATATTTTACCAAATTTGCCCTCAACTTTGTTTTGGAATATACATTAAGTATAATTATATTGAAAAAAGAAAAAGGGTTTGTTTTGAATTAAAATTTTCTGAATTTTTCCTATAATTTGTTTTAAAGTAAATTTTTCTTAATATGCGTGCCTAAAAAAAGAAGTTATTTATTTAGAGACGGAGGGAGTATATATATATATAATTCTGCCCCAATTGACTAGAATTTGAAAAGTAAACTCAACTTATTTATAGTTACTGAACTCCCATAATTTAGGTACTTAATTAACTGAACTCAAATTTGTTTTGTCAATTTTATGATTAACCAGTTAAATCAGTTAGATCAGACAATTTGTAGAGAAATGATAGAGTTCTCTTTGGTCCTAACATTTATTCCAGATTTTATTCTGAATACGTAAGTTAAATGTTCAACGAGCCCTATAAGCCGTAGTAGTCAATTTAGTCAAACACAAATTGCTTAAATTAAAACTAGGGTTCTAAAGTGAAATGGAAATTTTTTTTTTTTTTTTGGTCAGTAACTAAAGCCAAATAAAATTTACATTCATGTACCCTATTGAAAGCAGCAGAAAAAATAAATATCAAAATAACTGGTTTTTATCTTTTGAATCGGTAATTCATTCTAACTTGCTGATTACCGTATTTAATTTAGTTAAAGCAAATTTAAAATAATTTTAGTTTTAAGGTCAGATCCTCAAATATTGCTCCATTAATTGCGAATGAGAAAATACATGATGTGATAGGATAATCAGTTTATTGTTAGTTTTAGTTTATTTATAGTTTTATAGTTTATTAGGTGAGATCAGTGTGATAAAATGTGCATCAGGGACTAGCAAGATTTGGCTTAAAACAGATATCAAGGGATGTCGAGGCAAGCATCAGGGAATAATTATAACATCAGAGACTATGACATCAGGGAATGAGATCAACATCAGAGATTACGGCGTAAATCTACCCATCAGGGGATACTAGTCTCCGACAGTGTAAATCTACCTGTCAGGGGATACTAGTCTCCGACAATGTACATCTACCCGTCAGGGAATACTAGTTTTCGACAGTGTAATTTGCTTGTCAGGGAATAGTTAGTCTCCGACAGTCAAATTTGCTCGTCCGAAAATAATTAGTCTCCGGTGGCTTATTTATTCACTGACCGTTTCAGTATTAATTTTTATGTATTTTATTTATTTATGTATTTGTTTCTTAGTTTTAATAGGTTTGTTTCCTTTCCTTATTGAATTAGATTTTTTTTCCAATGTATTATTCTTTCCAATTAGGATTAGGTATTTTAACAGCTTATATATAGCTGCTTGTATTGAACAACAAAGTTAGTTGATTCTTGATTAATAAAATTCAGAAGTATTCTGCAATTTCTTCTTATTTGTGTGATATAAACAAAACCCTATTCGAGTGATTCAAGTAGTATTGAGTTAGTGATTCGTTCAAGATCCTTAAGTCAACTTCTTGTGCGTACATCAACAAGTTCATTTAAGCTATCCGAGACTGTAGGCTTAAACACCTTACATCATATTGGTATCAGAGCCAAGTTTTGGCGTTAGGAGAGGAGATCAAGGACGTGTGATTCTTCCTTGTTTTCTGATTTCTTGCATGGAAGTATATTCTGATATATTTTGTTTGAACTACAATCAAGAAATTCTTATCAAGAAATTTGATTGACTTGAATTTGTTTAATTCAAGTGAACACGATAATATTGGAGATACGGGACTACCTCATGGAGCAACCTTACAAAATGCAAAGATCCATCAGTTGCAAAATCAATATGCAACGATGATCACTCAACTAGATCAATTAGAAGAGATGATGGCCAGATTGTTGGGACATAACAACGATCATGCACGAGAAACTGAAGGTCCAGAACAAGAGCAGGAAATTAATGTTCGTAATGATCCACCTAATGTTCATGAAGGACATTCAAATATAAAACTGAAAGTTCCTTCTTTCACTAGGAGCAATGATCCTGAAAAGTTCTTGGAGTGGATTCAAAAGGTCGAAAAGATCTTTGAATTTCAGAACCACTCAGAAGAAAGGAAATGCAAACTGACAGCTTTGGAATTCTCAAAGTATGCTAGTCTTTGGTGGGATAACTTGGTGGCGCAGAGAAGGCGAGATGGGAAAGAACCCATTAATAGCTGGCGTGTGATGAAGAATCTGATGAGGAACAGGTTTGTTCCTGATTATTACAAACAGGAGCTATACTTACATCAATACATTTAACAAGCAACAAGTCTATAAGACAAATTTTAGCGTACAAATATATATTCCCTCCAATATTTATTATTCGAGACAAAGTCTTATATATATACACACACATATATATGATCAGAAGAAAAAAAACGAACCGGTGTTTATAGATTTATTGAAATTCTAAAGTTTCAAATATTTAAAATTTGATGTTTAAGTCGTTGGAATTTTTGTATAGTTTCAAAATTTGGTGTTTATATATATTTGTTATAGTCCATTTGGTTACTATAAGGTCTAACCGTACAACTTGTAAACGTATTAATGAAACGAATGATCGACCAAATATAAATTAATACACTTCTTAGTAAGCGTATTTTTCTTTAAAATGACTTATAAATATGAACAAAAGGCATACTATATATTAAAGGAGTAGGGAAGATTTTAGGAGTCGTACGTTTTCGATAAGACTATACAATATACTTAATTATATAGAAGACTACAATTCAACTTGAAAATAATTGGTATTAATAAATATGAAAATTTTAGAATAACAAATGTAAATAGACAGAGAGACTTAGAGAGTCTTAAATTTGATATAAAAAACATCATCCAATAATAGTTTATTCACTTAAATTATAAAAAGAAAAAGAAAAAGATCACCTATAATTAGAACGAGATACAAAATAAAAAGGGAAGTAATACAAGACATGAAAAAATATTTAACACAGAATGAACATAGTCTATATTTTTCTGAATTAATACATGCTCAGGAGATTACAATTAATTATATCGTATAACATACATAAAATAAAACATTTATTAAGCATTGATAAGGAGCTAATTCCTGTCTTATTAACCATGAAATAAAAGTAATGCAAAACCTAATAATGTCCAACGGTAACATTATACTCAACAATAGCTATACGGGCGGGAACATCATAAGAATAATTTGTTAACTGCGCAATTCCACGGGCCAGTCGAAAAACACCAGTCCCTCCTAGGACAGGCATTTCTCGTTGTTGCTGCATGGGCAAGTTACGACCCACAATAGTTAGGGTACTACCGTTGTACTTTTCTCCGGTAAAAACTAAGGTCATTGCACAGAATAAATTAACTTGATTTTCGTCCATAGAGGATGAAGATTAGTCTTCTTTTCTTGGGGTGCTGCAAATTTTTGGAACAATATTTGGACATTTTTGGGAAGGTTGTAATTGCCAGAAAACAATAACACAACAATCACCAATGACGATATAACTACTAAAGCTGAAGCTAATTTTTCCATTTCAAGATCTATGTTGCTCTCTCTCTCTCTCTCTCTCTCTCTCTCTCTCTCTCTCTCTCTCTATATATATATATATATATATATTCTTCCTTTCTGTGGAATTTGGGATTATATATATGTTCTTGGTGAAAAATCGGCACCAAGATCAACAGCTATATATAGACTAGGTTGAGTTAGAACCGATGCACGGTTTGAATTTCAGCACGAGTTTATCATTTTTATTTTTAATGATTACAGATATTTCAATACTTCCTCCGTCAAATTTTATACTCCCTCCGTTATAAATTACATTTGATTTTTTTAACGTATTTTTAGATGAAACTTAATAAACGTTAAATATTTTATTTTTTCAAAATAAAATTTAAGAACTAAAACTATTTTAAATGAAGATTACTATGATCTAAAAACAAAAATTATATAAAATATTTAACATTTACTAATTCACCTAAAATTATGTGAAGAGTCAAAAATCATGTATTTTGAAATGAAGATAGGATGTCATATTTGTCATTTTTACATGTTCAAATATAATTATCCCACACAATCTTCAACAAGAATCAAGAGGGATAATTTTCTATATTGCACTCACATTTAATGAACTATTTTAGTTTTCAAGCTTTATGGCATTTATTATAGGAATGGGAAGTAATTTTATATCAAGATTTATTACAAAATAATCATTAATATTATTTTTAATATGTGTGTAGATTCCAAAAATAATAGACAAATTTGGAAGGAGAGAGTCCAACGGAGGTCATTATTTAAATATTCACACACACATTTATTCACTTATATATTCATTATCAACTATTTTACAGAATTTTTTATTAATTTATAAGGGTCTAAAATTCAGATTTTTTTAATTTCTTTTTAAAAAATAGTCGATAATCAATGATATGAGTAATTATTTTAACGTCTACGTTACTAGAATTCATCACATTCAATTTACGTGCACTCAATTACAGATGGATACATAGCCGCCGACAATATTATTTCCTACACATCCCAAAGAGTTTTGTTGGTGTTTGTACATATTGTGAATTTATGATTGTAAAATTTTAATATTTAAATTATATTCTATGTTTGATGAAGTTTTATTTATTAAATGGTAGTTTTGTTTATTGTTGTAATAGAATTTAAATGGTTCGAGATTTGATGGATTTAAAAATTATTCGACTTGATTTGAGTTTGATTTAAAAACGAGACATACATGAGATCTAGTTTGAGATTTGGTAAGTTAAATGAATAGAATCTTAGTACAGTGGTACGTGTTCGATTTTACTTGTTAGTAGTTCAATTATATTTTATATATTAAAATATTATATCATATTGAAAAGTTTTAAAGTTAATTTTGTCTTAATAATTCGGTTAAATATGATATATAGTATAAAATTTAATCTACTAGTGGTGTTTGTAAGTAATATTAATATAATATATAAAAAATATTGTAAAATGAAAATAGAAATTATTTTTAACACAATTTATCTTTTGTAAAATAAATCAAATAAATACTCAGTAGTTCGAATTCGATTAGAGTACAATCTGAATATCAAAATTTTATTCGATCACATACTCAAATTCGAATATCAAAAACTTAATTAGAATTGAATTGAACATATTAGTATTAACTCATATTCAAGTCGGTTACCGCCATAGTTTTATTGAATTTCTTATATGCTTTGAAATAATAATATAAAATGAAGCAAACTCTATTAAAATCAATTTTAGGATTTAGTGTTTTATATCTATTAGACTTCGTTTTTTTGTCGGATAATGGCCATGAGATTAGTAGTGATAGTGACGTGACAATAGTGTGAATCCAGTATTATAAGCAATGATATTGGTTTGGTGATGGCAATCTAAACTATTCACTCCATTCCAATCATTATTTAATACTCCCTCGTTTCACGATGGCTGTTATTTTAGAGTTTAATTTCTTTTTAACAACGACAGTTATTTTACATATTTTTAGAAATTTATTTTTTATATTTTTGAAATTATTTTTTAATAAATTACTATCTTTAATTCTTTTTTTTTTGTGTCACACTATCATACTCTCCCCTTGACATGCTATTATATTAATTAATAATAAAATAAAATTATTTAGATATCAAAATATTATCATAAATTTTAATTTTCTTAATATATATGTAAATAGCTAAAATACTAGTTATTGTGAAACGGGAGAGTATTAAAATTTTACTACACTTGTAATCTTAGCACATGATAAATGCATTTAAAACTGAAATAGTACCACTGACATTCTATCTCTATCATTTCTTAATTATAATATGGTACATTTATTAAATATACATTTATTAAACCTATCTAATTACTGTTGGAGTATTACTTAGTCCCAACTGTAAATCGATGGCTCACCTAAATTAGCTCCATTAATTGTTTCCAGATTTACTGTGTACCGCTGCTCGTTTTGACTATAGAAATTCTTTCTCTTTTTTCTTTTTTCTTTTTCACTTTAATCGGTAAAAAAGTTAAGTTTTTCTTTTTTTAAAGCACACCTAGCTATAAATACATGAGATGTCCTGCGAGACTGTTAACAATTATAAATGAAGACGCTCAAAAAGCAATTGCTAAAGCAATGTCAAAAATTATGAATTCCTTATAATTATCACGAGATGATGAAACAAAAAAATATGTATATTTAGTAACACATTTTTTCCATAGCAATTGATAATATAAAAGATTATATTTAATAATGTAATTTTGTTTTATACTAAGAATGAATGAGTAAAATCTAATAAATGAATGTCATAAAAGTAGATACTATAAATATACAAATTAAATATATACTCCATATGCATTTTAAAAATAATTATTGAATATTTATAATTAAGTAGTATTTTTTTCAATTTTTATTGTTAGTTATAAGATTACAACAAACAATAAATAATGAAATTTATGATTTATATGAATAATGTTAAAATAATTTTCAAAAAATTTTATAATTAAAAAATATTTTTTTCATATTAATCCGCCTAGATCTGCTTAACATCCGCTCAACCCGCCTAAACACATAATTGAGCGTCTAACATAAATTTATGTGTTTTACCTTCTTCCTCTGCCTAGGCGCTTGCCTAAACATCATTTTAAAACACTATGTAAAATTGAACCAAACCACATATAGTAAAATATATTTTATCATATTTTTTGATTGACAAGCATCGAATATGATGTATTTTATACTATTTTAAGAGGTGTCTATACAATAATATTGTTCTAAGAAACTTTATGTTAATTTTCTTATTAAATAATATTTATATATTATTATTACAAAGTCCTTAGTTTAGGTTGATCAATCCTCTTATTAAACACTATAAGGTCCTCTAGCGCCTAGCACTTAAATATGATTAATCCTGACTATTTCCGACTAATTTCATCTAATTTCCACTTAATTCTGATTAGACGTTGAATTCTTTTTATCGTCTACTCCCGCCTAACGTCTTTTATAATATTATTAAAATATATAACTAATTTAAGTACACAGAAAAAAAAAATCTTAAACTAGGAGTACTAATTACTTAGATTATTCTTTCTATATATATCACTGACTTATATTAGTTGCTGGTGTAATTAGATGTCTCTCACAAGTTACCGTAGATATAATAATGCATGAACATCCATTAGTATAAATGTTTAAAAATTGATATGACAGATTTCAATGACTAAAATGCAAGGGGCTAAAATTAAAATAAAAAAAATTCTAATGTAAGTGCCAAATTTTATGACCCCTATTTTAGTGAATGTGTTACATGTTAATTAATTCGGAGACGTGTTCAACTAGGAAAGTGGGTGGGACTTTTTATAGAACAAATAATATTGTTATCATTAATTTTTAATAGACCATCCTGTATTCATTCAATTTTTTCTACTTATCATAATCACAAACTGACTGAAACCGCTAACTTGTTTTCTCACGCCTCAGTTCAGCCTAACAATTACTTCAGTCATTCGCTATTTATTTATTTATTTATTTATTTATTTATTTATTTATTTATTTATTTATTTATTTATTCATTTATTCATTTATTTATTTATTTTGGCTTTATATTAGTAGATTGACTAGAATTACCTAGATACTGCATATCAGTACGTGTTGATCATACAGAATATATAATGACTAATGAGATACTCCAGAAGCAGTTAATTACTAGAGCGGTGAAAGTGTAAAGCCAGCGTTAAAATTTGTACTCAACTTATTTGGGTTAATCACAAAAATAAAAAATAAAAATTTAAAAAAATGACAAACTTTCACTCATTTTCTATTTTAATCAATAATCTTTTATATGTCTATTTAAAACAAATGAACTTTGAAATATTGTATTATTTTTAAAACATGTTTAAGAAATAAGTTTAAGAAAAAAACCTCAGCATATAAATAATTTTTGTTTTAAGATGATATTTTAAAGTTGATTGTTTTAAACAGACAAATAAAAAATAGTTAATTAAAATAAAAAATAAATGGAAGTTTGTTAGGTTTTTTTTGTAATTATCCCCAACTTATTTTAACTCTTAATGTAACGAGACAAGATAGAAACTTGTTCCCTTTCTCTTAAATAATATACTCAAAAACACCAAAACAACACAAAAGCAGCTGCATACTTACTCAAAACATCCATCATATATGGAATCAATGTCTTGCACCATCCAACAACTTTAAATTGATGTACAAGTATATAAGAGAGAATTTGCAAAAGAATGTAACTAAGAGACTCATTCTCAACGTGTCCAGATACACGGCTTAAATCTATAAAACCTGATGTACAATTATATATTTTATACGATAATTATTAAATATAATCATTGAAAATTATCAGACACTATAATAATTTATCATAACAGTATAGCAGTAAAATATTACTACCACTATTCAGAAATATCTGTCGTTTCACGTATTTTTAAGTGACATTTAGTACATATTAGGTATTTTATATTTTAATAAAAATAAGAACTAAAAAAATATTCTAATCAATTTTTTATATAAATTAAAAGTTAATTCTTTAAAAAATATTTAACATTTAGTAAATGTCGCCTAAAAATATGTGAAGCGACATATATTTTTGGGCGGAGGTAGTAACATTATTGAAACAATGTCCAGAATCTCCATACAATTTGAACATGCATGATGGTTTCTGTTATAATATTTGTTACAGGGTACAATGAATTGTGACTAAACGTTAATTCTTATTAACTTCTCCTTCCACCTACGTGCATTTTCTTTGTATGTGTTAGACAATCGTCCTGCACTGTGTGTGAAATTGTGAAACCAATAAAAGCAAAATGAATTCCATGCGCGTTGGATGAAATTAAGATTAATGCACGAGGTTGGGGATTAATTCAACTAGCAACAACACTCCCTTATGACCTAAATCAAGCATCATTTTTTGGTTAAAATTGTAAAGAACTATTGAATGTATCTTCTCATTTTTTTAATCAATATTTAACAAGTGAATTAAGAATGGTATACTTTCCGCTGGTTTCAGTATCCATCCGTTCTTGGATAGGTGAAAACTGGATATGATGACGAAAGAATACTGTTGGAAATAAAATCACCATTTGGCTTTTAAAAATTAAGTCAAACACATTAAAAAAAAGTATTTGGAACGAGTATTTGCTTGCTTGCGTATATGCTACCTTCTTCCACTGTCTAACGCTCAGCTATATATATCTTCATTCTTACACCAAGTGCATATATACACACACAGAGAAAACAGAGATATATCATACAATGGAAAAATTAGCTTTCACACTAATACTTTTATGCTCAATGGCGACGGTGTTTTCCGGCCTGTCGCTAAAGCCGAAAGACGCCGAAAAATGGTTCGATGATGCTGCAACGTTCGAACAAAAGGTGACTAAACTTCATTTCTATTTCCATGATATTTTTGGTATTACTGGTTTCCAAATAGCCAGTACAAATATTACCACATCCAACTCACCTATTCCATTTGGAGTGACGGTGGTAATCGATAATCCATTGACGGTTCGACCCGAATTCAATTCGACGCTCGTGGGTCGGGCACAAGGATTATTTTCTTCAACATCTTTGGAAAAGGAGACGAGTTTATTTCTTGCAATGACCTTGTCTTTTACAAAGGGGAAGTATAGTGGTAGCACACTAATTATAGTGGCTCGCAATCCACTTCTACAACAGTATCGAGAATTGCCGATTATAGGTGGGACTGGTGTTTTTAGATTGGCACGTGGAATTGCAGTATTGAACAATTATTCTTATGATATTCCTAATCGTAATGCTACCGTTGAGTATAATGTTATAGTTCAACATTATTAGGTTAATTTAAGTCTTTTTTTTTTTTTTTTTGAATTTTCCGGATTGTGCGTGATCTATGTTAATTTTCAATGTAAGGTTATCATTTACCATTATCAGATTTATAAGCATTGGAGTTTTTAAATAATCTTTATTCCCACCGAAGATTTTAAAGAGCTATTAATTCATGTTAGTATTTTTCTTTTATTTTTATTTGCAAAATCTCTTCGACTACTAACAACACACACAAACATATATATATATATATATATATATATATATATATATATATATATATAGCGTATTACCATCAATTTAATTATTTCACAAAACAATTATACGTGAAATATAAAACTCTAAAATTTATATAAATTTATATAAAATTTATAGCTTGTGTCGAAGACGGGTAAATTTATCCGTATCTTAGACACATATTCAGTTTTATTTAATTAATTATCTTGAACTTGATAAAACGATTATAGAAGTTTGTTACAACTTGACACTCGATCCATTCAAGGATATGTTCGAAAATATTTTCAATATATGTCTGTGTTTTATACTTTGCATTTTAAGTTTTAGTTTCTTTTTTAATGAAATATATTTGTGATCTTTATTGCATCGATCGCAATACCAGGAATCAAGAAGAAATATAACACATGGCTTAGTCATTTTTAAGTTAGGGTGATTGGCAGAGTCGAATTTGTTTAGGGAATGGGGTTAGCATATGCTCCCTTTATCCTCTAGTTATATCAGTCATATTATAAGTTTTTGGGTAATTTGGACCCTTCTATTTGAAAAACTTATATAAAAAGTGATAATTTAGACGATTCTTTCGGTTCAGTTTAATATGTCATATTTGACATTTTTATTTGTCCAAATATAATTGTTAAGCACAATATTCAAGGAGAATCTAAATGTGTAATTTTCTTTATTAACTTTACATTAATGCACTAATTAAATTAATTTTCAATCTTTATAGCATTTATTATAGAAAAGACGAAATATATAGTTTTATATCAACATTTATTACAAAACGATAATATCAATATCATTTTTTAACAAGTATATAGATTCATATGATGGCATATAAATCTAGACAGAAAGAGTATAATAACTTATATAGAAAGTGATATTTCAAACCATCATATATGGAAATCAATGTCTTGCACCATCCAACAACTTTAAATTGATGTACAAGTATATAAGAGAGAATTTGCAAAAGAATGTAACTAAGAGACTCATTCTCAACGTGTCCAGATACACGGCTTAAATCTATAAAACCTAATGTACAATTATATATTTTATAAGATAATTATTAAATATAATCATTGAAAATTATCAGACACTATAATAGTTTATCATAATAGTATAGCAGTAAACTATTACTGCCACTATTAAGAAATATTTGTCATTTCACCTATTTTTAAGTGATATTTAGTATATATTAGGTATTTTATATTTTAATAAAAATAAGAACTAAAAAAATATTCTAATCAATTTTTTATATAAATAAAAATTTAATTTTAAAAAAAATTAACATTTACTAAATATCACCTAAAAATATATGAAGCGACAGAAATTTTTGGACGGAGGTAGTAACATTATTGAAACAATATCCGGAATCTCCATACAATTTGAACATGCATGATGGTTTCTGTTATAATATTTGTTACAGGGTACAATGAATTGTGACTAAACGTTAATTCTTATAAACTTCTCCATCCACCTATGTGCATTTTCTTCGTATGTGTTAAACAATTGTCCTGCACTGTGTGTGAAATTGTGAAACCAATAAAAGCAAAATGAATTCCATGCGCGTTGGATGAAATTAAGATTAATGCACGAGGTTGAGAATTAATTCAAGTGGTAACAACACTCCTTTATGACCTAAAAATCAAGTATCAAACCTCAAGAGTGAGTATTTGGTTAAACTTGAGTTAGTAATCAAAGAGATTTCACGAATAAAAATAATAGAAAAATACTAACATGAACCAATAGCTCTTTAAAATCTTCGGTGGGAATAAAGATTACTTAAAAACCCTAATGCTTATAAATCTGATAATGGTAAATGATAACCTTACATTGAAAATTAACATAGATCACGCACAATCCGAAAAAATCAAAAAAAAAAAAAAGAAAGAAAGAAAAATGAATTAAATTAACCTAATAATGTTGAACTATAACATTATACTCAACGGTAGCATTACGATTAGGAATATCATAAGAATAATTTTTCAATACTGCAATTCCATGTGCCAATCTAAAAACACCAGTCCCACCTATAATCGGCAATTCTCGATACTGTTGTAGAGGTGGATTGCGAGCCACTATAATTAGTGTGCTACCACTATACTTCCCCTTTGTAAAAGACAAGGTCATTGCAAGAAATAAACTCATCTCCTTTTCCATAGATGTTGAAGAAAATAATCCTTGTGCCCGACCCACGAGCGTCGAATTGAATTCGGGTCGAACTGTCAATGGATTATCGATTACCTCCGTCACTCCAAATGGAATAAGTGAGTTGGATGAGGTAATATTTGCACTGGCTACTTGGAAACCAGTAATACCAAAAATATCATGGAAATAGAAATGAAGTTTAGTCACCTTTTGTTCGAACGTTGCAACATCATCGAACCATTTTTCGACGTCTTTCGGCTTTAGCGACAGGTCGGAAAACACCGTCGCCATTGAGCATAAAAGTATTAGTGTGAAAGCTAATTTTTCCATTGTATGATATATCTCTCTTTCCTCTATGTGTGTATATATGCACTTGGTGTAAGAATGAAGATATATATAGCTGAGGGTAGACAGTGGAAGAAGGTAGCATATACGCAAGCAAGCAAATACTCGTTCCAAATACTTTTTTTTAATGTGTTTGACATTTTAAAAGTCAAATGGTGATTTTATTTCCAATAGTATTCGTTCATCATCATATTCAGTTTTTACCCATTCAAGAACGGATGGATTCTGAAACCAGCGGAAAGTATTACCATTCTTAATACATTTTCACTTGTTAAATATTGATTGAAAAATGAGAAGATACATTCAATAGTTCTTTAAGACATGTTTTAACTAACAAATATATATATATATATATATATATATATATATATATATATATATATATATATATATATATATA
>CM025781.1:31186476-31494863 GCA_014636745.2 Centella asiatica
ATATATATATATATATATATATATATATATATATATATATATATATACACGTGGAATATAAAACTCTAAAATTTATATAAATTATGTTGTGAATATATTGGTGTTTCAAAGTATCATAAAATTTAAATTGTTAGAATTTCTACATAGTTCAATATATTGCATGTGTGCATATTTATGTACAATTCTTCCATCTCTTGCTCTTATTCCTTCTCGAATATTGCAATGTGTGTCTATAATGTATTTTAATAAAGTTCATAATTTATAAGCCTGAATACACTCATAGCTTGTGTCCAAGACATGTAAGTTTTTCGATTATGGAAAGATGCTAAAATAAATCATATTTAAGTAAATTGAAATATTTTATTTAAATAATTATCTTGAACTTGATAAAACGATTATAGAAGTTTGTTACAACTTGACACTTAATCCATTCAAGGATATGTTCGAAAATATTTTCAATATATGTCTGTATTTTATACTTTGCATTTTAAGTTTTAGTTTCTTTTTTGATGAAATATATTTGTGATCTTTATTGCATCGATCGCAATACCAGGAATCAAGAAGAAATAACACATGGCTTAGTGACTCCAATTTTTAAGTTAGGGTGATTGGTTGAGTCGAATTTGTTTAGGGAATGGGGTTAGCATATGCCCCCTTTATCCTCTAGTTACATCAATTATATTATAATCTTTATCCTCTAGTTACATCAATTATATTATAATTTTTTGAGTAATTTGGACCCTTCAGTTTGAAAAACTTATACAAAAGGTGATAATTTAGACGATTCTTTCGGTCAATTTAATATGTCATATTTGACATTTTTATTTGTCCAAATATAATTGTTAAGCACAATGTTCAAACAGAATCTAAAAGTATAATTTTCTTTATTAACTTTACATTAATGCACTAATTAAATTAATTTTTAATCTTTATAGCATTTATTATAGAAAAGACAAAATATGTAATTTTACATTAACATTTATTGCAAAATAATAATATTAATATCATTTCTTAACAAATATATTGATACATATGATGACATAAATTTAGACAGAGGGAGTATAGTAACTTATATAGAAAGTGATATTTCATACCATTGATCACCAGGCAATTATTAGAATATTTTAACATATGAAGTGTTAAAGAGTAGTTTTGTAATGAATTTTATTATTACAAATGAAAATTTAGATTTTTAATTTTTTTTATTATTGATTATTGTTTGGTCAATTTTTTTTTATGTGTCCCCTTCTCCAAAATATTAAATTCGCCCCCGGTGATTGGCAAGCCATCCCAAAGCATAAAGGATAGTTTTTTTTTCTTTTATCTTTCTTTTTTTAATATGAATAAGTTTCCGATATATAAATTTAATAATATATCCCCCTTACATTGATGAAAGAATGTCACATTATACTCAATA
Source organism: Centella asiatica (assembly GCA_014636745.2). NCBI lineage: Eukaryota > Viridiplantae > Streptophyta > Magnoliopsida > Apiales > Apiaceae > Centella > Centella asiatica. The sequence goes on from CM025781.1 coordinate 31,187,894, forward strand.
ACTGCATCGCCAGTTTTAGGGTCAAGGTTCTAAGTCTTAAGTAAACCGTACCCTCCGGCCATCCTAAACTTGCCTCTTCCTCCGACCACCGCCAGTTCCCGACCCGGCTCCATCACCGGATTCCACGACAGCACGCTTATGGAGCCCCATTAAATTCACCATCAGTAAAACCAAAATCCATTTAAGTAACTAAAAAACTCATGAAGGAAAAAATGGAGGTTGGTTGTTTTGTCCGACGACGGAGATGGTACGACGGCGCTGGCATGATGAGAATTCACCAGCACGACGACGGCGAAAACGTTGATAAAAAAGCATGGTGAGATGGTCATTGCGGCCATATTGTTTGTTTTAATATGACTAGTTGCTCATTTGCATGTGTGTGCGCGCGCGTCTTCAGCTGAGTGATATATTATATTTTGGTGTTAATCAATTCCTTTCCTTTTAATCTACAAGTAACGATCGAGAGAGAGTTAATTACCTCTGTTGGTAATCCATAAAGATCGTTTGAAACTTACTACTAAAAGAAATGGTGGAAATATATCCTAATATCATGAAATATGGCCCAACAGAAATATCTGAATTTACATATATGGATTTGTTTTAATTGGTAATTTATTTGTTTAGACAAATATGGACACAAGTTCTTCAGAATACATACAGGGATGTATGAACTCTCGGAAAAAGAAAACTGTCGTGGTGGTGTTATTGGACTAAACTGTCTTTACTAATTATGATAATATTTAATAAAAAGTAGGCATAAATAATTTTAATATCAGCTATTATACTAATAACATAAGATCAGAATTTGAGAATAATAACAAATAATATCGGCTATTATACTAATAACATACGACCAGATTGAAAAAAATTGTGTTTCAAAACAAAAACATTAAGAAAAAAATAATAAGAAGCAGCATATTACCATAGCCCGACACAACGACGAGATTTTAGTACCAATCCTAAAAATCAGTTTTTTCTTTTTCTCTTTTTTTTTTTGGGGGCTAAAAACTTACAAGTCTAGAAATCAGCTTGGTTATTTATATGTAATAGTATAGTAAAAACTTAATTGAATTTTGAATTAAAATGCGTAGTACCACTTATCATTCTTTATAGGTGATTTATTTTAATTACTTATTAGGATATTTCAAATCTTTGTTGCTACTTCAAATAAGCACATTGTTTTGTTTTATCTTTATAGTTATTCATTTCAATTTGAAATCTATATGTAGCAATATGTAGAGAAGATGATTTAGTTGTTGGGTTATGACACCTTTCTTTTTTGTCTCTTTTTTTTCTTTTTTTTTCTTATTTGGATTTGTTAACATGCATAAAATTAGTAATATGGCTGTATGATAAAAATAATATTTTTTTTGAGTAAGTTTTAAATAATAACTCTTTTGTACCCAAATATAAATAAATAATGAAATGATGTGTCAAACGTGGTATAAAGAATGTTAAGACGAAACAATATAAAAATTCGAGCACTATTTTAAGATTAAACAATATTCTATCTATGAAATTTTAATAAGAGTAAAAGAAAATAAAAAATTTAAGCACGCCTAATCTTTACTCATCCCACGCGAGATTAATAATAAACAAAAAATTAAAATCACCATTTAAATAATATAAATTTTTTGCAAGAATATGATAAATAATCTAAAATTTTAGATTAAATAGTAGCACATTAACCTTTAAATTTCATTTAGTTATAGATTTTCATTCGCAATTTAAAACTTGAATCTTCATTACAAAATACAACTATTACATATTGTTAATATATATTAAACGTTGCAAATAATTGAACCTGGATATTCAAAACTGATGAGAAGAATTTTAAAGTGAAATTTAGTAAAGTATATATGGTAAGATTTATAAATTAAAAATTAGAAAAAAGGGAAAACCATAATATCAAAATTGATTTTAAAAATGGCTAATACGTATTTTATAAAAACAAAAAATTGAAAGAAGTTCAAAAGAAAAGGAAAGAGTGGTAAAGGACTAAAGGGGATGGTAAAAATAGATTTTCTGCCGTGCTCGCATTTCAACTCTTCCATTATTTTTATACAACTATTTACTCTAATATTATCATATATCATATTACAATATGTTGAAAAATATTATACTAGGGATAAAACTAGAATATCTCGGATGATAACATAATAGCACCAATTAATAACATAATAATCTAAAATAGTAACATTAACATGTTAACTGTACGAGAAGAATATAAATATTTTTCTCTCCGATCTCGTGCTGGAGAGAATTTTCTGTATTTTAAAATTTTTTTATGAATTAATTTTATTGGATCAATATATGCATGCACACGCATGCAACAAAATCATAAAAAAAAAAGCGCCTATAATATATGTTTAGTAAAAATTATATTTAAATTTTTATAGGTGTGATGTGTGTGTGTGTGTAAAACACCATTTAACTTGGAAACTTTTAATTATTGAATCTAAACTAAAAAAATCATGTTCTTGGAGAAAATAATAAATTATCTAATTATTATATTACCAAAATCAAGTTTAAATAACACACACTCAACAAAAAATCTTTTCAAAATTATATATTCAAAAGCTAACACGAAAATACTATATCTATCTAAAATTAATTATTTAATTATAATGAAATATAAAATATTTAAAAATAAATTAAAATTGCCCGTACCGTACACGATTTCGCTGCTAGTTGATAATATTATTGTAACTCAAACTCTATCTAATTATTATATCTTTATTACAGTAACTCTCTCATTAATTATTTGTTACTATACCTAATAACTCATCTTTATCTCTAATTAATGTTCTAAAATCTCCACCACATTCTATATCACTACAAGAAAAATCCTTAAGAATAAATCTTGAATTTATTTATACACACAAATAAATTCATAAAAAAATATTTACAAATTAATTAAAATTTAATGTGTGGATAAATTTATTACTCTATTTCTTCATTAATCAATTGGATCAATTAATATTTTTTTTTATGCACTTTTGTGAATTTCTTAAAAAAAAATAGTTTATATATAAAAATTTATTCTATAAATTTATTTGTGTACATAGATATGTTCCGCTAATAAAAATTGCTCCATGGCCCCCATATTTCTCTCTCTCACTCAACCGTGTTATCTCCATTCGATCTCTGGTTCTCAACTCTGCCAATCGTTCGTTCCTTGTCAATCCGCGACGTAATTAATTATTGTTTTTGGCATCGACTTTTGTGATTTTCCGGCAGCCCTAATTTTTCTCTTTAATTTGAATCATTTCACATTTTTGACGATCTCCTTTTAATAGCACAATATTAATTTCTTTTATAGGAAGATCCTTAATAATCTCTTAACACATTAGCTATATGATTAATCTTAGTCTTACTTATGATGTACGTTGCCAACTGAAATGGACATATATTTTCTATGAACTAATCTTTTCATTTCAATATTAAAAAGGAAATATATACTTTCACATAAGGTGCAACTAGGTTATGCACAAAATATATTGAAAGTTAATATAATTCCCTATTAAAAATCAAAATAGCTTTGTTCCGTAAAATTATTTTTAAAAACAATAAAGTTAATATAATTTATTTGAGGTTGTCAAAAATCCTTTTGTTTTAACAGTATTTTAAAATTATTTAATTATTTTTTTAAGAATTGACTAAAATTAACTGAAAGTGCATAAACTTTAAGTATTTGATTTATTCCTCACAGTTAATATCTACTATATATTGTAGAGTGAACGTAGATTGTTGTAACATTGAACTCAAAAAGGCATATCAATCGATCTTTCTATCTATTCTCTATTATTATGTAATAATAATAATTAATAAATCTTGTTTTAAGAATAGAATATACTCTGTTAAATCAATTTCTTGACTTAATCAACTTAATTTACTTTTTATTGTTGGTAAAAATAATTTTAGTCTAGTTAAATATAAGTATTATTTTACTTTGACTTTAGACAGTTTCACTTCGACTAAATTTGGAATACAGAAAAGATTACTAAATCCAAAACATGTAGGTTAAGCTTCCAAAAATATTTTTAAAATATTCAAAAAATATAGACCTAAGTAAATATATATATATATATACACATACACAAAAGTTGTATATGTATGAGGCATAGATAAAAATATTTACATATATACTAAAACAAGTATAACTAATAAAAATATTTAAATAATATACATTATCTTACATAATTTTTAAATATATAAAATTTATACATATAAAATACATATATAAAAAATACAAATATATGAATTTTAAATATTATCTAAAAAATAAAAATCAAAACAAAACAAAATAACTTATGCTTATAAAAGAGCATGAAATTATAGCATCAAATAACTTGAACTAATCTTCTTTCATAGAAGATCTTTAAATCAGTTCACATATATAATAAATTTCTGATTTTTATTCTTATGTCATCGGGCGGCTTGACACTCCCTCTATTTTCTGGAAATGATTTTAGGTTTTTGACGCAAATTGGGTATCTTACCTAATCTTGTGACTTATGAGCGAAGATAAATAAATTGAAGTAGGCATCACTAATATAATTTACTCCTTGAAAGACAAGTCGTGATAATTTAAAAAATGTTCTTCAATAATTAAAATTATTGACAAGAAAATTTGTCCAACTAATAATGTTTAAATATTTCACTTATAAAATTTAAATATCATTTTTCAATACAAGCAGCCTTCATTCATAAGTACACTAGACATACCCGAATAGCCTCATTCAACGTAAATTTTCATTTAAAAAAAATAGAAAAACTAAAATTTATCAAAAGCAATGATAAATATGCACTCGCGTTCTATAAAATGCTACTATGAATTATAGACTTGGCCGATTTGAACTCTTATAAAGTCTGCAACCTAAAAAAGAAAAATATCATCTTGTTATTGTAAGAATTTATATGCCACCCCATCCCCATCTCACCTTGGCTCTATATTTGTCTTATTAATTGGCAAAAAGTAACTTTTATTAAGAATTCGCGATAAACCGATTGATGTCCTTAAGACATGGGACAAAAACCACTTGAAACAATATCACCCCAAGACCAAAAAAGAAACAATAGACAACAAAACCCTCCTAACTCAAAGAACATCTAGTCAATAGTCACCTACTGCTACACCTCAATCCAACTAAAAAACAAACTAAACACCAAAATTAGAAGGAGCCAATTAATTTTAAAATTGTAGCTTTTCTCTTAATTACCAATTTCTTTCTCTTGAGCCTCATCCAAAGAAAGAGTTGTATCTACCAACTTAATTATCATGATAATGTTTCACATCTATCCTCTTCTCTCTATGCTCTAGCTATCTATAATTAGCAAATTATGTGCCATATAGAAGAAAACGAAAGAAGCTGGGAGAAAGAAAGAAAAATGAAATTAATGAGAAAAATTGTTATGGCTAGCACAAAGAATACAGTTGGACTTAACAAATTTATTAACTACTAAAGCACTTAATAAATTTAACCCAAAAAAAAATGTAGTTGGAGGATTTCATAACCAAATAATTAAATAAAAATAATTGCATTTCTGACCCACAAATACGCATGGAGTACTTACCGATGTATCTTTGAACTAAAAAATGTTATGATTTGAAAGGGACTAATTAAAAACTTGGTTTATGATTATGTTTTTATTATAACGTAGGGGTTGTTGTGGAACAGGTTATGGTATTATTTATTACTCCATTATTTTCTGGACTTCGATCTTGTCTCTTCTTGTTCGTATATATGGATAGAATGTGCTCAGTAAATTTTCATGAAGAGACGTGTTTATATCCTATTAATGGTTATTCACTGCTCGAATTTTGAGATATTCTTTGCATGCTTCATAATATTTCATTTCGAAGTTTTTAAAAAAAATATTACTTCAATTTTAAATTTTACATAAAATTTCGCACATTAATTTTATTTTGTGTAAACTGATATCCTTAATTTTGACGGGATGGAGCATATTTTTGCTCGGACAATACACTTTTGTAACCGAACTCCGACTCATGGTTTGGACAGACTCGCGCAGGTAACAATTTTTTGTTTATCAGAATTACATATAGTGTTGGCTGCAGAGAATTAAGGTACGTGGTATGATATGCATGCATGTTAAATAACTTCATAAGCCAATCTTTTAATTTCGAGTTCCATACAAAGATGAATACAAAACATGCAACTCTAGTTTCCCACTTTAACCTAATAATGCTGAACTATAACATTATACTCAACAGTAGCATTACCACCTGGAACATCAAAATAATAAAATGTCAGAAGAGCAACTCCACGTGCCAGTCGGAAAACACCAGTCCCACCTACTATTGGCAATTCCCGGTGCTTTTGCAGGGTCGGATTGCGACCCATGACACTTAAAGTGCTACCATTGTACTTCTCATCAGTAAAAACAAAGGTCATAGCACAAAATAGGCTGAACTCTTCCATAGAGGATGAGGAGAAAAGACCCTGGACCCGACCCACTTGCTTCGAATTGAATTCGGGTCCAATCGTTAGTGGATCGTCCATTATGTTAGTCATGCCAAATAAAGTAGGAGATTTTGACGTGGTATTCGCACTGGCCACTTGTTGAGAAGTGGTACGAAAAATATCATGGAAGTAGAAGTGAAGTTTGGTCATTTTTTGCTCTCTTGTTGCAAGCTCTTGAAACCACTTTTCGACATTTTTCTGCCCATCGGAAACAGCCAGGCCTGCCATTAGCATTGAACATGTTACTAATAGAACTAAAGCTACCTTCTCCATTTCTCTCTCACTTTAAGTTTTATTGTGCATGCATTTGTGAAATATGAAGTAAGATATTTATAGGGAAACGAATCTAACAGAACCTAGCTAGATAATGTTTGGAGGAAATTAAAATTCAACTGGTCATTCTCATTTTCAATGTTCAACGGAAATTAAACTGAATAATATAAATGGTGATATCGAAATCTTCCATTTAAACTTAAAATTATATTCTATAGAAATCAGCCAAACGAAAGCTAACAACTATATAACGGCTCGCCCTTAAGTTAATGTCTTGTATGACTTGTGTTTGTTTTCTTTTGGGTTCTATGTTAACTTTACGTGCATGTCGTAAGTGGAAAACAACATATACCCGGTAGTGCACGGGGAATATTTTATCTTTGAAATATTTAAGATATAAAAAACGGATCACAATGTCAAGATATATACATAGATGATTGACACACACAGTGAAATAATTAATTAGATAGGAGAGGATGAGGTGGAGTTCGGCTCAACTTTCTCATTTTTTACTTTATATTCTTTACTTTATATACTTTATTAGCTGCTTTATTTTTACTACCATCGAGGATTAATTAAATATCTTAATAAGATTCGAACTCTTAATATGATATAAAAAATTAAATCTTATATGGATACAGTGCAAAACAAGGGAGCGAGGGACAGAAAATTTGGTAAAACGATTTAAATAATTATTAATTAATTAAAGTCATGGCAATAGAAATTAAGTTGTTGGTGGCCTTCTCTCCTTGAATTGGCTTCAGAACCACTTTTGAGATTTACTTCTTTTTTAATTATGCCGGCCATTGATAACTTTGTCTACATATCAAGCTGATGTACGTGATCTTAATTAAATGTATAAAACCTGATTATGTACGTGATCTTGATTAATTGTATATAGTAATCATTTTTTTTGTGAAGATAACCCTTTACAAAATATGTCGATGGACACTATTAGCTAGGAGTAGCTAGCCAAGTTCATTTCGTCCCTAGCTTTATAAAATAGGTACAGATCATATCTCATTTTTATAGAGACATATATTTATGACTTGATGAACACTTTAGAGTCACAAGGTGCAGTTAATTTTTCAATTATAACTAAATTATCCGATACTTATCTCTATTTTTCTTTTCTTTTTTACTTTTTTCTTTTTTTTTTAATGGTTATGACATCCTCCAACTAGCTAGTCCTTTTAAAATTTATTTGATGCTACTACTACTTGATAGGTGTTCAAATCTGTCGTATATCTTCCCATTTTGCTATGTATATAAGATGATATATATGTGATTGAAAGCTCGTGCCAAAATTTTGTTGTTTACTGCTCCATGTATACATGGTTCAATTTTTCTTATTAATTTCGTTTTGTTTCTTGCGCTCAGCTTTTTTCGTCTTCTTTTTATATATACTGAGCTGATTACTTAATAACAAACATTACAGGAGAAAATAATTTGCTCAATGTGGAGAAATAGAGCAAAGAGAGTAGAGGATAAATATATGTGGAATATTGTCATAGTAAAATATTTAATGTGTCACAATATATGGAAGAATTGAAATTACCATGATATTCATACGCAGTTGTATATACAAAAGAATTGAGATATCCCTCCTGTGAGAAATCAAAAATTATGGAAATGTAATGTTAATAAGTGTTTAAAATTATTACATCATAATTCCTCTCCCCAAGTGCTCTAGAACTAAATTAATAGCTTGTTTTGGGAGATAATATGTATCTTGAATCTCATTTTATAAGTCATGAACTAACTTATGCCCATTCTTTCCTTGGGAGATGGAGAGGCGGTCGGAAGGAGGGTGGACAGTCGCGTGACAGCGGTGACGGAGGGAGATGGCGGACAGAGACGCCGGCCGGAAGGTCGTTGGACGAGGGAGGCGGCCGCGGTAAGGCATAAATGTGCATAGCTTAGGCCCAACTGTTAATCCCAACCGAGAATAAAAAAGGGAACGCAGCCCAAGTCCCATCTAATGTGAACCAGCCCACTTGCAAATGATTAGTAAGATGGATCAACCCAATAATAATAAACAAGAAGAATAAGTGAACAATGATGGATTATAATTAGAAGGTAACTAAAATGAGATTTGAAATAACTAAATAATTATTAAGAAGTTATCAATTAACTGATTAAGGATATTTTTGAGTAATTAAGAATTATTTAAAAAACAGTTAGAAATTAACTAACAAATAATTCTCTAATTAAGATTAATTAAAAAATTATTAAGGTTTATTTATCACATTTAATCTAATTAATTTAAGATTAATTAAGGAATAATAAATTCTAATCTAACAAAATCAACCAAACGAATAATAAATTCTCTTGAGACAACATAAAGGAAGAAAAGCAGGCTTGCAAGGTTTCAAGTATATAATAGAGTATGACATATAGAGCTCTAAATAAACCGAGTTACTCGTTTGTTCGGCTCAACTCGACTCGTTTAAAACTCCACTCGACTCGTTTAAAACTCCACTCGACTCAATCAAGTTGTTAAACGAGCCAAGCTCAAACACGATTTTCTATTCATTTAACAATTTAGACTTGACTCAACTAATTTATACTGTCTGACTCGTGTTCGATTCAGCTCGACTCGATCACTTAAACGAGCCGATCTTGAACACAATTGTTTTTTTCATTAAATAATGCATGTTCGACTCGACTCGTTTAACAAATAAGTTCGATTAGGTTCGAGATCGACTTGACTCATTTAACAAATAAGCTCGACCAACTTCGACTCGAGATCAACTCGATTTGACTCGTTTACATTGTGATCAAAGATTTTTGTTATAAAGTTTAATGTTATAATAGTTATATACCCCTATAATCAATTAAATTGATAGTAAAAAATCAAAACGTATCTCTAATTTTGGAACATAAGATAGTATAAATTTCAAAACGAACAAGACTCCATAAGCATATAAATGGATCCTCAATTTGTTTGCACGTTTGCTTTTTCTACTTTTACAAACTCCAAACCTGGAAGTATAGGGGTCCTTGTCTGCAAAATGCACAGTAATTTAAGATAACTTGGACATAACTATCTATAATATAAAACCAGAGTGAAAAATAAGGCCATAAATGTTGATGTTAACAGCAGTTATAAATTCAGATATTTCATCTGTATTATATGAAGGCAGAGAAGGAGAAGGTAGTTAACTTTGGTGTCAACAACAGTTGCTAAGCCTTCTACATTCCTAAAAAGTCATGCAATTCAGACAAAGGAACACTTGCATTTTCAAAGGGACACGTCCATTGAAATGTTCAAGAGGAAAATATTACAACTACATTCAGATAAGCATCTAATATTCTCATTCAATTTTCTTCCAACAACTGTGCTTGGGAATTAATTCCTGTGTAGTAAATTAAACTTACATAGGGAGGAGATTGGAAATAGAAAATCAATAGCCGACAACAAGAAAGAAAACATGTGGCAAACATCAGGTTATTACCCATGTCCCAGGTATATGAAAGAAATCATTAATCTACAGTTTTTTCCTCTGCAATCATCTCCACGATCTAACAGTTACTAACAAATCATACCTGGACGACAATCCTTTAACATTAGCATCAAAGTACTAGAAAATTTTTAAGGATTTATTGGCATAATCATCCGGGGCATAGTTGGGTAATAACCAACATCAAAACCCTAAAATTAAAAAATTACAATTTCCCAATTTAGTATAGAAATTGATAATACTCCACTAGGGAACAAAGTAGAAAATTGAATAATAGTAAGAGATTTATAATTAATTAATTAATAATATTATTATTACCTAGCTTTCCACGACTTCTTTGGCGTACTCCTCGTATTGTTCATCAGACATTTCCATCTTCAAATTTCATGGTATGTATCTGTTATAACACCATCATCGTCTCTATCTACCCTAATTTCATAAATAGTATTCATCAGAACTCCATTCCCCTTCTTCTCCTCGATTTCTTTCCCAGACATAATAATGATGAAAGCAATAATAATGCTCGATCCGCCTGATAATAACGCAAATATACATTATACATACGCATATACTCTTATAAAGGAAGCGAGATTGGGCAATTGGGCTTTACAGAACTAATCGGATACCTGTTATACGTTAATATTATTTTTCCTTTTTTAAACATTTTACTTCGAGTGATATTTAGGCCGTATTTGATACCAGTTTTATGGGTTGAATAACCACTTCACTAAATAAATACGTTGCTAAATTTATTTGATTTAAAATTTAATTTAGGATGAATGATGCTGAATACTCGTTTCTTTTATTTACACTTTTTTATACGTAATTTTTTTGTATATGTTAAATTTTTTATTTATAATAAGCTTCATATATAATTTTTTTTATTATTAATTTTTTTAAAATAAAATAAAATTTTAGCATATATAAAAATTTATCTAAAATTACATATAAAAAAATGAATAGATAACTAAATAAAAATGGAGTTAGTATTACTTGGCAGATCAACTTAATTAATTTGCTAATTCAATCAGCAACATGTCTATTAAGTAAATCCATCCAGGACTCCTCGTGTGCGAACGGGTGGTAACTCTTGTAGATTATAACTTTGAGAACCAAAAGAAAGTTTTCATATATTATTACTTAAGGACAAAATTTAATATCTTGATAATAAATAATTTTAAATAGAGTAAAAGATTCAAAATATTTACCTTATGAAAATTATCTAAGGTCACATTCGATTTTATATATGTTTTAATAATTTAATTAATGATCCAACCGTACGAATTGAAATAATAGTTAAAAATATTAAAATATGCAAATTTTCACATAATTTCATGTTAACTTTGATATTTTTCATAGATTCAAGAAATTTATATTTAATTTTTCTAATTGAAACTATTGGATGAAATCTTTTTACAACTTTAAATTTGATGATATTTTATATAATAACTTGTTTTAATATGTGTCATTTAATTCGAACCGTTGGATCATTGATTAAATTATCAAAATATATTATAATTAAAGTGACATTAGATAATTATTCTAAGTTCAATCTTAAGGGTGTTTTGCTCTTTTAAATATCTTAAGTATATGTAAGAAGGGAAAATTTCCAATCACTTGATTTTTAGGTTTATGAGAAGAAAATATATATTTTGTGTTTTAGATAAGTATTTATATTAAATTATACAAGTACATAACGCTATTGTTAAATGTTAATTTATTAAGAAAACAATAGGTTTCTTAAATAATTTTTAAAACTATAGACATTTTAATTATTCAATATTTATTAAATTGTATCACAATCACTAAATTAATAATATTAAATTACATATTAGTAAAATATTTACTCCAGCGCTCTTTAGACAGTTGTTTGTTTACAGGTAACTAATTATCAAAAGGAACTCAATCTAGTACAAATAATCAAATAAGATGGAAGAAAATGTTAATGAATTAAAGAGCTACACGGATAGACGGATGATACTGACGGTCAGAGTGGATGAGTGAACTTCGAAAACCGCTTGTGCGATTAAACAATTTTCCTTTTGTTAAATCTGTAAAAATTACAGTTGAATGTTGTAGTGCTTAGTTTCATCATTTCGACAAAGCGAAAATGTTGAGGTTGCACTTGAATTACCATACTTAGCAGTTACTTTGTATTCACCTAAGAACCCATAGAAGCTGTACGAACCATGTTCGTCCGTCTGGCTCTCTATATCCGCAGTTTGCCATTCGTTCAAGAGCTTGTCCACCACGTCGCCGGCCGGAAGATTATTGAAATCGTTGTCCGTTAAGCACATTTGGTAACACCCTTTCGGACTCAGCGCAGACCAAAGCATTATCCCCTTCACGTATGGATGTGAGAATCCTTCCCTCAAAACTTCTTCCAGGTATAAGGCCTGTTAAAGAAGCAAAAACGTTAGAAACCAATAAAATTGAACATATGAACCTAAGTTTGAACGTCTCGTTTAAAATTGTTCAATTCAGTTCGCATAAATAAAAAGAGTCAGCCTTGACCCTTTTTTTTTTTGTTGCTTAAGAGTTTTAAGTTCAGACACTCGAATTCAAAAAAGTCGAGTAAACTCGAGTAATTTATAGTGGTCTTTGTTTGACATAGCTCAATAGACAAGCTCAAGTATGCTTGGTTCGAGTTCGGCTCTGTTCAGATTGTTTACACTCCTAAAAGTAACCACCAGTCTAATCTGCTGATAAACCTAAATGTATGTTAGACTGTTAGAGCGTGTTATAGAACTTAAGGTACAACTTGCAATGCAGTACTGTTGAATAAAAACAAAGTGATTACTATTCTCACCTGAGCCTGTTTATCAAGTTTACTGCTGATATCCACCTCTGTAAGCCAAATGGGAAGGCCCAAGGTAGCCAACTTGTCTATAATCGCACGCATTAGAGGTAGATTTGGTACTGTAAAATGACCCTCTAACCCAATGCCATCCATAGCAACTCCACCGCGCTTCAGCTCTTTTAACCGCGAGATATAAACATCTACGGTGGAATTCACATCGCTACAAGTCTCGACCACATTATAATCATTCATAAATAGCGTTGCTAATGGATCAGAACTATGCGCTGTCTTGAAGAAATCCAACGTTGCATTAGGACCGAGCCTTTGCTCATAGAAATCATAATGAAGCATTTCATTACTGACATCCCAGTGTATGAATTCTTCCTTGTATTTAGTCATTAAACTCTGTATTCTTGAGTTAACGGCTGATTTAAGATCCGAAGCTATCAGATTTCGGACCCAGGCTGGAGTATACTGTGGATCTTCCCAGAAGATATTATGACCTCTAACAACTATTTGATTCGCCCGAATGAATTCTAGCATTTTGTCTGCTAAGGTGTAATTTAGCTGCCCTGGTTTAGGCTCTGTCGCGTACCACTTCAGTTCATTTTCAAAAACTGCTGCATTAAATCTCTTGACAAACCAATTCTGTGACAAAAATTTCATCAAAATTAGTGACACTGCAACTAGGAATTCATCGCTCAAATAATGAAAATTATTAGAACTTGAAAAACTGAGCTACTGGTATCATCTTTTGTATAATCTGACTTGATAGGGCATATTCCCAATAATTGTCTTTGATATAGCAGATCCAAATGGGAAATCTTTTGACACTTGTTCCAGGTTAATCGTTGCTCCTTGCAGCTTATCTCCTTCCTTATCTGACACATGAATTATCACAGCGCGCTTCCTTTCCTAGACCAAAAATGTTATAACTGATGGCTGTTCTATGACACTAAAAGGGTAAATACAATAAAATAAATTTAAAGGATCTTGATTCTGATATTATGAGCTTACTGTGTTGATTATGTACTGTTGATTGAATGCCCATTGCTCCTTAGTAAATGGTTGTAATGAAGCACTTGTAACTGCAATATTGATATCTTTGTCATCTGAATTCTGTTAAAACAGAATAACTGAATTATTTTCACTACTATTTTCTTCAACGTACTTAAGCACAAACCACGTAGACCATATATTACATAATGAAAGATTGAAGATACACGAAGATAATGCATATTAACATTATGAAAAAACATCAAACTAACCTGAAAGAACAGAATACCAAAATTTTCTGGGGATGTTAATACAAATCCACCCTTGAGAAATGACCAGCATCCATGCTTAGCCACCACAGTCCCTATGCAATTTTGTGTTGTATTTCCAATCATTAGGCTTGCCCTTATCGAAGCTGAATCCGCGCCGTCTATCTTCACCCAAACTGTTTGCAAAAATTGCATGAATTTGATCAAAAATCAACATTATTGGCTTTGAAAATGCTGTAAAATTTGAATTATTCTATGGATCAGGTTAAATAGTAAAAGTTTTGAACAGCAGTAACATGACATTTTTAATAGTGTCAAATATTTTCATTTTCTTTTTCCTTTTCCTTTTCCTTTTTTTTTTCCTTTTTAATTATTTTCTCAGTATCTAGTAGTCAGTTATATTAAATTATGTCCAAGACAAAAGTATGGAGTATGTTACTATTAACAAGAAACTTGAAAGTTCCTAAGTCTTTTATAATATATAGGTAGGGATGTCAGCAAGGCTATCTATATTTGGATACTCAGATTTTGTCAACTTTCTATAATATTACAGCTAATCTACATTTGTTATAATGACTATGACACACTCTTGTGACAAGTTTAACAATGCAACAATTAGGTGACAGCAGTTGGCTACAAAACCAATGACCAAGGAATATATTGAAAATTTTAGACAATATAATTGAAAATGGAAGTCTGCCTGAAAACAAAGAATACAGAATAAAAATTATTTCTTCCATCTTTAAAATATACTAACATAGGCAAGCTATTCATGTGTGCCAAAGATACCTTCATATAATTATATACTTACATAGTAAATCGTTTACTCATGATGAATCTCTTTACATTAAACTAAAGAAGATCGTTTGAGAACAGTTTTATGGGAAGCTTCTTCATTTCTCTAATAAAAACCACAAGGCTCCTCAATAGATTGTTGTCTCGTTTATTTCTGTTTGAATTTTAGAGATATAATTCTATTTATTTTGGCTTGAATTTTATAAATTATAAATTTTTACAGCATTAATTACACCGTAGAAATGTATAAGCTGGGTCTATTTCCACGTAGTTGGCTCGAAGGTATGACCTTTATGGTTTCGTTTTTATTAGAAAAGATTTGTCTTGCGCAAATTTAAAGCATCATGATTGATGAAGCAACCAAATAACAGAACTCCTAGTCGATTTAAAAAGAGTGGTATCATCAATAATCTTTTTTTTTTTTGGGAAAGGAATGAGGTACATAATGTAGCTTTGTGTAAAATATATTTTAAATTGGAGCTTAAAAGTAAGTATTCATGCTTTTTTAGATTAAAAATACATTTTAGTTTTTTAAATCAAACGAAACATATCAAACTTCAAAAATATTGTAACATGTAAAAATTTTAAATATGAATTATATTGTGTTAAAAATTTTCGTCATAAATTATAAAATTATAATAATTACTTCAATTAAAATTAACTGAACTAAACATTAACTAAAAGTTTCGTATATCATTATTCGATTCAAAAAGTCAAAATTAGAATGGAAGACTAGTAAAAAACGTACCTGAGAAACAGTAAATGGTGGATTGCGATAGATTGCGCAAGATAAAAGCAGGGGAAAAATGTGAAGTTTTGTCATTGAGAATTCTCTGGACAGCCTCCTCACCTTTGAGAATTCCGCCACCATAGAGCGGCTTCTCTGCTTTCGACCGGCACTGTTAAATCATCCACAACAAATTACACATAAAATATGTCAAAAATATTATATATATATATATATATATATATATAAAGACTTTAATTCAGTCAACACAAACACCACATCGATTCACACAAATTGCTTTCTGTGTGTGTGTGTGTTGTTTTTTTACCTCAGTGTAAGCAGAAAAATCATAGAGTGGCCCATCTGCAGGAAATAAAAGAATAATAATTATAATGATAATGGATAAATACATAAATTCTTTAAAATGTTAAAATCTTGATAATGATGGAAAAAGGGAGAAAGAAAACCATATGGGGAAGCTAAGGAACTCCAGAAGAAGAGGAAGAGAACCAAGGGGAAGAAGAAGGATAAAGAAACTTTCTGCATTCTCTCTTTTTATGTGTTTATATATTAAAAAAAAAATTTAATACAAGAGAGAACTGTAGTACAACTAAAGAATGAAGTTCCAATACTATATATATATAGAGAGAGTTATGGTAGCAGTAGTAATATTCTCTCTCCCCCTCTCCACATATTGTTACATTTTCTTTTGTTTGTATTACATAAAATATGAAAATATAAGTTATAATATATATTTATATTAAATAAAATTGTAAAATATGAATTATAAACTAATTTCAATAAGATTTTTATACATTAAACATCCTTTTTAGTTAAAAATTTTATATGATTTGTACTTAATTAAATTCACCTAAATTTATATTAAATTTGAATGATTAAATTTCATAATAAAAGGAATTATTTATAATAAGTGAAGAAAATGTAAAGAAGAAAGGGGCAAGTAGGTAAGCTGGGAAATAGACAGAAAAAGAGGGCGGTAGCATCACAAGATCAACAGGCATCGGTCGGGTGGCTCGTGCTGGTTCACATGCTACACAACTCGGTTGTACTCTGAATCATTATAATAGCCAGTAACACAAATACACAATACTCCGTCGTTTCAAAAAACATAACAACATTTTGAGAATAAATTTTGTTCCAAAAAAAGAATAACAGTTAAATTTTGCACAAAAATTTTATTATAATGTTTTATTTTTTAAATTTTATTATTATAATCTTCTTATATGATCTTTAATCAATCATTTATAACAAATTTAATAAATAAAAAACTTATTATTTTTACATATAATTATTAGTCAAATATATAAAATTAAATGTCGCTACAAGTTTAAATTTTATTTTTTTTGTAGAACGGATGGAGGATGGAGTATATATTAGTTGTTCACTTTTCAATTGGGAATTTCACTTCCCCCTTACCATTTTAATTTTCATTTTAACCAAAAACATCATTATTAGAGCCCCTAATAGTTAGCTTCAATTCAAAAAGAACTAATAATGCTTACCAGTATTTTGTTTTTATTTTTTGTTAAAAGTACATTTATATATTCTTTGATGAGACTAATTGTAAGTTAATGTTATGCAATTTATTTGAATTTAATCAGTGTCAATATGTTGCGATCATATTGTACCTAATGTACCTTATAGAACGCTTGTGATGGATTGGATTAAATTTTGAAGATTATAGATTTTAATTATATTAACAAAATTTAAAATTTTAAAAATTTAAACTATAACAAATCAACTATAGTATTGACTTTTGTTAATTTAAACTTTAAGTATATACAATTACTATAATTTTATACGGAGTAGTTCATTACAAAAATATTCAACTACTACAAAATAAATATTGCATCTTAAAATTTAATATACTATCATTTGACTTAAAAAGTCAAGGCGTTATTTTATTATTAAAATGGAAAGAATAGTTGTAATAATTAATACTCTCACTGTCTCACAAAAAGAGATACATTTGAATTTTAAACAAATATTAATATGGTATATTTGATTGAAAATTATGTGTACAAATGACAATTTTTTCTTATAAAATTTGTTGTAAATATTAAATTAAATATAAGATAAGAAGGATGTAATGACAAAATTAAAAAAATATAGTATTATAATTAAAAAATTATACAAGAATTACTCTGTTTTTGAAATAAAATTTATTTTCAAATATTATCCCTTTTTGAAATGGATGGATTATATACAACTAAAATTTTAAGAAAATTTATACTTAATTCGTCCCCAACTTTTTATGCTAGTGCCCTGTATTATAGTTTTATTATCAACACATATGTGGAGCCCTTGTAAGATTTTCTTAATTAATTAAAAGTACAATTTTGTTTTACAAGTGGCATGATAACACTTGGATACACTTATCGGTTTTATCAAATTTGCTTCAAAATACTTGTACTTCTTCGAACATCCATGTTCCCCATACCAGTAACGATCCCTTCGACAATTATGTTAAGACCTATCTCTCATAAACAATTTGTATCATTTGTTACGATTAATCTATGATCAAGGCATTGATAATTATTTAAGGAGGTACAAAATGCAATTATCAAAGTATGATATATTAAGCAACGTTTAATGGTCTGCTATTGATTGTTTGGTGTGATTTTTCTTAGATATTTTTTATTTATGTGATGCAGATTTGTCGACAATGTTTTTGAACCTCAAATTCAATAGAATATAGGTATGAGTAAAAAAAGTTTCCTTTTTGCAATTGAAATCGACTCAATTCAGATTAGACGAATAATTCGGTCTAGATTAGTTAGAATTTAAATTTAAAAACGAAATGTAAAAAATCGACAACTTAAAATAATCTAAAATTTGAAGTAGAGACCAGAGAGAATATAAGGAGTAATATTGAAATGAAACTATTTTTCTTTTGGGAGCGTTACGAAAATGAGACACTCAGATATTTATAACCAATAAATTTGCTGCCCGTTTGCACGAAGTGAGGAAATTAAATTATCATGAAGATCTTGTTCCTTTTCCTTTTTCTTTTTTTTCTTTTTTATGGTGAGATTAAAGATCGATCTTGTCCCTTAGTTATGCCTGTTTGACTTTGAAACAGCGTTATCGTATTTATAAATGTAATTTATGTAAAAGAATAGATTTCAAATTATGAAAACAAAATCAGATTTCATATAGATTAATAAACTCATATCTTTAAATAAATTTATAAACAAACTAAAATTAATTAATTCATTAGAAAAACAAAGGTCCTTGAAGCATTTAAGGTTCCTTGATTTTAGGAATTGAGAAACTCCCATAAATAAAGTCAACTCTTTTCTTGAATTCTGTAATCTCAATAAACACGTTTTCCTTTAAAGAAGGGTTCCGAGTCGATTCTTTCTCTGTTCATAGACTTCTTCAAAAAATTTATACAGACGAAGGAAAATATTAATCGAAGTATTTTTTTTTTAAAGTTCTATTCTATTATTATCTTCTAAAATTACATGTTCCTAAATATTTATATAATTATTGAGGAGTAATTAGGAAAATAAGTGAGAAACAATTTCCTTAGACTTATAAACGATTATCTATTAGAGATTTGACAAAATGTTTAAAACGTCTAACATTAATGAACGGAGTGGTTAACATTTTAGTGCAATCCATGGAGTTTATCAATATTTTTTAACATTTGATCTATAATTATTATTTCTTTCAGTTCACAATAACTGTTGTTTTAATTTTTTACACATAAATTTAGGTAATGTCTTTTATATGTTAAATTAAAATATCACGTAAAATTATATATAAAATGTCAAATAGATAGTTATTGTGAACCGGATGAAATAACATAAAAACAAATTTTCTCCCTATGTAAAAAAGATAAATGATCTTATCTCTTACAACAAATTAATTTTTTATTCTCATGATCCTTTTTTAATCCATTTCTCTTCATTTATAAGCTAGACTTACATCAATCATTTGTTTGCGAAAGAAACTTCATATATATTACCTACAAATTAATCTTTCAATGTACATAATTAGTACACACAACTCTTTCATTTGATCTTCAAAATATACGTAGATTAAAAAAACAGATTGTCCTTGGAAATGCTTCAATCGATGGACCAAGAATTTAGTCAATTAATAAAAATAAAATCTATTGGTCACAATCTCGTGTATATGAACCAGTAACAATAGTTGTTATATTATTTACAGATTTATGCAAAGATTAGAAATATTCACAAGTTACTGCTATTTCTCTAGATGAATACTACTTATAATAAGATTAGAAATATAAAAATATAAAATTGATGTCCATCTCTCTACGTTGTTATTGGGGAAATTAGTTGAGATCTACATATAGTACATTAGCCTCTGATGAGGATAGCTTGGTCCGTGGACATTTGGCATTTTATGTTATAAAAAATGAAAAATGAAGCAGATATTAGGCATCCAAACCTTTCTAGTACTACTACATAGTCTACATCCATTATAAAATTAAAAAAAAATACCTTTTGTTTTAATCTTAGTATGTTTTCAGATTTCTAACAATTAATTTGCATTTATTTGTCACACATGACTTTTCATGATCAAATTAATCTCTTAAAAATTCATTATTTATTAAATATATTTTGAATTCTAAAAATATAAAAGTTGATTTTAGAAATTTAATATTTTTTTTATGATAACAGTTATGAGTCTACTTTCTATACACACAAACATATATTTTTATTTTAGAAATGATCAATTTGACAATCAATCCTAAATAGTAACGTATATTTTTATTTTAGAAATGATCAATTTGACCATCAATGTACATGGGATACTAGTAGAGAAAATGGAGATGAGCCAATGGGCTCACCTAGCTTGCCTTCGGGTTTACGAAAAATCATTGAATATATATAGACTTCGTGTGCCTCTCTTTTGTCTCCCACGCTTTTCTTGAGATCGGTGCACGATATATTATATTTGTCCCTATTCATAATAACTGTCATTTTAATTTTTTATATATAAATTTAAATGTTATTTTTTATATGTTAAAATTTTTATTTATATTAATTCTTATATCAAATATTTTTTATTATTAATTTTTTAAAAATAAAATAAAATATTTAACATATAAAAAAATTACTTAAACTTACGTATAAAAAGTCAAAACAATATTCATTAAATGCCTGGTGAGGCGTGGCGTCGCGGAGAGGGTTTATGATTTGAAATTGCAGGCTTGAAGCTGTACAAGCTTCGTGCATTAGGAAAAGGCACGGACGTAATACAACTGCATCTTTAAAGTTGTCCAATTCTTGAATCGAGTTAATTTTAGTACGGAATCAGCATTGAGTGTCCTACGCATGAATAATTGAGCTACGTACATACGTAGTCGTTTAAATAAGTTAGTCAAATTGAATAATAAACGATGGAATTCAACTCATTAAATTTGTTATTGAATTTAAATAGAATAGAGTATTTAATCAATAATAGCAGCATTTGTTATTGTGTTCGAGTTTTTATCTAACTACTTGTGAGTAACTCACTAGTTATTCGAACAATTCAATTTTTTGAACACTTACCGTTTACATTTTTAATATAAAATATTTTGTTGAATATCAAGTTAAGGTGAGTAAAAAAATAAAAATATAGTAAAAAAATTATCCTGTACAGAATCCAATTAAGCCTCATCGTATAGTTTTGACTCGACTCGATAAACAAACGCTAAAAAAAAAAAAAATTCGAACTCGATTTTGGTTCGGAGAGTTGGATGTCCCGAGTTCTCAAAAATTTCTCGCCGTGCGTCGATTACTGTCGTCCCTCGTCTTCTTTGCTCCCAGTTTGGCCCTAATTCTGAATCCAATCTTCCACTAGATAACCGTCACTCCCAAGTTTCTACCTTTAAGCTATCGTTTGCTTGCCGCAACTTCATCTCTTTCGGAAGCGTCTTCCCACACACCAATATATATATATGTACTTACATATATATATATCTCTGATTCATATAGTGGTTGAACCTGTTTCGACCGATGAATATGTATGTCGCAGTACATGGACAAGCAGATGATGGATTTATCCAATTCTCATAGTAATATATAATTCCACCACCAAGGACAATAGCAGTGATTTCATCAGTGTCATGAATCCTCAAGAGGAGGATTATAGGAAGAAATAAGAGAATAGCAGAGCTGATATTGAGATGATTTTTACAATCAAATTGGGTCAGTTGTGTAATCGTACGCGAGTTTTATTGAGAATAGCAGAGCCTGCTGGTGTGCAATGTAACTTTGCGACCAGTTGTGGTTCTTGTAATTACTCTTCATGGCTAATACATATCTATTCACTGACTTAATCATTTGTGTCATGATCTGATATTGATTTGCATGGCTCTTGAGCGATTACACCTTAAAATTGGTGGATCTGTAACGGGAATTTGTTTCTTTGGATTCTTATGACATATCAGTATTTCTTTGGATTCTTATGACATAAAAATAGATTTCATAATTTGAAATCTATTTTTATTTAGTGCTTCATGGATTTTTTTTCCATCCGAATGTTGCCTATTTTCTGGAGTTTTAATAAAACAATTCACTTTATTGTTAATTTATCTTCTCTAACCAAAGACTTTGTTATGGATTACGCCATATTATATTTTTGAAGTTGTCATGTTTAGGTATTATATTGGTTAGTCAGAAGAATGTACTCAATGAATTATATTCACTTTATTTCAAAATTAGATATATATTTATAAAACAACTATTTTTATAGATATTTTTCGTTATCTAAAAACTTGTCAATAATAGCGGTAGTAACGATGATGTGAATAAATACTGAGTTGGAGATAATAAAGTTACTAGAAGTAGTGAGATAATGAAAAAAGTATTTAAGGAATTCTATGTTACTTTAGTGTCTAAGAGTAAATATATACTATAATTCTAGAACAACAAAAGAAGGAACATATAATTTATGTGGAATATATAATTTGGCAAATGCTTGGGAGTTGGTAACTAAAACTAGATCATATGCTTGACACTGAAACTTTTATGTTTTAACATGTTGCTGCATACTGCTCATCTCTTTGTTGGTGGCTACACTTGTGATCTCTAGGTTCCCAACTTAACAAGTATATCATCAACACATAATTAATTATTCCTTCAAAAAGTCCTAATGTAAATGAATTAATTGGTTGTGATTCTATTTCCATACTGAATATTTCTTAAGAATGTTAATGTAATTTCTTCTCTTTTTTTTCTTTTTCTGTTTTTTTTTTGATGGGGGTTTTTGAACCATCATCAATGAGTTATTTTCTTTTCAATGTTATTTCTTTGTAACACCGAGATCAAATTGCTCTGATTACCTTTTCCATGAGTAATTTGCAATACGTTCAATGTAAAGTAAATGATTAAACAATTCTATCGACATAGAATTTTATCAAAAATTTCAGCTTGCTATATCTCTTGGCATATACGGAGTGTTGAGGGTGCCTCCTATTGTTTGTTGGTGTGTTCTATTAATTAATATTTGCACTTTAAAAAATATAGTTTTGTAACAAAAAAGAAAAATATAATAAATTATACGTAATATAATTTAAAGGACATCAAATCTATAGATTTAGTCTATCAATTTAAACTAGACCTACAGAACTTCTTAAAGCTTTGCTACATGAAAATTTATATAACTAAGTATTACTTCTTCGCATATTATTATTGATGTTTGCTTAGTACTTTTTGGTGTTTTACAAATTAACTAAAATTTAATGTAATTAAACAACATACAATAAAGCAACCAAAAGAAGAACATACATTAAAAAATCATACACTAAATAGTACTAAAAAAAGAGAAAATGCAATAAACATAATACATTTAGAAATTTATAACTTCAACATCTACATTACAGATATTGCTAAATGCATATATTAAAAAACTTTTTTTAAAAAAAAAAACCCTAGGACACGTTATATATACAAAATGTACAACTGTAACAGATATATTAAAATTAACTCTCACTGTCGCACCCGAGGAAAAATTTGGAGGGGCTTTGAATTTAATTAAAATAATTAATTTAGATTTATGCGATGAATTAAAAGAGTTTGTTTAATTTCCAAAGTCGTCAGTTGGTATTAATTAAAAAAAATGTACCAACCCATCCAATTTAATTTTGAAAAAATTGATTGAGAACTCTTTTGATTTTGATGACTTTGTTGCCTACGAAACAAAAAATTCTTAAGTTTGGGAGCTTGATTATACAAGGAGAAGGTGTTAGGCTGACCTCACATTCATGGGACCCATGGTTGCCGATTTTTTCTCCCTTTTAATATTTGAGACAATTATTTATAATTTATAATTAATTAATAAAAGATAAATTAAAATTATTAAGTAAATAATTAAAGAAATTGAATTAAGTAACTAAAGAATTTATATCATTAATTAAAAATTTGACTTGGTGGCAAAGTAAACATGAAAAAAAAACTAACATATACATTAAAAAAAGAACATTTACATTTAATGAGGATTTTACAATTAATGAAGAAAATATTACTAGTAACCTTTTATACGAATAAAATAAGAATTAATTATTGTAGTAGATAGTTCATCTATTACTCACTGTTATGTACCATTAACTAATCGCAACATTTATCTTTAAGCGTATACGGAAGTATATAATTCTTGCATCTTTTTTGCATTTTTTCTTTTTTGCAGCATAAATTTTTGTAGATTAAATTCATTTCTCAAAAATTCTACTAACAGAATTAAAGATCAAGAAACAAATTTCTGCATTAGCTTGACCATTAAAAGTTGTATAAAGTTTAAGAATCGAGTAATTTCTCATAACTAAAAAGCTAAAAGGAATATGTTAAGAAATCAACAAATAAATCAAATAAAACAAACCACGACATTTATGTTATTATTCATTAGAATTCTAATAAAATAAATTTTAAAAAAATGTAATGATAGAAGGGACGGATGACAAAAGAAATTAGAAAGAATTTAGAATTAAAAATGTGGTGAGTGTAAGAATGACCATTATTTACCTTCTAATGTTGGGTTGGGTTTGGTTTAATGGAAAATAATGAATCTTACGTTATTTGTTAATAAATGTATTTTTAAACACACCCTATAAGATAAAGTTTGTCCATTTTATCCAACCAAAATTTTACATTCAATATACCATTTCTCCATTTTCAATACTCCCTTCGTAATTTTTGTGATATGTGCCTTTTACATCTAGTTTTCTTCTTATTTACCCATTCCATTCCATTCTCATGCCATTTTATTTTATCCAACCAAACACAACTAAAGTGTTATTACTCATTCAATGCTTCACCATGGTTTTTATTCCAAGATCCTCCATTTTTTGTTATCCTTTTATTTTATCTTTATCATTATTTTCTTTTTCTTTAATTTCATTTCATTTTCATTCTCATTCCAACAAGTAACCAAGCAAAGCATCGTACACTTATATTATATATGTTACGCTCCATTTGATTTGAAGAAACCAAATGAAAGGGGAATGAATTTAATCTATGTGTATTTATTAAAGAAGATTACAAAATTTTATAATTCCTATAGAAAATGATGGTGGAACGAACCATTCTTCCATATGTAATTTCATTTCACGAAAAATGATTCATTCTTTATTTTTTTTTTCATTATGATTTACCTCTCATTTCTCTCCATCACTCCTTCCACTACTATTTTTTACTAAATTTTAATTTATTTTTTTTATCTCATTCTTTTTTTTCAAACCGATTCCACTACTATTTTTTACTAAATTTTAATTTATTTTTCCTCTCTTTCTCTTTTCTCTTTTCTGAAACTGAACAGAACATTACAGAATTCTTCTTTAGGTCATTTATGACACGAAAATTGCTGGTGCAGACTCGCGCCAAATACTACTCTCTCCCTACAAGCCCAAATAAATAATGACTTCAGGTCTTTTTTTATTTTCAACATCAAAGCTCAAGCCCAATAGTATATCATATAATATTGAACAAATCTCAACCTTTTGGTTGAGAAGATTATAAAAACCCAAACAATTATTGAGCATATACTAAATTCAGTTAATTGGACTGTCACTTCATCAGATTGATCCAAATTTACATTTTCCGATCCCATAATCATAAAGGTTTATAAAATTTAATTAGTCAATATTAACAAAAAGTATTGTTACAAACAATTATGACAAATAATCAATAACAAAAAGCTTACAAACACAACTGATCCTCATAAGACATAACCATGAATAGGCACAATTTAACCATCAACTGCAAGTTGCATACCAGCTACTCAACCAAAATGCAGGATGTCATTGGGAAAAGTTTCCCATCAATCCTGTAATTTTCCACTTCTCTCGTGTTGTTAAGGATTTCTGGTAATTTTCAATGGCTACTAAGATTACGACACGGTCATCGACTTCTTCGACTTCTTACTAGAATAAATCTTGGCATAAACTTTTTTTGTTCTAATAGTGAGCAATACATCCAAACCGAAACCAATTATGCACGCAATAGCCATGACAACAAACACTAGCCTGTAACAGTGAGCGCCTATGCATGTATTTCCGCCTCCAGCTGTTTCTGTCGCCTGTGAATCGTATAAGAAACCCGCAAGCAAGCCTGAGAAGAGAAACGAGCCCAACGGGAGGTTGATGATTAGGACGTTGTAGATTAGGCCGTAATACTTTAGACCAAATAACTCAGAAGCTGTTGGAACTGTGACAGCAAGACGGACTCCATAGCATATACCCACGACTACTGAGCCAACATAAAGGGAACCAGGCAAAGCCATGGCCATCAAAATGTATCCGACAGCCATTAGAATTTGAGAAGCTGCATTCCATATAGGCCTTGGTGTTCCAGCTTTCCTGCATATATTAATTATTCAGGAAGCGTTATTACTGAATTACATGAAGCAACTACAGTAAAATTTAGTTGCCAATGTAGTTTAACTAAATCACCCTAACAAGATCACATCCAAAAACTTGTAAGCTTTTTTTTACGTTTTTGTTTTTGTTGTTGGAAAGATTAGCTGGAAATGAGGTTGCATATTTCACAAGTCACAACACGTTTCTTTAGTGGTATCAATTCAATAGAGTAAAGCAGAAAAAGACTAGCTGCAAACAACTGCATAGGCCCACGTCTTTAGTGAACCCATTTGATCGGTGTAATCTAGTGAGCCACTTGCACAAGGCTTCAGATATAGACAATCATCTCCCATGACACTTTTCTGATTCAAATTTTGTAGGCTAAGTTGAAACCTAAATACCTTAGGCCACAAGACCGCCCCCACCCCCACACCCCCCAACCCCTCCGCCCCTATTCTGAATTATATCAATATATCATTATTGTCCTCAGGAAAGTCAAATGAAGCTATCTCTAATTTAAAGTTAAGATGATCTCATTTAATTTTAATCTTAATAACAATGGATAAACTACTAAAAGAATAGTATCCAATTTCGGGAAAAATTCAAACGAACCATGTTTTGTTAAAAAGTTCTATATTTTAGAGGAGGGAGTAGTAATAACTAAAACTATATAAACGATACAGCAGATATCAGTATATCTCCTAAATGCAAAACAAAACAGTCAATAGAGGCCTAAAACATATTTAAATCTCCAGGACCCTACCCAAAGGTAGGGTACAAAATCTTCCTAATTGAAAAAATACTTGTAAGAAAAGGGTGAATTAACAATGATATTGGTCCACATTGATTTCCTCAAGTGGGTGAGCCTGCCGATATCATTGACCCAACACCTAACAACTCAAAGTGCAAAAGGCAACAATAAAATTATATTGAGCTTTTTGCCTTCTAAGAATAGGCATTGCGTACACCAACCCACTTTGGAAAATCTTCCAAGAACAGAAATAATGATGCCCTCCAGTCCCCTAATAAATAAAAAGAAATAAGAAAACCATGACAATAAAGATGTCAAGCTCACGGCTTTCCCCCCACTTGATTGAACATAACCAGTCGGTTTGCACAAAACTTGTCAAAGAAATCAAGTAAAACATTTTTTTTTTACTAGCAGACGCAGAAAAACCAGGGTACTATATTACATCAGATACTAATTAGTAGTATGGATTAATTATGTCTTGTGAAATAGAAAATGAATATACAGATTATCTTTCAATGGTTCAGCAATAACTAAGAGAAACAAATAAAACTTGGACAGTTGGTAAATAACTTACTTGATGAAATACTCTGAAACCGAACCCGAAAGAATCCGTCCGAAAAATCCCCAAATGCTAGTCAGTGAAACAAACATTGACACATCAACATAACCAAGAGCCAATCCCATTTGCCCCATGTTGTTCATTACTGCCAAACCTGTCCCTACTCCACAAAGAAAAGAGAAAAATAAAATCCAGAAATCAACTGTTCTTAATGCCTCGATTATCGTGTGATCCTCCCCGATAATAGGCGGCCTTCTCTCAACCTCCTCCGCCTCAACAACACTTGTATCCAATTTTTTCTCAACCTCTGGCGGAGTGTCTTGAACTAGAAGTGGCTCAACCGTGTCATGCTCAACATCCAAATTTTCAGATTGGGTCCGGATAAAATTTTTTACCATAAGGTACAAAGGAACAGATAATGGGGAAGCTATAAGCAAAAGAAGTATTATTGCAAATACTTGTGATAACACACGACCGTGTTTGCCAGTAACATCATATGCTAGCAAATAAACAGCTATTATTACGGCGACAATGTTAAATATTCCAAAGTATTTGACTTCCTGCTTTTCTTCACTGGAGGTCGAAGAAGGTGGTATCTCCCGGAGGAATAGGATAGCAGTGAGGCAAACCACCAAAGGGATGACTGCTAACATTAGAACAAAAGTTGCAGGATCGTCTGAGAACAAAGCCGTACACAAATCTGTAAATATCGCGGTGCTTAGACCAACATAACCTTTGAGAATTCCCGAAACTGGACCCCTATTTTTCCTAAAGTTCCGAATGCATGTAACCAGGATGGCTGTATTCATCCATGTCGTACTGTTTCCTCCCATACACAAAAATATGCACATCTGTGTTCAAAGAGAGACATTAATAATCATAGAATGATGCCTATATATACCGACAAACATTCCTGGCCTGTTTTTTTAAAATTAAAAACATTCCTACTTTACATTCCTATATAATTGGCAATACATTTGTAAGTAGGAAAAATATATATATATATATATATATATATATGGCTCACCACTTCCTCTCTTTTAAGATATATTCAACTGTATGTCACCACATCACTGGCAACTAAATGCTGTCGCTTGGAATAAAATCATTTCCTATAATCTTATGCTTAGTTTATTGTGTTCTTTCTTAAGCATGTTAAAAACTTCACCATGAAATATCAAATAATTTGCTTATACACAGACTCAATAACAAAATCTTTTACATCTTACAAATAACATAATGATGTAACATAGTATACTTGGTAAATAAAATTAATCAGAATTTCAGCTAAATTCTTTTACTGATTCCTCTTCATTTTCTAAAGAGCAAAGCCATGTATATCATCACTGTTTTGTCACGCAATAGTGACAATTCACAGCTACCAATATAACAAAAAAAGTGTTTCAAGAAATGACAAAGGATAGACAAATGCTAGACATCAAAAAATGAAATGAAATTACAAGTTTTTTGCTAACAACTAACATCCTTTATAATTTTTACCTAAATTTATCTTCTTCTGTTCTCCAAAGGAAGAAATATTATAGTCCACATGGGAGTTTCAATAACACTACTTATATTAATACATCTTTCTCACTTTCTATTTTACTAAAATTAGATGGTAAACAAAGCACTCCATCCCAAATTTATAATTTACTTCCAAAAAAAAAATTCAAAATAAGAATTCGCAAAACTCGGAAAACAAATAAATAATTAAAGACATCAAATTTGTTAATACTTAGGGAATTGTCTTTTCATTTTTAGCTTTGTTTTCTTTTAGATTACTTTCCCAGCAGAGCCACAATATCCAAGAATTAGTAAAAAATTAAAGGTAAACCAACAAAAATAATTTCCTAAATTGATAAAGATGATGGCACCCCACCGACCCCTTACACCCACCCCAAAACATACTAAAACAAAGAAAAATGCTGCCTAAAATAAAAATAGAACAGCAAAACATAACGACTATAACAAAACAGTTACATTTCCTCAAAAAATCGAAGGCGGTGAAAACTAATACGGAGCATTAGAAAATTACAGAAGAGTTTTCCATTAAAAAAATGAAAAATTACAGTACCTTAAATAAACAGTTTGTTTTCGCGGAATTTTAGATTTTTATATGTAAATAACATTGATAAAATTTAAAATGTCTAGAAGTTACGCCCAAACAGAGTTAGGAAAGTTAAGTAGTGCATACCACCCAATAAGGAAGCGGTTGAATACGGCGGCTAACGACAAGCCACTGCACTCCATAACCAACGAATCCTTCGACAGAACCGATGATTAGCAGAATTTGAGGTGATAACCGGTCGGAGCCAAGTCCGGCGAGTATTCCAAATGCTTTTCCGACGTCTTTAGCGACAGAGAGGTTGTTGAGCTGGAGCTGAGTGAGTGACATGAGGGTCTTGAGAGCGTCGGAGTAATTGGAAAACGTGTAGTTGTTGCCGGAGATGGCTTGCACCCAAATAGCCGTTACGAATCCCAACCATTTTCCGGCGGGAGATGTCGGAGATATTTCGAATCCCATTGTGGAAAGGAAATGAACAAACGTTTTTTTTCGCTTTGGGTTTGTTTGCCTCGGTTTTCGTGGAGAGGAGAGGGGCGAGAAGCTCAATTTAAAGGTTGAGTTTCGGGTATTAAAAAAAAGGGCCGGGTGCGAAATATTAACTTTTACTATTAATGTGTTTAAATTTTATAGGTAATCTATAAATTTTGACAAATAAATAATTAAAATTTTAATAATTTATAATTTATAATATAAATAATTATTTATCACATATATTTACATATAATTATCTGTACAAATTATTGATTTATATAATATTTTAATATAAAAGAACTAATTTGTCGTACGTCACGTTTGTTTAATAAAGTGACATGTATGATTTTTCTATATTTTTAATAGTTTTACTTTATATAGTTATAGTAAAGCCAATGAAGTTTTTGTAGTTTTGTTATTATTTGACAAATAGGATGTAGTACTACTTTGTTCAAAATATAAATTCAAATTAGATAATGAATTAGTTTTAGGGTTTTTTTATGTTGAAATTTTAGGATTTTTCTATTTGAAGAAGGCTTTTCTTGTGTGGTAACATCATTCTTTTCGATACCATAAATACATATACAAAAAAATAACAATATACAATCTTTCCTTATGTTATTTAGAAAATTATAAGAAATTTAAAATTACTTTTCATTATTATAAATTTACAAAAATAATATAGTGAGTAAATATCCAAGGCATATGCCAAATTGGCCATTCGAGATGAACAAGATCGCAACACTCTGCTGAATCCAAAGCGTAATATATGGAGGCAAGCCCACAAGAACTCTCACTTCAGCAACGCCGTTCGTTTGGTTTCATACACTTAGTTGTTTATTTATTGTTTAATTAATTTCTATCCCTTTCCTTCGTATTTAATTTTTAAGTTTACTTTCCCTTTAATCAATAATTTATTTATTAATTAGTCATTAGATACAGCGATCCCACCATAGTGACGACTTTCGGGTTTTATCACCTTCTAAGAAACTTTCTAAAAGTATTTCTTTTTCTTTATTAAAGAAAGGAAAGTGTGCTAAAGCTAGGCAACGTACTAGTAGTACACTACTACTTAACCTAACCATTAATTAATGACGATAATAATATATTATATTAGGTACCTAAATTATTAAATAATTTCCATTTCATATTCTAAATTTTGTTTTAATCCGCAAAGGCGCATCCGGCGCAATGTAAGATCTAACTTACATGTGCTTGGATACTTAAACCACTTTTAAATACAAGCCAAGAATATGTAATTTTATTTTGTATTAAAAAATTTGAATTATAGGAGACTTTATAATTCAGACTTCAGAGACCATGTTAGAGGGATTCACGAAAAATATTTCAATTCAGAGTTGAGATAAACCTCCATAAAAAATATTCACTTGTCCATTTGTTAGATCAAATTATCTATCTATGTGTATTGGCTTCTCAAAATTGGAGCAAAAACTTTTGGGGTCGACAACAACTAGACCTCATAACTATATTTCATCCGTTTTAAAATTAAAAATATATTTTTAATTTTTTTAATTAAACAACGGAAGGAAAATTAATATTAACACTACTTATTTTTGTTAAATATATCAAATAAATGTTCGTGAGTACTTCAAAATTAATTAAAATAGAATCTGAATATCAAAAATTTATCGATAAGCTTTGTATATTTGTATAATTAAATCTTAAAAAATAAATTGTTTATCATTTGTAAATGTTCATTATCATTATTTTAGTATATATTTTAATAAATTTTAAACAATAAAACGTTCAAAGCTTTAAAACTCTAAAAAAAATGCTTTTATTATATAAAAATTGTAGTTGATTACAAATAAAATTTTAATTGGAAAAGTGATAAGTATGTTAAACCAAATTAAAATAAAATTGGAGAATGTTTAGGGATAAGAATTTTATTTGGGTTTTTTGGAGAATTTTTAGTGATAAGATCTTTATTTGGCATTTTGTAACTTGTCCAGGATCGATTTTATTCAATGTTGAATCAAGTTGGAATGACAATAGAGTTAAATTACACATATATTGTTTTGGATAAGATTTTTGTTTAAATTTTTAGTTACAAAGAAAGATTGGATACTCGAGTTTGAATTTAAATATCAAAAAATTAATTAAAATTAAAATTGAGATACCATTGTTCGTTTGTATTCAACTCGTTTTCTTATTTATTAATAAAAAATTTAAATTCAAAAAACAATTGATCTCAAAAACAATTACGTTGTATATGATTGATGCATGGAAGTTGATGTTTCTTTCTTTTCATTTTTTAAACTAAAATAATGGGCTTATTCCCCGTGGGTGTTGTTTGTTAAAAAATATTCTTGTCTAATATAATTATTTTTCAACTCTTCTCATTAAGTTTATATTATCATGTTATCATGTGTAATATTACTATTTATTTAACAAAATTACAACGCAAATAGTAACATAAGCCATCAAATAGTAATATAATAATATAAACTGTACGAGAAGAATGTAAATATACTCAAATTACATGATAATACTTTTTAAAATACCATGTCGACCTATAATTTTCTATAAATTAATTGTTCAAAGCCGTCTTCTAGCTTAACATGCGTGAAAATTGCATGGTCCTGGGATTCCTTACAGCAGCAAACGCGCAGGAAAGAGATGGAAATCTGTCTGATTAATATTTAATGCCACATGTTTATATATTATTGAGTGACCAATACTTTTGATTTTCTAAGTCACGGCATTTTAAACGTTGAATTATGTCAATACAATTAATTATAGTCAGCACAACTATTATAATCTAATGGTTCATAACAAAAAAATTTCGATTACAATATAATTTGTATTCAAAATTATACATTGAATTTGAAGTTCAATATGTCATAATTTAATTAAAATGTAACTCTAGTTTTGAAATAAGGAATAATACATTTGATTTTAAAAGTTAACTAAAAAAAAAAAAATTCTGCATTTCACTTAATAATTTTTCACTTAAATCTAAAACTGAAGTTAAATTAATTATATGTCTTACTTTTATTATTCATTAGTCTTTTTGTATAATTATTATTATATTATAATGTAGGACTCCATTCCTCACAAGTTCAGCATACTAATAATTTCCTCAAATTTATTTTTCATTAAATTGGAAAACTAAAATTTAATCGATATATCCACAGCTTTAACACTGTTAACAATTATAGTACATTCTTTTTTACTTTTTAACACTCTTTGGGGCGTTTTTGATCGACCTCCAACATTTTTATTAGAAATTTATTACTTCATCCGTTCCGAAAAATATAGCAGCATTTAAAAATAAAATTTGTTCTAAAAAAATAGCAACATTTGCATATTTTTACATTATAATGTCTTTTTTTCAAAATTTATCATTATAATATTTTAATATGATCTTTACTTGGACATTCATAACAAATTTAATGAAAAAATTTATTATTGTTATGTGTAATTTTTAGTCAAATATACAAAATTAAAAGTCGTCAAAAATTTATATGTTGTTTTTTTGTGTGAAAAGGATGGAGTATAATCTATGCATAAAAGAAATTAACATAATAATACATTATTATCATTAAAATTATTTTAAGATTCAAAATTGTATTATTACAATAAATTTATTGCAAACATGTAACAATTTAATTTGTCGCTCGAGTATAATCTGGTTTTCGAAGATGTCAACATAATAGAGAACAAATTACGTAATAATAAAGCAGTAGTGGTCATATTAAAGGCGAACATACTTTATGTTTAATTTTTGTTGGTTATAATTGTTATAAGTGTGTGAGTTAGTGTATAAATTTTAGACAGTAATATTTTTTTATAACAAAAAAGAAGAAGAAAAATAGTATTGATACTAGTGTTATAAAATAACTGAGTTGTTCACTTTTTTCTTTTAACAACTTGATTTGTTTAAAATTCGTCTAGTTCTGTTCAATTCGTTAATATACACACGTCAGATTCGAACATAATTTTTTTTTCGTTTAACTCTTCAAGTTTAGTTCGATTCGATTCAAATTCGAAAATTTAATTTGTTTATATTGTACAATTTGTATTTATAGCGCTTATTTGACTACTCAAACGAATAGATCTCCAATATAATTTTTTATTTGTTAAAAAAATATATATCCGACTCTATTAAAATCAATTAAAGACTAAATTGAAGTATACTTAGCGGTAGTATGAGTCGTTGATTGAAGTTATAGTATTAGTAATTAAATATTTATACAAGGGTCTGTAATCTGCATTTCCGGGTCCAAACGTGGGTCTACTTATCAAAATGTTTGTCTTGTAAAATGCTCGTATTTTCAAATATGTACGGTAGTAGATCTGCCAATCAGCCTAATACGTACAATCGTTTAGACAGCCTGTCCCACGCGCTCGTCCAATTATAGAAATACCTAAATCACATGGCCTTCAAAACTCAAGTACGATACTCATTAATCAATTCTAAACATGAGGTATGTTCAGATTATATATATATATATATATATATATATATATATATATATATATATAAACAATAGC
The DNA here is from genome assembly GCA_014636745.2 of Centella asiatica. Lineage (NCBI taxonomy): Eukaryota > Viridiplantae > Streptophyta > Magnoliopsida > Apiales > Apiaceae > Centella > Centella asiatica. The sequence continues at coordinate 31,222,904 of CM025781.1, forward strand.
AGTAAAATATTATTAATTAGTTTAATAATATTAAATACTCATCAAGGTAAAATAGGTGAATTTGACCTATTTATATGGAATATTAGGTAATAACTCAATTAGATAGGTATAACTCGTTTTAGCCTATATGGAACCTTGAAACCCTATTTTCTAGTTACGTATTTTTTATATAATTTATTGGAGGCAACGACTTAATAATTCTAAATTAAATATTTTCAGTGTATGCTTTAAGCACAGGATGATTTTAATTCTTGGTATATGCGTTAAGTGTTAGAAAATGAAAACTTTAGAATCGATGTAAAATAGGTTTTAATAATATTTCTATAGAAATTTAATGATATTTTTACAGAAATTTAATATATGTAACAATTTATAAATTTAAGACATTTTTTTAGTGAAATCCATAGATAAATAGATAAGAGATTACTTTTTATAAAGTGGTTAAACATAGACTGCAAATTTGATAAATTGCAATGTGAAACATTCACTGATAAAATTATCTACTGAGATGATTTTTAAAAGATGTAATTAACTACTTTTATAGTCATTCACTAAGGGTATTAACTGATGTAATGGTTAGTCTCTAATGAAATTATCCACTGATGATAGTTGATCATCAGTAGTTAATTTGTTCATTGGAGACTACAGTCATCGGTGGTTATTTTGCTATTGGAGACTATAGTTATCAGTGGTTATTTTATTTATCGAAAACTATAGTCAATAGTAGTTAATTTTCCCATCAGACACTATAGTTATTAGTGGTTAATTTGTATATCACAGACTATGGTCATAAATATATAATATGCCCATCAGAGGATATTTGTTCATCAGTGAATAAAATATCTAATCAGGGGATAATTGTTCATCAGTAAGTATTATCCCATCGAATGATAATTTTCATCAGGGGATAATTTATGTCTGATGATGTGAATCTTTTGTGGAAGTTTATTTCAAAGAAACAACATGATTCAAATTAATGTTAAGTTGTTGGCTTGAGAGATGCTCTAAAACAAGATTCAAAAATCTTGTATGTTGATATCATACTAATTTGAACAATCTCAAAACATTCAAATGATTTCACAGTTCACAAATTCCTACTCTGCAGTTGTTGAATTTTCTGGTGAACCGAGGTAATAGTCATTATGCAGAGACTTATATTGCACCATTTCTATGTTGTTGCTGTTTTATCCTGTAAGGAGATTCATAACAACTCATTGCAACGTGAGTGGAGAAATATTTCTTCAAGAACAGTCAACCATTTGTGAAAGGATTACCGACTCAGTTGTTTTTAGTTCTGATAATTCTTTTATCCCTTTCTGTATTTCTATTAATTGTACTAATTAATTGCTCTTTGTTTGATTTGAGTAATCAAGATCCTGTTCTTAAATTCGTATCAAAGTTTTGTTTTGATGTTAGTAGATTCCCAATATTAAGCACCATTAACGATGATTTTAATTACTTTGATCTAACAATCTTAAAGCAGAGATAATACATGAAGAACAATTAGAAATTCTTGGCTGAGTTTAACCTAGAGTTTGACCTGTTTGACCAGTTATTTAATTTGAATCGACCCTAACTTTTGAATGAGGACAAAAAAAAAAAAAAACAGACTGGTAGTTAGTATTGACGCATTACTCATTCAAATGAATAAACCTTTTTTTGACTAAGATCAAGCCAAATAATATATATGCATATTTGGCCATCAAAATTTTTAGATCGTTTTACCTGTAAAGTTTGTACTCTTACATTGAATTATGAAACAGAGATCTTGTCCTTTTCACAAACTTATATTCTAAACGACATAAGAGTGTATTTCATTCGATAGCATAGTAGTATTAATATTGCCCGCCACTAAACAGCAATATTAGATAACGTAATAGGGCCATCAGTCCATCACCTTAATAGGTAAATGCATTTTTCAAAGTGGGGTTTTTTTTGAAACTTTTTCTGTATGCCTTTCATTTCTATTTTCATTTTTGATCATTAGTTCAAGATTAAATTGCCATCATTCACATGAAATGAGATTAAAATAAAATAAAAAATGAGGTGAAAAACATTTATTTTTTGATAATAATGACGTTTTACCTACTGTCAACAAGTTGGAGGAGGTAGATGTTTTCAATTTGTGCAATCCAACTACAAAATGATGAGAAATATGAACATGGTTAGTTGTCTCTGGCGTCTAAGGATAAGTTTTGTGTACTTATCAGAAAGCTTTGATAATTAGATGGGAATACGTACGGATAGCTGTTCACTGTTCATATATGGTGTCGTACATAGCGCACCGATGGCGATTGAAGGACTCAACTACATCATATCCATATCAACGGAACTAAAGAGTTAGAGGATTAGGATCAATGAAACTTGATAATTTGATTTTAACATGAGGCTGGGAAAATTCTTAAAATTTTATTTATATGTCACTGTTGAAGAGGAGCAACACAAATTGATAATCAGATTGCATAGAATTAAAATAGACGCAATCTTCTCCTTGTATTAACATAGCAAAAAGTAAATAAATAAAGCAATAACGAAATTAAAAATAACTGACATTTTTTTTAAAGTTGACCCAAAATTTTCACTATCATGATTATAAGAGTTCTCTCTCGAAACATACATTAACAATAACAACCAACCAAATGATGTACTAATTAACGATACTCACCAAATAAATAAATAAAAAGAAGAAACTATTAATCAAAGATTTTTTTTATATATTAGAACGGTCCTCCAATTTGCAAGTACTAATTTGTTAAGAAATAAATTGAATTAAAGATATAACCAAAGAAATCCTCTATGATGTTTACTATATATCACATGCCCATTTCTTCCCCCAACTTGCATCAACTAGCCAAATGACAGTGTCTCTTTTGTTATGATTTTCTTCAAAATGTACCGAGGGGGATGCACTTGAAGCAACTTATATATATATGACTCCAAGTTCAATTTATTGTCGTATGTGACCATAAAAATACAACTCGATCCGATCCACCATGTTGTAAGATACTCTCAAATAAAAGTTGCTTTCATCCTTACAACAATCCGTACGTAAATTAAAGTAAATGGCAGACAACCAAGTCCATGCTGTAAGATAAAATAAAGGTCGTTTTCATATACGTATGTTGTATTAGGCAAGTTCCTTTCAATAGAAAAGGGAGGAAAACTAAAGAATAATTAAACATTTCTCTGGTGGGAAGTTTTTTTTTTTTTTTAATGAAATTAGGTGAATAAACAAAAGTATATGTCATAGAGTATGCATCGCCCATCAAAATCTTTATACCTACTACATCTTAAAATAATGCGTAGTATTTGAGATCCACATGTTTTTTTCAATGTTTTAGACAATTTTTTTTAATTTGCACTCTGCCATTTTCCTTCTTCTTTTTTTTTTTAATGCAAAATAAGTTATTGATAAGCTAGTCTGTTAAATGGAAGAGCTAAATGTTATTAATATGTCTTCCTATAATTATTTTTATTTTAGTTTTATATTTTTTTGATTGTTTATATGGAAAAGTCTATCATTTTAGTCGGACATAATTAGTTATCTTTCATAATGTTACAAAAACAGTAATGTTAATAATTTTTATCTTAAGTTATTTTCATATCCATACCCAAATTAGACACTAGCAGCCAACGAATTAGTTATTTCAGTCGATAAGATTCAGTAACCATTTTTATTAAATTGAGAGTTCAAATCTTACTAGTCACTGTAACTATTATCATAGAGTGGTGGAGTCTCATTTCACCTAAAACTTTATGTAACGAAAAAAATAAAAATAAAGTAAAAAATTACTACTAGCAGACAAGCAAATTCATTCCGTGAGATAAAATAAGTGTTATTTTCATATTAGACAAGTGGGAAATAGTTGTCCCTTTCAACTGAAAAAGAAGGAAAAATAATTAAATATTAATCTCATGGGAAGTTTTAATTAAGTTAGGTAAATAATAAAGTATATGCGCTTTAACATATATCAACCATCACAATGTTTATACCTAGAATACCTTTATAAATATTTTAGACCTACAACTTTTTTTTTCTTCAATTTATTATATTTTCTTTTTCTTTCTCTGTATTCCCCTCCCCTTTTTGTCTTTATATTTGAAAAACAAATTATTCCTAGACTATATTCTATTAAATGGAGTGTTACGGAGTAAATGTTATGATTCTTATGAATTTGTCCTCGTACAACTAGAGTTTCTCCTTTGAATTCTATTTTTCGTTTACTCGATTGTGTACGTGGATATATTTAGTTATCTTTCATGTTCCTTACAAAAAACAGTAAGATAAATACTTTTATCTTACTCTTTCATTAAAATTTTGTTTAGCACTTGTGATTTGATAATATATAAAGATGGTAATGTATGTACTGTCTACTCGTTTCATTTCAAGCATAGAGTTGAAATTGAATTGAGAGGGGGATTAATTAAAAGATATAATGCGAATACTATTCATTCACTAAATTTACCGATCAAAGAAAGGAATATAATCGATGTTATAAATTAAATACGATAGGTGACAAAAGGAATACAATTTAGATGAGATTACTGTTATTATAATTATTGATTTTTTTAGGTTGATTATTGCTAGTTCAATCACAGATTTTGAGTAAATTTACTTGTCAAGTGATATGAGTTTGAAATTTGAAGAGAATACTTATCAAAAGAGGCTTATATTTTGTTCTTCTCTATTCCTGAACGGTGACTTTCACAATCAACATTTTTATGTATAAAAAAAGAAGAATTTTTATGTGACTATTTTAAATTAAATAAAATTAGATAAATGTTAATCAAACAGAAATATTTGACGGTAGAAGATCGTCGCTAGGGTGCACAATGGTGTTGGTCTAAGGGAAAAAAAAACGGTTTTAAAATTAACAAAATCAAAATCAACCATTTCAATTATGTTTTTAGTTTTCAATTTTTGGCTTTATATTGTATTTAATCGGTTTTAATATCAGTTTTTGTTACAAATTAACAAAATTATAAAGATCCTAATTCTAATATTAGTGGTATATAACTATATTTTCGTTAATACTTACAACTTTGTAATTTTTGTTACATCTAGTATGAGTTTATTATTTATATAAAAGAATAAGAAGTGATGGTAAAAAAATATCATTATAATTTTATCAACTTAAATTATTAATGATATTACACAAAATAACTATAAAAGAATAATACACGTATATATAAATCTATGGTCCCGTTTGTTTCAACTTAAAATTTGAAAATTGTAAATTCTAACGGTATAATTTACATTATAAGAATTTATAATCTCCCAAATGTAAGCTGAAACAAACAAGGACTATATAATGTTACATTTATTAAATCAAAAGGGTCAGTTTGTTCGATTTCAATTTTTTAAAACTTAAAACTAAAACCCAACAATCCTATATCGGTTTTTTGAACTATGAAATATTAGTTTTTGATTTTTTTAAATTCAATTTTCTTAGAGTCGGTTTCATGCAGTTTTGATCAATCGTTCGGTTTTTTCAGTTTCGTGTGCACCGCAATCGTCATCTAGTTCATTGAACAAACATTTGACTTAACAATTCCTCCTAAATAAAGAAAAGCTTTAAGCCCATTAAACTAATTTTAATCAGCCCAACTATCCATTGTCAAAAGCCCAATTCTTTTTTCTTCACCTTCGTTTGATTCTGTCGATTCAGTAATCAGAACATGCTCTGACAATCTTACGGTTTTCTGATAACTTATGTATAATTCTGAGATATAATACTAATTAGTAATGTTTGAAGACGAAAATAGAGCATAAGATGAACCGACAGATCTCGATACTTCTACAGCCACGATCTCTTGTCGTCTTCGCCGTTGGCATTATTCTCATTCTTCTCGCTCTTTCCTTCTTTCAGCAGGTATGTCAATCTCTATAGTTACACATTTGAGCTTTGAAATTGCTGGTTTTTATTTTTATTTTTATGTTTTGGTTGATAACAATTTCGAATTTCGAATTGATGAAAATATGGAATATATGTGTGTTTAGATCTGATTTTTAACTTAGATTACATTTCTTATGATGCAGTTAAATGGTTTTTTTATCCTGATTGTTAATTATTAATTTGCAGTCATTGGGCTTGTACAGTTATAGTACATATACTCGGCGGCGAAGGTAGAAAAACAAGTTATGGTGTACAAAAAAAATAACACTCTTAAGAAGAATAATAATGACACTAAAAGAAAAATAATCGACAAATTATAGTATGCCTCTGTTGTATGAAATGAGTTGAGTTTTTAAAGTTAAATATATAATAATATTTGGAATTTCAAAATTAATAAAACTAAAATTTAATTTTACATAACACGTTTTCTACAAGTTGAAAACATTAACAAAAAAAATTAAATTTTGTAATTAATGTTGGTACATCTTTAATATTGAATTTTCTCTGTAAAAAAGATGAATAGATAGATAGATAGATAGATAGATAGATAGATAGATAGAGAGAGAGAGAGAGAGAGAGTCATCATAATTACATTTGTACTATAAAATTATTCAAGTATAGCTATTTTTGTGAAATAAAGGAGTATTATTTTTTTGATTAGACAATGTAACCGACATTATTATGTAAAGAAGCTCTTTTGGGATTAAAAATTTGTTTAATTTAAAAGATATTAAACTCTCACTGAAGACTTATTAGTATGTAAAACTGAAATTATTATTATTAATTAAAAAATATTAATACAATTTGTTCTTGGACTAAGGTGGGGTTTAGACCACCTAAGCTTACACATGGCTACGCCCATGCATATACTGCATAGTGCATACGAGCTATTATGGTTTTGCTTAACTATGATAAATTTGTTTTGCATTTTCTGAAGTTTTGATACATTTAAATGGATGTTTATTGCTCAGGTATGTTAAAAAGACGTTTTGTAGTAAATGGGATGCTTAGTGCGTAGACTATGTTTAACCAGTGTTACGCGTATTTAGGTGTTAAGAGGACTGCCTTGGTGCAGATGGATTAATTAGTTTAGGTGGAGATTTTTCAGACAGTGTTGCTCAGTTATAGACTAATAGTGGATAAACCCGTTATGAATTGCTAGATATAATTTCAAAGTCTACTTTAGAAAGGTTCATTTGATGGAGTAGTGGAGTACCAAGATATCTTCATGGGTAATGTGTTGTTCAGAGTAGAGAATTGAATTCCTAAAGCTTAAGAATTATGGCTTATAATGTCTTTAATATAAATGTAAATTCAATGAACACTGTTACCGATCGTGTGCTTGTACAATGGTGGTACGAAGTAAAATGTGGAGAACTGCTTAGATCATTTGAATTTGTATGTGTTATTCCTTAATGACGGAGTATGAGGATTGAGAACTTCATTAACGATTGGTGTAAGGTACTATAACTGTTAAATGTAGACAGTAAGGACATAAAAGGGAAGGAAGAGGGATTAAGCAATGTTTCTTGATTGATGGAGTGTTTCTTGAGTCACTATGGATGGATCCTTAGTCAACAATGTGGCTAGGGAGTTCATTATTATGAGGTTGCTTGCAGTCAAAAAAGAGATAGGAATATCATAGTTGATGCATCGGAATCACGATTCTGTTTATACTTTTGGCGGTCTTTGGTTATGATTGTCAAAGTAAAGAATTTGACCTGATGGGCATGGGTTGTATGATACGATGGATTTGTTTGGTGATCATAATTTGTTTGTTGGTGTTTTCTCAAGATGTTTGGTATTTTGTTGGCTGATGTATATTAAATATCACTATTAGGAAAAGGAGAAGGTTGAAGAGTTGCATGAAATTACTCATAGAGTATTTCTGGATGTTGATATTGATAAACAACGCTTAGGTATGGATTCTTCACTTCTATAGCTATGTATGAATAATTTTAGACTAATCAAATTGTGCTGGGATATATCTCAATTTTAATGGCCTTTGCTTGTGAGTTGTGATTCTTTATATGGGTCTTAACTGAGTGAGATTTGCTGTGTTTTTGAAGTTTTGTATTAATCCACTAACAAAACTGTAAAAACCTAGATATCCACATGGTGCTCTCCTTACTCATTACTTGTATTAAGTTTTTCACTATTTGATAACTTACAATGAGTTGATACTTATTTCTCTAACTTTGAATAGCTACTAACTGCATACAATACATGGTACATGGTACTCTATAGATTGTTCTTAATTTTGATTTATCTTTTTAGTAATCCCTTCAATTTCTTCTATATAGTATTCTTCTTAATTTTGATACATCATTTATATGTTTTGTTTAAACAACTCATATTGACTGTAAGGCTCACTCATACAGTTATAGTCCCTCCCTTCACAAAATATAAGATCAAATTTGACTTTTTCATTGTTCTTATAAATGTTCAATGGGGATTGAGGTCAAAGATCCTTTCTGTCAAGCGATCATTTAAGTATTGGATCAGGATTTTTTTCGTCATGTTTTTTTCTGGCTTACGTAAGTTTTAGACGAATATATTTTGGTTAAAACCACAGGAGAATTGTGCCATCACTTAATAGCTTATTCAGGTTTCAATATCATTGTCATGCACATTCTATGTTGCACTTTTGATGTGTTGGATGTGATTGACAATTGACATTGAGATAGTCCAGTTTGTTTGCTTGATTTGCATGGTATGTTGAAGAAAGTTAACAGGGATGTTACCGTTTATATATTTTAAATAATTTGCATCCTACATAAATTGTTTTTTTTTGGATAGAACATTTTAGTGTTACATCAGATATATGACTGAGGAATGCACGTGATTTACTTGGTGAAAGATTCCCTCCCCCTTCCTCCTGCTATTGACAGCTAACAAAATACATTTAGGTTCCATTGGTAGATATATATGATCCATCATCACATCATTTGATTTCATATCCTTACCTGAAGTGTTAAGTCTTACATTAGAGTATCTGCAGGGAGAATCGTGATTGGACTTTATGGAGAAGTTGTACCCAAAACTACTGGTATCTTTCCATCTTTTGTGTTGTTACTTAGAGCATGAACTGAATAACTTGACAATCATATATTTTCCTGTTTGGCAAAATGAACACTGATAGTTTGACCAACACGTTTTGATTTGATAACAATTCTTGCAATGGAACTTCTGAGACAGGTTTCAGTTTTATTTGCTAGTTATATGTCTAATTTACGTAAGTTCATCTTTTGCAGAGAATTTCCGTGCTCTATGCACAGGTAGTAAGAGCTTCAGTTAGTATAAACAATATCGTTTCGGGATCTACAATTTTATCCGGTATATGTTACATGTAACCTGCTCTATGAAATCAGGGGAGCTGGGCAAGGGTCCCAGTGGGAAAGCTCTCCATTACAAGGGAACACCGTTTCATCGTATCATACCAGGGTTCATGATTCAAGGTGGAGACATTATCTATGGCAATGGGAAGGGGAATGAGTCTATATATGGTGGCACATTTCGTGATGAGAATTTCAAGATAAAGCACTCACATCCAGGTCTTCGACATTTTGATCTAGTCTGCTTTTCTATTTTATCTAATTTTTTGAGAATTTTCTTTCCTTTGTCTTTCTAATGACGTGGTTCGTGCAGGCGTTGTCTCCATGGTGAACTCAGGACCTGATTCCAATGGCTCCCAGTTTTTTATCACCACTGTGAAGGCCAGCTGGTTAGCTACTTGAAGCCTTGTAGGGATTTGTGTAATGATAAACTATAATATTTTCGTATCTGACCATCCTATAAGAACTGATTATGGGACCTTAACATTTCTTTTCCCTTAAAAGTTAGCTTGCTATGATCCTCAGTTGCTTTTCTCCTTGGACAACCCTCTCTTTTCCACCTTGTTGCAGTAATGTTTGAGGCTGAACCCCCTTTTAAGATCCTGAGTAATTCTATTAACTTTCTTATTTTAGTGATCCGAAAAATTTGTCTTAATCTAATTTGACCACAGCTTCATACTCCAAAATTAAAACGGAAGAATGTCATTGACTTGCACAACCATATCATAAGGCTAGACAAATATGCTTATGTGGTATTGATATACCAATTTAGTTTCCTACAGTATCAAACCTTCAGCCAGATTGATTTTATTCACGCGTCTAAAAATGCTTTATTGATTTCTTTGAATTCTTCCAGGTTAGACGGGGAGCATGTTGTTTTTGGCAAAGTTATTGAAGGGATGGACACCGTGTATGCAATAGAGGGTGGAGCCGGAACATATAGCGGTAAACCCAGAAAAAAGGTACTTATTGCTGATTCAGGGGAGTTATTAAAAAGCGATGGGGATGAAGAAAAAGAAAGCGCTGCTGCTGCCTCTTGACAATCACAACAAGAAGTTTTGGTCCATCTAGAGTACTAGTATATTACCATGGTTGAAGATTTTTGATGTGTATTCTGTGTATGATATCTATTAAATTTTTTAATCAGATCGAACTGTTTACGGAGTAAATTCTATTAACTGCCATTAGTATAATACATTTCTGTATTTGGAGTTACTAAAACAAGTCTAGTGTAGAGAAAAACAAATTAATATTAATTTCTTCAAATATATTATTTAGATGTGTATACCAGGCTACATAGAAATATATCTGAATTTCTGTCCTTTATACATGTAGAAAAATAAAAAACAGATGCTTCTTGAACTTTGATATTATCATTGTTTTTTAACTTTTGATAAAAGTTAAATTACAAAGTGTTGTTTTCTTTGTGAACTTATGTTGTTGCTGCTTTGTATTTGTCTCTGAAGATCAGTCACCAAGCTGTATTCAGAATAAGATGTTTTGAGTGTGACATGCACTAACCTTGACCTGGCCGACTTTGAAAGCAATTTCACAAGTCACTAATCAGAGACTTGTTTCACAGCTCTGGAATGGATTTGTTTAGTGTGCAATCTAATTAAGTAAAGAGTTCTACTGATTTACCAATGTATCATCTCTTTCTTTTGTTTTCTTGTATCAAAATCCTTCTCAGATATAGTTTTGATATTGTTGTGATTTTGTCATATGCCTCTGGGGTCTTGACAATTTTAATTTGCTACTAGTTGCTTGTATGCCACTACTATACAGCTTTACTATAAATATGTAACTACTCAGGTGACTCTGCAATGCCTCTGCTCCACCACCTCCACCACCACCACCACCACAGCCAGTCAACCGACACATCCACCATGGAATACCCTACCTTTGCCAACCGTTCCACTCTCAGCGATACTGATCCATTTCTTTCTGGATCTCACACTTTTGCAGTTGGATCCGACCCATTTTCCTCGGATCCTAAAACCACCCATCTATTCTACAGTACTGGCCACAGACCCACCAAAGATCTCCCGTTCCTCATCGTCTTCTCTGTCTTTGCCTTCTCTACTTTTGCCTTAGGAATCTTTGCTTTCCTTCATAAAAACCCATACTCATCTCCCTTCTCCTCCACTTATGACTCCCATTCTGGTTCTTGCACAACACCCGTTTTCGTTTCTCACTCAAGCTACTCGTTCACCATTTCGTCAAACGCTTCCCCCGACCAATCCCTTCTTTTGAAAATCTTGACAAGGACCCTTGCAATTACTTTAGTTTTAAGTGCACCTTTATGTTTGTCTTTTCTTTTGTTACTCAAGCATTATGCTAAACAAGTTGTTTATGCTTCAATTTCCTTCTTGATTATAGTTGCCATTTTCGTATCTGTTTATTTCTTTGTTGCTTGTGATATCAGTTCCACTTGCAGCGAATCATACCCTGTCCGGTCTCGGGTTGTAGTGCTCTTGGTTATTTCTTTAATAATTGGAATTATTGTGTGGAGTTTTGTTTCAAATCGTAGTGTTACCGACTTTACAGTGAACATAATTCGCGTTGCAGCCAATGCATTATCGCAGAATTTGGCCTTGTTTGTTGTTCTTCCAGCTTTGAATATAGGGTTGTTTCTGTATATTTTGCCATTTATATGGTTTTTAGTGTTTGCTTGGTTAAATGGAAAGTCAGTACCTCAAGAAAACAATGGAGAATACCATTGTGTTTGGAAGCTTGATAGTTGGGTTCCCGCGTACTATGCCCTGTCTATTTTCACAATTTTCTGGTCTGTGGCAGCAATGGTAGAAGCACAGGTTTATGTGATAAGTGATACTATTGCTCAGTGGTACTTCTTAAAGGGTGATCCAACTTTGAGAAGAAGTTTAAGGAGTTCTCTCAGGTGAGTTCTTAACTTAAGTCTTGTCTTGATTCCATGCTATTTAGTTTCCTTTAGAAACTTCCTGCGTTCCACAAAAATGAGTCCGCTCTGCTTTGTTTCTAGTCCATTCGCCAAAACCTAAATATATATTGTGACAAAACGAATACCGTTTCCGTGACTGTTGTGAACTGTTGCAGGAATGCATTTGGCCCCTCCTTTGGCACAATATGTTTATCAGGACTATTATTCTTCATCGTTCGTTTGGTTCGCGCTGTGATTGAGAATGCAAAACGAGATGCTCGTGGAATAGTTAGCTGTATTTTGCGATTCATCGCGGTTGCTTTGGTCTCAGCATTTGATTTTCTGAACAAGTTCACCATCAACTTTGCTGCTATTACTGGTGAAGGTTACATTGCTTCAGCCAAAATGACATACGAGCTGCTAAGTCGCAATCTTCTATCAGCTGTATATGTGGAAGCTGTTTCTACTCGTATACTGGGTGTTATTATATTTGTTATCTCATTAGTATATGGAATCATGGTGAGTATGTTTAACTTCATCTAATTTCATGGATTTTCCATAGTGTTTCGTTGAAAACTTATATTTGTAAACAAGTATATGAATATATATTCGACGCATTGAGATTGATCACATACATACATAATAAATAAATGAAACCTTAGAAGATGTCTAAGCAAATATTTTATTTTAGTTTTAACTGTTTAGTTTCCTTAATAAAAAACTACAAGGAAGACACTTGTTAATTGTTAAAGGAATGGAGCAGACGACGCGATGTATCTTAGTACTCATGTTTCTATACAACTCTACTCATTCGCTATCCTAAAAGTTTAGTTTTTGTTCGCTTGCAGATCTGTGTTATATTGAAAGCTTTCAGTAATCTTGGGGAAAACACATACTTTGTAGCAGCAATGGCTTGGTTTTTGTTGGTGGTGGTGCTTAGTCAATTTGTGCATGTGCTGAATAATGTGATTGATACAGTGTATGTTTGCTATGCCATGGACAAAGACAGGGGAGAGGTTTATAAGCAGGATGTTCACGAGGTTTATGTTCAACTCCCCATCTCTAGGAAGCATAGCTCTCTTTTTCCCGGAACTCCACTTGAAGTATGAGCAGTTGGTGCCCATTTGGCGGAACCACTTTACTTGTCCTGATTCAACTTTTATGATTGTAACATTAAAAAAAAAACCCTGTCATCGACCACCTCCTCTCAAGTGAGGAGTTTGAGTTTCGAACTTTGGAGGTTGCAAAAAATACTTTGCAAATTAGTTGACGAGCGAGTGACATCTCCTCTAACAAAAAAGGAAAAGAAAGAAACAAGTTGACTTTCATCATCAAATTGAAATTTGGAATGTGCTTTTATATTTATTAGATAAATTAGATAAAGATATAATAGTTATTATAGTAAGGAAGTACACTTTAAAAGTCAGTTTTTATAATTTTAAAATCTAATATATTTGTAGAATAATAAATTTAAAAAATGGCCAATTTAACCATAAAAGTCAATTAAAACAAATAAATTTGGATGGATGAAGGAATACTTGACAAAGTAAACGAAATTTGAACATATGTGATATACTGATACTAACGATCTAGCAAGCTATGGTTAACCACAGATAAACCAAGTAAAAATGCAAACTATATTAGTACTACATATAAATCGACAAAGCAACACATTTGCAGTTCCAAATCATAATAAGATAAATTAACAAGCAATGTTTATAAAAGATATGATTTTTAATTGACAATTCTAACAAGTACAAGACCGGATAATCTTTTTATGTATTTTTTTATTTATATTTTCTTTCGAGTATCTTGTCCACATAAGGCTTGCATGACAAAAAAAAGAAAAAAAATTGAATCTTAGCGATGTAGTCTTTCAAATGTTAGATTGATCTTAGGAACATATAGTATGCAGAAAATTATAGTCTGAAAGGAAGAATATAACTGTTTAGAGCTAACTGAATGTTAACCAGGTTAAAAATAATTTTGGAAAACCTTCTCAAAGGTCAAAGATAAAAACTAAAGCACTCAAAAATAAAAAAAAAAGTAATGTTAAGATAGATGCTACTAATGTTAATGGACCCAAACAAGTTTGGGTATCAAAATCGAATTAGTTGTTTGTGTGTGTAGGGCATGAAAAAATAATTCTGAAACTTGGATAATGGATATTCAAGACACATTAAGGATGATAAGTCTCTACTAACACAGATTAGATGTTGACATTGACTCATTAGAAAGTCTGTCACGTGTCCTTTTCTTATTGGACTAGATTGTTAAAATAAAATTTTGTTTTGAATTGCGCCCCTATTAGAGACGTGCATATTTGGAATTTAAATATACCCACTCCTAATCGAGGCGTGAATAATACTTAATTTTTTCAAATTATCTATCATCGTGACGTGTATTTTAAAGTTTCAAATAAATCTCAGCCATCAAATATATTGATCAACGGTGGAGACACAATTAATTAAAATTTGATACATAATTAACACTAGTTATGACTCACTTCACATATATATAACTTAATTGTGCGAATGATCTTGATGAAAAACACCTCACAGCCTGTCTTTTTTGCAATTGTCTCCTCTTGAATGGAAATTTACGATCCACTCAGTAATACATGCATGTGGGAGAGGATCCTCGTGAACAAATTGTCTTGATTCATATATTAATTGTGTTCATTATATATTGTTTTTATTGAGTTTTTAGACGTCCGTTTACCAGTGGATTGAGTTTTTCTAGATGGACTTTAAAAAATAATTAGATTGAAATAGGAGTATTGTTGATTTAGACAGAAGTGTAGACGTCCAAAAAAGATTTTAATCAACAAACTAATTGAATTATACGAATGAACTCAAACACGCAAGTAATTTAAGTTTTGAAGCCATAACCACATCGATCATTTATGTGGTGAGAAATAGAGACTGAAAATATTTTAGGAGCAGAGGAGACATGAGCAACAGCCCAAGTTGTTGGTATTCTAGTTAGAATTTTATGTAAGATGTTTGTTTTCATTTGTCAAAAAATATGAAATGAAGAGACATGTCCCCTCATGCACGCCCACATGGTGGTGATCGATATGGTTAGATTTTAGTGTTTGTTAACTCTTTAAATCTTCTTGATTCTCTCCATCCACATTCTTCTAACCACTCAAGATTACTCTGTCTAGGTTTAGACAAGTACTTGCTCTTATCCAACTCCATGCATATTGGTTAGACATTTTTGTGGAAAAACTCGATTTTATGGGAATTTGGAGCGTTGAAAATTAATCATCATCTTCTAAAAATATAATATCGACATGGGGGAGGAAGTGAACTTTAAGAAGAAAATACATTCACATTAAGAAGTGAATACATTCATGAGATGTTTATATACACCGGTTCCAAAGTTCCATATTCGGTGAAATTATTCTTTGGTTATAGTGTTATACCAATTCAATGAATTAATTTTTGGTTGCATAAAGGGATAGTTATAGACTTAATTATGTTGATGTCGGTATAATCTAGATTGATTTTACATATAAATACAATATTCCCGCCGTTGGAAATTAAAAAAGCACATTTAAAAATAAGATTTATTACAAAAAAGAGAGTAATATTTGCATAATTTTTCATTATTATGCTATATTTTATAAAAATTGCCACTACAATCTTCTTATCTTATTTTTAATTGAACATTCATAACAAATTTCACGTGAAATACTTATTATCTTTACATATAATTTTTAATCAAATATACAATATTTATATTTATTAAAAATCTAAGTGTGTGTATATATATATATATATATATATTATTGGATGAATGGAGTAATATATATATTTGCTAGCTTTGAGACCAATATTGAAGTAATAAGTCAATGATATCTTAACTCAATGATTAAGACTGACATAATGTAATCAAATGGTTATCGGTTCAATTCTCACTGGCATAGCAGTTGACACTTTATCCCTTATTATAGTGATGTTTTGCTGACACTTTATCCCCTTATTATAGTGATGTTTTCTTTCTTTTGTGGAGCATTCATCTTTCTTTATTTTTATATGATTCATTGTGTGATTATAATCCATTTATAATGAAATTTAAAAAAAAATGAAGTAATAAAATGAAATTGACTCACTTTCAAACATAAAATTATATAAACTAACCTAATTTTAATGATCACAATCCTAACATTTATAAAATAATTCATAAAATACAAAATCTATAAATATTCACCAAAAAATTTACTATTTTCAAATATTATTATCTCATAGTACAGAAAATTTCTATTAAAATTCTATAAGAAAAATGAATTTTTTAAAATCAAAATTCATGAGGGATTTGTAACGTATAAGTAGCCCGATAAATACATATTGTCAAGTCAAACAAAGAAGATCTTTACCTTTTGCATGTCTTCATATTTATAGTCCATTTTCCCATAAGAAAAGGTGATGATTTTTTTTTTTTTAATTTTTTCTCTTCCTACATACTCCTTTACTTTTACGCAAAGACATTCTATCTGATCTGAAAACTAACATAGAAGAGAGAGAGAAATGAATAAACTGGTCAATAGATGTGCGTGTTTGATCCCGAGAGAAGGGGACCACTCAACATTAAGTTTAATACTTTAATTGTGATAACATTTTCTTTTTGGCACGTGTAGGTCTTCTTTTCATAATAATAATTTTTTTTTTTTAAAAAGGCAGAAACTTCTTACTCCTACATTTTTGATAAAAAAAGATTCAAAATGGTACAAGCTACTTAAAACCATAATTCAATTAAGTAAAACTTTAAGTGTTTTAAAAATCAGAAGCTAGTATATTGAGTGGTTTTTGGAAAGATAATAATAATTGGATTGGTTATAATTATGTCACCCCAGTTTAGTTATTATCTAATTGGCATTGTGTATATATATAGTAAAAAAGTAATACTTAAAAAAGTCGTAATTTTAAGATGTTTGTATGGTTTTCTTTTTCTATAGATGTAAACTGACTGAGTCTATAGTATTTATCCTAACGTCTATAAATGATTTAAAAGTATATTACCGTTTAGATATATGTAATATATCAATAAATGCGTACTTATCGAATAACTATATTGTGACATTTGCATGACACATTACTTTCATTTAATTTGTACTGTTTATCACATCCTACGTACATAGTTTTGATGAATTTATAATACATTCTATATACACACAATTTAATGTCAAAAAATTAATCACCTGAAAAAATAGTACTATAATTTTTCACATTTGTTTAAATTAAATTCACAAAATTTCGCCCTACATCAAAACAATTTGACTGTTTAAGGGTTATAAGAGTTAGGGCCGTAATTATAGTCAAAAAATAATATTTACATTATATTTATTGTCAATAATATTTTTTTTAATTGCTCATATTATGTAGTATTGAATACATATTTAAATGAAAGAAAAAAAGAAAAGAAATTATGGGGATGGCGCTGACCCATTGCCGCATTTTTGCAAATAATTGTAGTACATTGTATTTCTAGTTTTATACTTCAAGGTGGGGCTACATGAACCAACCTGTCACGTTTTTTTGCCAATTAATTATCAATTCAATAATTACATATATTCATTCAACTTATTTTTTATTTAAGAAAAAAATATTAAATCATTTATTGTTTTTTTTTTAACTAAATTAAACCCCCAACATACCCTCACTCCCGATACAGCTGAGCTGATCTCCAATCCAAGGACAATTTGGTCAATCCGCTACAACGTTTACCCACAGATTAATTATCTACTTATTTGGTAGAGGAACCAACATATCTAAATCTATACAAAATTGTAAATAATTTTAATGTCAATGGCATTTCATTAATTGAAACTTTATATAATAGCTTCAACTCACCGTACTCTCCCAAATCATAATTTCATTTTCATCCCAAAATCCTCTCACTAGCTTCTCTGTCCAGCCAAAGAAAAAGTAAAACCACCACTTTCACCACCATCAACCACCACCATGGCTATGGCTTTCAAGATGGTACATCAGTCTTCCTTAATTATTTCAAGTTCTCACATTTCCTAAACTTGTATTCCTACTTAATTACAACTCTAATCACATGTTTATAAACCTCATTTGATTTTGTATGAACGCTTTTCTTTGTACCATCTATAGCAAGTCGATCTATAACATTAAATTATCCGAAAAACTTTTGTTTTAAAGTAGAGCGAAACGTATGTTAGAATTCTATACTTGCTTTTCGCTCCTCTTTATAGAACGAGTCGATGCAAAAAAAGAAAAATCTCCAAACAACGAACCGTTGTTGTGTATCATATTTTTTTTCTTAATTTGCTATATATTTGAATTTCAGTATCTACACCGAAAGGGGATTAATATTTCTATTTTTGTTATTTTCATGATATTCTTGGTTAATTTGTGTTTATGAATTTCTTTTCTTTTTTATTATTTTAGGCAACAACAGGAATGTGCTTAACCGATGAATGCAAGAACTCATTCATGGAAATGAAATGGAAGAAGGTGCATCGCTACATTGTGTTCAAAATTGAAGAGAAATCAAAACTGGTCACCGTTGATAAGGTCGGTGGCCCCGGCGAGAGCTACGACGATCTCGCTGCTTCGTTGCCGGACGACGATTGCCGCTACGCCGTGTTCGATTTCGATTTTGTAACCGTCGATAATTGCCGGAAAAGCAAGATTTTCTTCATTGCATGGTCCGTCAAATTAATTAATTTGTTTCTTTTGACATTCGTTTGTTCATTGTAGATAAAACCATATATATGCTTAACTATTTACAAGTAATTAACAAGAAGTGAAAGATAAAGGTGGGGAATTCTATTCCATGAAAAGGATATTAAAAAAAGATGGATAAGACTTGTTGACAAAGCATCTCGACTAACAAAAGTAGAATAGAAAATTTTATTTTTGTGTAGCATATGTTTGGTACCAAAATATAAGTTAATCGAATTGTTTATGATAGTTGATACTTTAAAGAAAATTAAACATGCCCCACTTGTGTTTTTGTCAATAATCTTATCCTAGTCGGAGTATTACATTTAAATAATTATTCATGCATAGAGTTTTTTATTTTTTTTATTTTACATATCTATTTATTTATATAATTTGACTTGTCCCACTAACCTTTTTTTAATGGTATAATAATTAAATTTTGTTACTATATATAATCCCCATGACTTTTCAAACTTCTTTTCATCATAAATTCATATATTTGTCCTTTCACCCAAGTATTGGAACATGATTCATTAATTTCATAATGCAATTTTTTTTTTGTCATTGTGTCATTATTGCTTTGATTACTATTGTGTTAGTCAATTATTATATTTTAGTGATGTAATTGGGAAATATATTTTTATTTATTTTTAGGGCTCCAACTGCATCGAGAATTAGAGAAAAAATGTTGTATGCGACCTCGAAAGATGGATTAAGGAGAGCATTAGATGGTATTAGCTATGAAGTTCAGGCAACTGATGCGGCGGAGATGGGTTTTGATGTCATCACCGGCCGTGCTAAATGATTAAATGGTGGAATTAGAAATAATTAAAAATAATAGTTTGGCATCTGTAATTTTAATTAATAAGTAGTTTAACTACTAGATCTGTAATTTTTAATTTCAGTACTGATGTAAGTTAAGCTACTAATTTGTCATATATAATTATGATAATGTTGTTTTTCTAATTACTCCAATCTCCGTAACAATCTTTTAAACAAACGTACCGATTTTGTCGCTCCATATTTTACTATCTTTTAATTCTTTTCAAAATTCTAAGTATTTCATTGAATAAATGAAACTACATGCAAAAAACAAGGAATAATCCTTCGAGACTAACTAAAAATGCTTTATAAAAAAGTTAACTCGCCATGCATCAAAATACATTTTTTATTATAACTAAATGCTTTACAAATGTCTCTTTTCTATGTTCCAAAACTCTAATTTCTCTTTATAGGTTTTATAAATTTAGGAGAGTTTTCTTTGTTAATGGAAAAAGCACTTCTCTTAGATCTTCTTTTCATCTTTTTTGTTTAATTATTTCGAATATTTTGTTTTTTTGTTTGGGATTATTTTCTCTGAGTTTATATTTATCTATTCTTACGAGACTTTTTCTTTAATTTAGATTCATGTATCATTGTGAGGTCATGTTAACGTGTGATGATTTATGAAGGACCATAATATAAAACTTGGTTAACTTGTTGAAATTTTCTCGAATCGGACATTTGAAAGAGCAACTGTACTTGTAGTCTTGTGTTAATTATTCTTGACAGTTAATCAAAACATATATTTCAGTAGTTTTTAAATTAAATGATATGTAATAATTCTGTATTTTTCTATTTTTATTTTTTTGTACTTATTATAATCGGATTCATTATGTTCTGGAGGATTCATCCTCTTACTTTGCTTATAATTCAATTTATTACAAAGGACTCGACTAGTTGATTGACTTGATCTATGTTTGAAATTAATTACTTAGAAAATATATTTTTTAACGGCAAAAGAAGAACATTTTATTAATTAATAAAATGTGCTTACAAAAGAGAACAGTCCAAACATTCTTGGACACATATAACAACACAACACTCAAACACCAAATAAACCTTTGGAATTGTGATAATACAAGACTAAAAATCTGAACTCTGCAGCTATAATGTAATTTTTTTCAAGCACCTCTCCAAAATGGCTTTATTACCTCCCTTTTCTATCAAGGGATAAAGTTGAAAGGGGTCATCTGAAAATTTCACTTCCTCTGAACCACTTGGATTCGGTAAAAAATTGATTTGACTAATACTTGATTGAGCACGGCTAATACTTAGAAAATATGACTAGTAATTACAATTAGTGCTTTAAATTATAAAATGATTTTCTAAAACTTGTTAATATTTGGTAACGAATAAATGCTTAATATAGTATGAAATTGATGGTGTTATAAAAAAACTTGATTATTACTTATTTTAAGTAAAATTATTAATATTATCAGTTATTTTGAATACAACAAATGTAGTTAGAACATTAATTCTGCAATAAGATAGAAAAAGAATGAGGATATAATCATACATACTTAACTAATTTCTAATAATAACTAGAGGTATTAAATTGGAGCTTCCAATTATTTTACAAAATTATTAAAAGCACGCGAAAATAATTTGACGAACACTTCCAACTTTCTGAAAATAATTATAAACACAATTGATCGATTGCGCTCATAAGCAATCATAAACTCCTCCTACCAACTTACCTCTTCTCATTTTTTTTCCTTCTTATTTATTTATTTTTTTTCCCGTACAAGATAGAGTTTAAATTGAGGAGAGGTTCTAGAAGTCCGAGAGTTCAGAATGAGAGCAATCCCAGATTTATTATTTACGATTTACATGTTACTTTAACATGCAAATTCTAGTTTTCTTTTCCAATATATTGACATGTTAGTTTCCAATTTTTCTGAAGCATGCATATTCAATGAATAATGTAATATGCACCTAATTTTATGTCGTATATGTGCAGATATAGGGATAGAGCATATTAGCTAAACGTTAGTTATGCCATCTAATTAATTGACTCACCCATACTGCAGGTATCAGTTGTGTCGCAATTATTTGAGCCTCGTATATATATTTGTGATAAGCCGACAAAAATCGTGATTTGGCAACTAGCTACTGATACAGAAGTGTTCATTTCTTGTTACTTGATCAATTATTTTGTGATAAGATATTCAAGTTTTTTATGTGCACATAGTAAGAATTTGCAACTAGAAACTAGGGCCAGTACAAGTGTTTTTGTTGCATTTGTACACTAGTATTTTTTTTTAATTAAAAAAAAAACTTAAAAGCGTTTTCAAAGTAACACAAGCTAATTAGGAGTCATGATATCTGCTTGTTTTCATTTTAGAATTCTTAATTATTCGGCTTTTATAGAAAGACTCTTAAAAGGAAAATAATTTGTAAAATTACCCGAAATTGTGACTTGTTGTCTTTTGATTTGGTTGATTTCTTCTTGGATGTATTTAAACATGGTAGAATTTTTCTTTAATTCCAACTTATATTGTATATGAATAACTACTTTTAATTTAGAATTGCAAAGAAACTTCAGAATTTTACCATTTTTAAAAAAATCAAATAGTATGTGGAGCAACCCTAATCCCATGTTGAGTACTTTTTTTTAAATAAATTGCATACTAGTAACTACTTTCACTTTAGAATTGGAAATATATATATATGAAATATAATCGAAATCTAAATTGCAAGAGACAGATATGGCCTATATACTCCGTATATAAACGCCCGCTTAAATGACAATGTTAGTAATGGACAACAAACAGCATAAGAGAATCAACAATGCCTATAGCCATATGCATGCATATACACTAAAATCCCTATAAATTAATATTCTATAAATTAATAAATATTTTTTAAATTAATAATTTTAACATGTCAGACTTGGGTCAGTTATAAAAGTTACAAATTTCTATAAGATAATAATTTTTCGGGAAATCCCTATATAAATATATGGTCACAATAAAACTATAAATTAATAATTATTCAAAATTACAAGTATACCTAATATAATTGAATGTTCTTAATATAAGTACAATGAATTATATTTAATTATTAATAAACCATGAACGTAAATTTTGATTAATATTACGTACAATAAATTTTTGATATAATTAAAATTTAACTTTATTCTCTATAAATTAATAAATATTAATTTATCGATTAATTAATACATCTCTGAAATAATAAAATTTTTCGGTCCCAATATTATTAATTTATAGAGGTTTTACGTAAATTTTTTATCAAACATTACGAGGCAAGAGAGAGTTTTGTAAATATGTCTATATAATAAAAAAACAGCGAACTCAAAACTAAACTACATGCAATATCAAAGACATGCACTCATAACAAAAAAATTTAATCATAGGAGATCACTTTGAAGGACAAGAATGTTGCAGAACTTCTATTATCGATCCCCCGACAAGGAAAGAAGATGGGGGTTGAAACTCTGAAACGACATTCGATCTTCCAAAATTCATAAACTCATAAAAGGCAAATCCAGATTTTAGTTAACCATGGTAAAAATATTATTCATAAACTCGTTGAATAACTCATTTGTTCGATGTAAACAAAAGGAACTAAATTTGAATTTAGGCCCTTACCAAAATAAATATTTAGGCAACAATTAGCAATAATTTTAAAGCCAGAAGACATTCTCCTTTAATTGAAGCAGAAAACCAACCCAATGTGAAATGCCTAATAACGTACAGTAATATATTACAAATAATATCATGTTAAAATATTAACTGTCTAACTATGCCATAGAACGACTTAGCAACTGATGCAGTGGCCGACTTCTACTTCCATAGTCGTGCTTTTTTGTTGAACTTGTTAGCAACTGATACACACAACTTTCTGTTTCGTGCCTGCACAAGCATTCCATATCCTTCCCCAAGCCCATCCCCTAAAGAGCTCTCCTCTGGCACTTTAAACTGTATTCTGTTCACCAGCTTCCGCATGTTCGTCATTGCATATATTTCTTTCATTTTCCTCAATTGACGACCGCCCCTCTTCTTTTTTGGTGCTGAAACAGGAACCGGAATATGTTTCCGTTGCCTTGCAGGAGGTGGTTCTTGCCACTTCTCAATTTTTTCAAGAATCTCCTCAAGAAAGGCCCTTCCAGTGCCACCAGTTGGATCTCCTCACGTGAAGTCCATGCGTGCAGCAAGAGTATATTTTGAAGCTAAAACATGACAAACACTCATCCTTAAATCCGATGGTGTGATTTGAAATACTTCTGTTTGCTCGATATATCCTACACGAAACTGAGACGTTTTCGAAAATCCTGCTGAATTATTTCTCTTGGCACCAAGAAGCTGATCGAACATTGCAGGCTGGCCTCATAGCTAATGCTGACAGGCCACCAGCGGCAACCATCAGTTTCGCAGCAACCGCAGTCCTAACAATAGCAGAAAGATTTGGGGCAATATATTTCATTTTACTCTCTACAAAATCCACAACATTCTCCTATTCAGAATCCAGGGCAAGAGCTCGGTCACACGCATCTATTGTCTTTCGGAGATCTTCTTTCCTAGGTTGCGTTTGCATCGAGTGAATGGAATGAACCTTTATGCTTGACGCAGTGAGTGTAACAGTAATGATGATTCTTAAGAGCGACATCCCTTCAAAATCAACACGGTTTAGATCAGTTTCGTTTCCAATCTTTTTCACCACACGAGCGTAATCAATCGGGTGACAAACAATCGAATCATGCTCGGTATCAACTGACAAAGCGTTGCAGTCTTCTATTAGTTTGTATTCGGGATCATCCTCCAAAACAATCTCGTGTATCTTCCGATTATCTAATCGTTTCTCCAGTGCATTTTCAACTTTTCTCATTATATCAATATAACTTGGGGTTCTTTGTAGCTTTGAAATACTATCCAGATCATCATAATTAACGGCTTCTTCAATCTTACTGTCAATATTGACATCATTATCTACTTCATAGTCGCTGTCAGAAAGCTGAACGAGATCTGCCAGAATTTCTTGAACAAGAGTTGCCATTCTATCATACCTTCAAAAACAAATCGGAAAGCGAAAAGTTTCAAATTGTTGTTCGGATGAAATTAAAGCCCTAATCTGGTTTTACAAAATTGAGAAGTATGATGCCTAAAATTTACTCAAAATCAGTGTTAAAGGAGATCTAGAATTGATAATCAGAGGGAAAAATCAAAATCTAATGATACCAATTGTGCTTGTTCGTTTTCCACTTTTTTTTGTTTACTTATTAAAGTTATAATCTAACTTGTTACTTAAAGTTAAAATGTGTCAAAATTATAAGTTAAAATGTGTTTGAATGAAAAAATTACTTAAAGTAAAAAGTCTAATGGAAGAAATATAAAAAATCCAAAAAATAACAAAAACTTCTTAAATTTTTTAGATTAAAGTTAAAAATTAAGTTAGTAAATAAGTAAGAAAAGAACAATGATTTTAATTTAAAAAGTAAATTTTGATAAGAAATAAGTTAAAAAGGAAAATCCCCACGTTAATGTACCTAACAATCAATTAATATGCTCTACAAAACGCCGAATGAATATAAAACTAACCTCGGAGTAGAAGCTCATCTTCCCTTCCCTTCGATCACTCGATGAAAGAAAAGTCATTATTTTACTTTTCCTATTTTACATCAACTTTTCTCACTTTCCAGTTTACGTTCTGATTTGAACTTCCAATATTTCAAATATACAACAACTAATATTAATTTTACAATTTAAGCTTATATAGTATATAATGTACAAAGTTGCATTCAGTAAAGACGAACATATTACTATACAAATAATAAATAGACATTTTGTTACAAATCTTTGCAGAACCTAAATATATTCAAATAATAACATAAAACGTAGTATATATTGCAGCTTTCGCAAGAAGAAAAAGTATGAAGTGAGTTCTTGTTAGAATTTCAAACCCATCTAGAAGGTTAAAAATAACAACTACATGACTAGTTTGTCAAAGTTAGCCTGAAAAAGTTTGTCAATAATAGTAGGTTTCAAAATTGTAGGCTACGGTGGTTTCAACAATAGTGGCTATAATACCGGCTCATCACTACTATAAATAGATGTACCTTGTATTTGTATGAAATCCAAGAAAGTATCAAGTGATAGAATAGATAGAGAGCTAAAGTTTTGTGAGAGAAAAGACTAGCCGAAACTAGCAAGAAAATGAAGAAAAATATTGCAAGTGTTTTGTGTGTACTTCTTTTGTAATAAGGTTTCATATCAATATATATTATTATTGTGTTTGAGTTTATATATTTGATTAAGCCCATTACGTTTCCAACAAGTGGTATCAAGAGCTAAGATTCGGTTCGACATTTCAAGAAGGCGAGACGATGGCAAACATGATTCAACCCCAAATCCCAAAGTTGACAAATACAAATTATGGGATTTGGAGCATTCAAATGAAGGTATTGCTCGGTTCTCAAGATATTTGGAATATAGTTGAAAACAGGTTCACCGAGCCCGCGGATGCGACTGATGAAGCGGCTTTATCAAATGGCTAGAAGATGGCATTGAAATAATCACACAAAAGAGACAAGAAAGCCTTGTTTCTAAATTTTCAAGGTGTTAACGAATCAACCTTTGAAAAAATTTCAGACACAAAGACATCAAAGAACGCATAGGAGATTCTACAGAAATCTCTTTAGGGAGCTGAAAAAGTCAAGAAGGTACGACTTCAATCTCTTCGAGCTGAGTTTGAAACATTAAAAATGAAAAGTTCAGAAAAAATTACTAATTATGTCACTCGTCTAAAAACGGTGGCAAATGAGATGAAAAGAAATGGAGAAACTCTTGATGATATCAAGGTGATGGAAAAATTACTCCAATCGCTCACGAGAAAATTTAACTATGTTGTCACTGCCATTGAAGAATCAAAAGATTTGTCCGAAATTTCCATTGATGAGCTTGTAGGTTCTCTTCAAGCCCATGAAAAGAGAATGAACCAGTATGATGATACGAGTAAGTTGGAGCATGCCTTGCAAAGTAAGGTTTCCATAAATGATAATCAATCTAGCAGTAGCTTTGTACGAGGTAGAGGATATCGTGGTGGCTACAGAGGTGGCTACAGAGGCGAACATGGTGGACAAGGATGTGGCAAACAACTTTTCAATAGAGGCCAGACAAATGAAGGCTATCAGTCATCTGGTCATGGTCAAGGATTTCAAGGCCGAGGAAGAGGTGGATTTCAACAATGAGGTGACAAGTCTCAGTTACAGTGTCATAATTGTAACAAATATGGTCATTTCAGTTACGAGTGCAGATCACCTCCTAAGGTGGAAGAAAGAAATCACTTTACAGTAGCAACTGAAGATAAAGATGTGGGATCTGCTATTTTTCTCACATATAGAGGAGACAAAGATAACAAGAAAAATGTTTGGTATCTTGACACTGGCGCAAGCAATCACATGTGCGGTCAAAAGGAGTTGTTCACAGAACTGGACGAGACAGTCAACGGAGAAGTTACTTTTGGTGACTCATCAAAAATCCTTGTCAAAGGTAAAGGTAAAATTATGATTGTCTTAAAGAATGGTGATAAAAAGTATATACATGATGTCTATTAAATACCTGCTTTGAAAAGCAACATCATCAGTCTTGGCCAACTTCTAGAAAAGGGTATGACATTCATATGAGGGAGAACTCTTTGACAATCAGAAATCAATTTCAAGAACTGATTGCCAAAGTTGAAATGTCAAAGAATCGTCTGTTCACACTAGATATGCAGACACGGGTGCAAAAGTGTTTGAAGTCGGTCATTAAAAATGACTCGTGGTTGTGGCATCTGAGATTTGGTCATCTTGGATTTATTGGCCTTAAGTTGCTATCAAAAGCAAAGATGGTGAATGGGTTGCCAGAAATCAATCAACCAGATCATCTATGTGAGACATGTATTGTGACGGCCCTAAAAATCATAAAACAGATTTCGGGTACCATCAATAATTGACAAAAGATAATTAATACATCCAAGCATGCATAACATTAAATAAGAGATAAATAATGAATCTCTATTACATTATCCATTAAAGAGTATTTAATACAGCGGAAGTCTTAAAATAGGGCCCACATAGGCCTTAAAGTCTAAACATTTCTATAATCTTCTCCCTCTTCACCCTACCCTTGAAAGCCATCCATAGGAGGGATATCAGGAAGCTCTCAGAATTCCATTTTTTCTTTTCCCTTATGAGACGCATCGGTCGTCTCGCCATAACCTGCAAAAATTATAATCATAGCAACATGAGCAATTTACGCTCAGCAAGTATATATTCGATAGTATTTGGGTAAGCTTGAACGATGGAAAATAATGGTTTAAGTGTTTATGAGGTTGGACGAAAACAATGTCCAACACCTCCAATAATATAGAAGAAAAATAGTTTCTAGGGTCCCCAAGTGATAGCGAGGGATTTGACCCTTTTCTTAGAGGAATCTTAAATAAACCACATGCGCCTTATAACACTGTCTGTTTGGCGCACGTGCCCTTAAGAACTCTTAATACCGTCTGTTTGGCGCAGGTGCCCTTAAGAACTATCTTAAATCAAACGTTATATCAGATGGCCAACCTGATCGTCTGACTTAACCATAATGACATACGTAGTCAATGCAGAAAATTTGTCTGCAAGGGTTCGGTTACCGATGCCTCGGTTTCCGTTCCTTATTCATAATAGGCACGGGATGCCAGGCATATGCATCCACGTAACCGTTAGTTTACCCACACAGATATACTTTTCAAGTAAGGGGTAAAGTATAAGACTTCTATATCCGTATAGGGTTTACTTTGACGTATTAGCGAACTTAAACAGCTAATAACCGCCCAATAAGTACTTGTATCTAATACAATAATTTTCGCGTACATCGGATCGAATGATCATACGTTACTTAACTTTGAATAAATATCAACATAATATCAATATCATGTACGTATATTGAAGAATTGATTATACGCATTAGTCTGAAATATAAATCATTTGGAAACATATTTATCATGAATATAAAAGAGATATGTACATGCATATCATTTCATAACATATCATACGCATATCGAAACAAGTGATCATGCGTTATCTTGAAATAAACATAAGATTGAATGTATACTTGCCTTTGGTCCTTAGAATGCTCACGTTTAATAACTCGTGAAAGCAAAAAATTCTGTAAAACATGTACAGATAATAATATGAGAAATCTCCACTTAAATACACATGATAAATGTTCATGCGAAGTGTTAATGAAATTCTCAAGTCTATACTTAACTACTTATGTCGTCACTCGTAATATTGGGATTCGGTTGGAACTGAATCGAAGTCCGAGAGATTAGTGGACTTGGTTAAATGTCACTCGTAGGTCCTCGATAATTTAAATTAATTATAGGAGGCCTTAGATTAATTAATAACAATTAATTAATCAACTTAAGCTTTAAATGATTATTATTAATCATTTAGAAATTATTCATTAATTATTATTTAATTGCTTTAATTAAATAATAATTGGTCTTAAATTAATTAAGAATTATTTCTTAATTAAATCATAGTTTAAATGATTTATTTAAATATTTAAAAATCATTTGTTAATTATTATTTAATTACTTTAATTAAATAATAATTACTATTTAATCATTTAAAATTCATTTATTAATTATTATTTAATTATTTTAATTAAATAATAATTAATATTTAATCATTTAAAATTCATTTATTAATTATTATTTAATTATTTTAATTAAATAATAATTAATATTTAATCATTTAGAAATTATTTATTAATATTTTTTTTAAAATATGTAAGTGTTTATTTTATTTTTGAAAACTTTGATTAGGTCAAAAATAATTTTCAAAATGGGTTGAAATTTTAAAATCAAGTGGGTAAAATTTATTGGATTAAAGTCAAAAATTTCATTTTGAAATCCGGGTCAAAATAGTGAGTCAAAACCGGGTCGGATCCGGGTCAAACCGGATCATCTTCATCCTGCAGAAACCGGCCAGCAGTCTATCCATCAGCCAAGGATTCCGGCCAAGACCCGCACAGTACAAGCCCCGAAAACACACACACACGCACGTTGGGACGATGTAAGGACACTTCCATGACATTCACCATAAGCTAAAATGCCACTGGAAGCGATGCCTTGCCGTGGAATGGCTTGAAACAGAAGGTGGAGCTCGCCGAAAAACTCCTCGCCATTAACGCCGGCGAGGGCTTCGGCCGAGCACCATCTCTTCATTCCTCCACCATTTTTGACGATTCATACATCAAAATGATTGTAGAGATCACAAGGAACTCATACATACAATCAATTTCGATTTTCATAAACTATATCGCATTCTATATCGATTTAAAGTTTCGGACATATATAAGATTTTTTTGCCGAACTTTATATAATTGAATACTTGATCATTTCTCAAATTGTTTGAGGAAAAATGATCCTAACAAGTGCAGAAACATATTGATATAAACTATTTGAGTTACCACGAACTACATCGGCCAAAATCTTGATTCAAAGTTTCGGGTTCTAGGGTTCTAAGTATTATGAATAAACCGTGGCTAAAGATTAAACAGCCGTCGCTAAAGGGTTTTTTTATTTAGATTTTGATTAAACCTCAAAAATTAATATCTCTCAATATATAGATGATATGAACAAGTGCAATATATGAAAATCATACTGAAAAATATTATCTTCACAGTGGTATAATCAGAAAAATTATTTGACGTAAAAATAAAAGTGCAGTATAATTACCTCTTAAAAGCTTGAAATGAAAATTTTCAAATTCTTGCTAGAGATGAAGAACAATGCTCCGAATTTTTTTGAGAGAGTTTGTGAAATATGTTTAGTGAATATGCTGTAATGATTTTACTAACAAAGCTAGGAAGATAATCAAGGAGCAAATTAATATCTAATAAATGCACTAATTGAATTTTGAATTTCAAATTTTAAATCCTTAATTAATTGCATACTAATTGCATGGTAATTATCATTTGTAACTGATTAAATTAATTATTTACCATAGGAGTAATTAGTAAAAATTTAATTACTCACTAATTTACATTTTTAATGGTTATGCATTTATTTATTGCATTAACCGAAAAATTAATCCGCCTCGGCGAAATAAAAATGCGTTTATAAAATTATTATCAAAATTAACATCTAATAAATTTAAAATAAATATCTTGTTACAATTTATTGTCTCGCAATAATTAACAATATAACATTTGTTATAAATATTAATGAACGTGTGCGTAATGAATTACGTAACCCTTACGTACACATAACCGTAAAAAAAATATTTACTGGATGATAAATTCATAAATAATCCTCAAAATTTTACTTTTGAATTATTGGGTTCTCACATGTATCAAAGGAAAGCAGCACCGACAAAACTTTCTAGTAAGAAAGTCATGGAGAGCGAGAAGTTTACTGGAGATTATTCACACTGATATTGCTGGTCCATTTGACATAGCATCATTTGGTCAAAACAGGTACTACCTAACATTTATTGATGATTTCAGTGGAAAGAGTTGGGTATACATCCTCAAAGAAAAGGGAGAGGCTCTTGATAAATTCAAAGAGTTTAAAGCAATGGCGGAGAAACAAAACGGACAATATTTGAAGATACTCAGATGTGACAGAGGAGGCGAGTATACATCAAATTTGTTCAAAGAGTTTTGCAAAGAACATGGTATCATTCATCAATTGACAACATCATATACGTCCCAACAAAATGGCGTTGCTGAAAGAAAGAACCACACGATCCTTGATATGGCAAGAAGTATGGTGAAAAAAAAACACTTGCCAAGAACATTTTGGGCTGAAGCTGTGTTATGTGTTGTTTACTTGCTAAATCGATGTCCAACAAAGAGTGTCAGATTTAAGACACCAAATGAAGTATGGAGTGGTAGCAAACCAACAGTTGAACATCTCAGGATTTTTGGGTGCATTGTATATGCTCATGTTCCTGATCAGAAGAGAAATAAATTGGATGACAAAGGAGAGAAATGCATCTTCATCGGATATGAAAAAAGAAGCAAGGCCTACAGACTATACAACCCACTGACTAAAAAGGTAATTATTTCACGAGATGTTGAATTTGATGAAGTAGATTACTGGAGATGGAGCAAAGAAGAAAGAAAAGTTGAAGGATTGTTCTTTGATGATGATAATGATGATGATGGTTTCAACACACAAGATGATGACAACAATGATCAGACTCCTCCACAAAGTCCTAATCCAACAACTCATGCATTGACACCATCGACGTCAGGAAGCAGCAACAATACAAGGGGAGCACCAATGAAAATCCAGAGTCTAGAAGACGTCTACAATGCAACAAGTCCTGTACAGACAACATTTGACTATTCGTTGTTCTGTCTAATGGTTGAGTGTGATCCAATAACATATGAAGAGGCTAGTGAGGAAGCCAAGTGGAAGAAGGCCATGGAAGAAGAAATTGGTGCAATCAAAAGAAATGACACATGGGAGCTTACTATTCTTCCAAAAGGACACAAAGCAATTGGTGTTAAATGGGT
Organism: Centella asiatica; assembly: GCA_014636745.2. NCBI lineage: Eukaryota > Viridiplantae > Streptophyta > Magnoliopsida > Apiales > Apiaceae > Centella > Centella asiatica. The sequence goes on from CM025781.1 coordinate 31,255,073, forward strand.
GTTAAAGACAAAAACGAATCAAGAAGGAAAGGTGGAGAAGCACAAGGCAAGGTTAGTTGCTAAAGGCTATAAGCAGAGACATGAGATTGATTACGATGAAGTATTTGCTCCGGTAGCAAGAGTTGATACTATTAGGCTTCTGACAATAATCGCAGCACAAAATAAGCGGAAAATTTATCAGATAGACGTGAAGTCAACATTCCTGAATGGTTATCTCAAAGAAGAAGTCTACATTGAGCAACCACCAGGATTTGTTCGAAAAGGTCAGGAAGATAAAGTCTACCGTCTGAAGAAAGCTTTATATGGTCTGAAACAAGCTCCAAGAGCCTGGAACACGAGAATAGACGAGTACTTTCAGAAGAATAATTTTGTGAAGAGTCCGTACGAGCATGCTCTATACACAAAAAGAAATCAAAATGGAGATATCATGATTGTGTGCTTGTACGTGGATGATATGATTTTCACTGGAAACAATCCAGGTATGTTTAATAATTTTAAAAAAGTTATGACTAAAGAGTTTAAGATGACAGATATTGGTGAAATGACATACTTTCTTGGAGTCGAAGTAAAAGAGAGAAAAGATGGGATATTTATGTCACAGAAGAAGTATACAGAAGAAATTTTGAAAAAATTCAGAATGAAAGATTGCAAGTCTGTAAGTACACCAGCAGAAGCAGGCATGAAGTTGAGAGTTAATTCAAATAGAGAATCGGTAAATCCGACACTGTTCAAGAGTTTGGTTGGAAGTTTAAGGTACTTGACTTTTACAAGGCCAGATATTATGTATGCAGTTGGACTAGTCAGCAGATACATGGAGAAACCAAAGCAAGATCATTTCATTGCAGCCAAAAGAATTTTGAGATACATCAAAGGTACATTAGATCATGGTTTATTTTATACGCATTCTCAAGATTCAAAATTGGTAGGTTATTCAAATAGTGATTACGGTGGAGATATGGATGATGGAAAGAGTACTTCCGGTTATACATTTCACATGGGTTCAACAATATTTTCTTGGTCATCAAAGAAGCAACAAACAGTTGCTCTATCAACATGTAAAGCAGAGTACATGGCAGCAATAGTGTGCACGTGTCAAGCAATGTGGTTGAAGTATATTTTGAGCGAGTTATATTTTACACAAGAAGATCCAGTTACTATCTACATCGACAACAAGTCTGCTATTTCACTCGCCAAGAATCCAGTGTCACACAGTCGAAACAAGCATATTAATATAAAGTATCATTTTATCCGGGAGCAAGTGAAAGATAAAATTGTAGAACTAGTACATTGCAGAACTGAAGATCAATTTGGCAGACATTTTTACGAAGCCACTGAAAACAAATACATTTCAATAATTCACGAAAATGCTTGGCATGCGAAGTTGGATTTGAGGGGGAGCGTTAGAATTTCAAACCCATCTAGAACGTCAAAAATAACAACTACATGACTAGCTTGTCAAAGTTAGTGGCTAAAAAAATTTGTCAATAATAGTAGGCTTCAAAATTGTATGCTACGGTGGTTTCAACAATAGTGACTATAATACCGGCTCATCACTACTATAAATAGATGTACCCTGTATTTGTATGAAATCCAAGAAAGTATCAAGTAATAGAATAGATAGAGAGCTAAAGTTTTGTGAGAGAAAAGACTAGCCGAAGCTAGCAAGAAAAGGAAGAAAAATATTGCAAGTGTTTTGTGTGTACTTCTTTTGTAATAAAGTTTCATATCAATATATATTATTATTGTGTTTGAGTTTATATATTTGATTGAGCCCATTACATTTCCAACAGTTCTTACCTAACGATTACACATTACCCGCTAATTACTATGAAGTGAAGAAGTGTTGGAATATGTTGAAAGGAAAATATATTTTTGTTGTAATGGAGAATAGAGAGAACACAATGATTCTCAAGCCAATCTACAGATTTGATTGATAATTTATGTATTTATAATAGTCCAGTACATGAACATCAAAGACACATTGAACTTGTATATAATGTACCTACATGTACCTTATCTAGACATTATATTTAGACTCTTAGATACATGTATCTAGTTAATATTTATGCAGAGAATAACATGAACATTAATTAAGTATTTTTAGCATACATTGCATCTTTCAACAAGAAGTTGGTCTAGGGGCTGAATTTAGGCAATGCCAAGAAAGATAGATGCATGTGAAAATGACTGCATGTTTTACTATGGCGACAACAAAGATAAAACAGAATGTGATACCTGCGGAAAGGAGAGGAATGTAAAAACACGCACAATTGTGTGTGGGAAGTTGACTCATTCCGTAGATGGTGATGAATGGAAAAACTTTGACAAAAATTATCCTGCGTTTTCTGAAGAGCCTCGTAATGTTAGACTTGATCTTGCAACTGATGGTTTCAACCCATTCAACACTTTTGGCCATTGATTACAGTGATTTACAATCTTCTACCTTCCATGATGTGCATGAAAGATCCCTACGTGTTTATGACTTTACTCATTCCTGGGAGTAAAAGTCCTACTGAAGACATAAATGTGTTTCTTAGGCCTTTAGTGGATGAACTACTCATGTTATGGGAAATTGGTGTAGAAACATATGATAAATCTATCAAACAAAACTTTGTTATGAGGGCTGCTTTCATGTGGACCATTAATGACTTTCCAGCATTATAGTCGACTCATGGAAAATTATCGTGTCCAGTATGCATGGGTGATGTTCAAGGGACACAATTAAAACACGGTGGTAAAACTAGCTTCTTTGGGACTTCTCGTAGATTTTTACCAATTCAACACAAATATAGGAGAATGACTGCCCCTTTCAACCCAAAATGTGAGAAAGGAGGAGTAGAATGTCGTATGTCTGGTTCTGAGGTTTTGAACTGGGCGAAACAGTTTGAAATTTTCCTCCTCCGGGAAAGGAGTACAACAAAATGAGAGCTAAAGGGTATGGGAAGGTTCATAACTTTACACACTTGTGCATGTTTTTTGAGTTTCCATATTGGGTGAACCATATGCTTCCTCATTGCATAGATGTTATGCACACTAAGAAAAATGTTTTCGACAATATCTCTTACACTTGTTTGGATGTTGCCAGCAAAACAAAAGATAATGAGAAGTCAAGGTTAGATTTGCAAGAAATGAACGAGGTACGTGGTCTCCCATATGATGGTTAGATTGTTGCTTTCACATATCCTGCTAAACCTTTTGGCACTGAAAAGAGGCGTTTCTTAACCAACGAGGAATTCAAAGTTGTTTCATTATATGTGCTTTTGAATATGCCTGAAGTGACGAAGTACAGACGGTACGTATGTTTTTATTTATTTACATGCATTTTGTCTTGTTTTAATAAAAATGAGTAAATGATGGAATATGTATGTGTTACTATAATTTCAGAGAATTTGAAACAAAATCTTATGCATCCACACCATGGTTAACTCCAAATGATATGGAAAAATTGACTAATAACAATTTTAAGAAATGGACTGAAAGGAAGGTTAGTTGCATATTTATATTTACAGAAATGGTTTTGTATCTAATTATATAAAGTTGTCACTTTGACATACCTTCGGTTAAAGATGATGGGTCTTATACGTGATCCTGTGATCTCCTTCAGGGTCCTAATAAATCTGTCTACTCTTTCACGGGATGCGTTGTGAATGGTTTTAGGTTTAAATGTTGTGATTTAAATGAGTTAACATCAACACATTCTGGTGTTCTAGTTTTGGGTACTTGTTATGAGGATTCGATGGTAAATTATTATGGAAGATTGGAAGAAGTTCTTGTTCTAAATTATCCCGGTGGTCACAAGGTTGTTACATTTAAGTGTCATTGGTTTGATACTGAAAATGGAATCAAAGTTGAGCATAATCGGGTTGTAACAGTAGACATCAAATCGAAGCTAAGATCCAATGAGGATTTTGTGCTACCTAGTCAAGCAACTCAGGTATATTACGCGCCTAGTGTAGTTAATCCGAAGAGCTCTTGGTATACAGTTCTAATGAGCAAGACTCGTGCAATTATTGATGCAACTCCTTTTAACAATGATGAGGCTTTGCAAGAAGAAATAAGCAGTCCTAGGCAGATAGATGTTGATGAGGACGAGGTGGGCTTACTGATTGATGTAGATGATGTGGTTGAAGTACATGATGAGGGCCTAAACAATAACGTAACTGTAGATGGTTTTGTCATAGTTGAAGAAATTAATGACAATACCATTTTAGAAGAAGAAGATCAAGAGGAAGAGGCCGAGGATGATGAAAATGTTGATTTAGATGGTTTTGATGATATAGTATAGATCAACAATGTAAATGTAACAACAGCTTCTACAGGTACAACCATATAAATCTGTCTTTAATGTTGTGATACAAAATTATAGAACATGGATTTTGATGTTTATATTATTTTACAGTTTGTCATGTTTATGTTTCTGTTGTTGGTCAATAGTTATGTCGTATAGAGGGGCAGGTGGAGGTGGACTTACTGTTGGATCAACTTCTGCAGGTACAACATACCTCTGGAGGTATGTCATTTGAACAAACGAAGAAGGTAACTTTGAATGAAACATTTGTTTGATTTATATTACCTTAATTATTGATTTCTGCAGTAGATGAACTCTGCAGTACCACAGTCTAGCCTATTCTGATAATAGATCATTACCATTCTTATTATTACCAATATCATTAACCAGGACCACCATGCTAAAGACATCTCCATGGTAATTTTCTTGCTTCAGCTGGAATAGTATGTTTAGATTGTGGGCATGTTTTGATATACCTCTACATCAGCAGAAACTACAATCCATGTAATTGGTGATGTGCTCTGTTTTTTTTTTCAAGGAAGATAATAACTATTCTCGTCATTTTCTACTATTTCCAGGTCATGATTAAGGAGTTAGATCGATCTCCTACCATTCTTGAGTTGTGGGATTAGGACTCATACGAAAAAAGGGTCAAACGAGTTTATATATCTAAAGTTGCAGCTGAGATACGGGTAGTATAATTTATTTTGTAAGTTACCTTGGGCAATTATTTTATAAGTTGTAGCTATGTCTGTTTTACTAAAAAACATATCATATTTAGGTGATTCGAGTTATTGTGTTGTTTTATTGATGTCGTAGGAATGCTACAAAGATCTTGGTAAGAAAACGGTAGCTAAGAATCGAGCTGCTCGAGAGAAAGAGGGGCAAGACACTAGAATCGAGCTGTCTGAAATGCCAAGTCTATATATCATATTTTATATCTATATATATATATAAAGCATATATTGGACCATAAAACCCTAGTAGTGGGGTTTTCGAGCATTTTCGGTATTGATATATATTTCAGTTGCTATTGTAAAATTACATCTCTAGATTCAATAATTACAAAAATTGAAACTATGAATAGAAAGTTGATATTTAAGTAAAATTTGGTGCTATGGTGTGCATTCTCTGTGGATCAGCTCCCAGTAATCTTCAATATCTTTATCCATTTGAAATACAAAAATATTATGTTTAATTGTTTGGTGCCACTTGCATAATTTACTTTTGAGGCCTTTATAACAACCTTACAAGTGCAGATTTTTATAATTGTTATAACTGTTCTATGCTACTGTATATCTCTCTCTGATTATGTATTCCCCTTTTCGTGCTTCAACTATAATGTATTGTAGCCGGAAGGAAAGTGATTTCACAACTCAAATTGTCATTTTGTAGTACTATTGTACTCCGTCCGTTACGCAAAAAAAAAAATTAAACTTTTGATTAATATTAATTTTGCATCTTTAATCAAAAATTAAATGTACACATTATAAGTTTTTTTCATAAAATTTATTATAAATTTTTAAGTTATAACGAGATTTATAAGTTTATAATTAAAAAAAAATTAATTTATAACAAAATAAAGAAAATTTTGAATGTAACTCTTTTTTTTGTTGGAACGAAAGGATTATGTATTATCTACGAATGGGCAATATGCAACCTAGTTTTTCCTAAGGAGATACTAAAAAATCTAATCACCATCTTTGTTGATTCTTGCAACTTCTTTTGTTCGATGATTATAATGTTGCTCTATTGGGAAATCTAGCTAGCTAGTGCATGTAGCACATTTAGCGGTGCCCTGTTATGCTAAATGCTGCAACAAAAATAGCGTTTGCTCTATTCCAGTGGTATAGAATATTCTACCAATATTCAATATTCATTTATTCAAATGATAAAGAGTGGTCAATGAGATCTTATTGGTACCACCAATTAAAATTTTATCAATTTATTAGAGTGGAGCTTTCTCTCTTTTGTGAAGTCTCTTATTAGAGTGGAGTTTCCTCTTTTTTATGGAGCATTTATTTCCCTTTAATGTGAAGTTAGTTCGACTTATATAATTCATATTGTGTAATTATAATTCATTTATAATGAAATTCAAAAAAAATAGTAAAGAGGGTGTTCTCGTAAGATTCTGAGTTCGAATTTTGTAAACGAAAAAAATGAGTATCGAGAGAATTTCCTTTCTTTTATAGTCTGACCCGGCTCTAATTTAGATTACCATTTGCAACGAAATTCAAAAAAATAAAATGGTAAAGAGTGTGTTCCCTTAAGTTAGATTCTAAGTTTAAACTTTGTGAATGAACGAAGAAAATGAGTGTCGAAGGAATTTCCATTTTTATGTAGTCCGACTCGTCTCGAATTCAGATTATCATTTGTAATGAAATTCGAAAAAAATATATGGTAAAGAGTGTGTTCTCCTTGAGTAAGACTCTGAGTTTGAACTTTGTGAACGAAGAAAATGAGTATCAAGAAAGTTTTCCTTTTTATATAGTCCAATCTGATTAGAAGTGATATTATATTTTAGATTGGAAAGAATTAAATGGATCTAATTTTTGTTTAAATGTTTTATTAATATGTAATTTAGATTGTCATACGTCAATCATGTTAGACATGTGTTTCGCTAACTACTTTTTTTTTTTTTTTTTTGAGAAGCTTTTTTGGGGTTGTCGTACCAAGTTTGCAAATGCAAAATCTCTGGTCGTTTGGCATGCTCCATATTTATTTTAGAATTAATCAGATTAAGGGAATTTTAGAATGGTGCATTTATCGTAGTCTAATTTTGAGATTATACTAAAAATTTTGTGATTGCCTAAAGTTCCCACACAAGAAATGAAACACGAAAATTGATTACTGGCAAGTAGTTATTAAACAAAATCATCAAGCTTGTGTTCAAGCTTTCATATATATATATATATATATAAATAAATTTGTAACTAAGGGGTATATTAATTATTGCAAGGACCAGACTTAGATTGTATATAATTGCATTACATTTCCGTCAATAAGTAGTCTTGAAGGGCTTATAAGTTTTGAGATCAAGAACAACACCAGCAAATGAACCGATGGCTGCTGCAGCAGAGACAAAGAGACATGCCAAGCTTAGCATCTGAAGTCCGAGCCAACGATTAGTCCATCTCCCAATCTTCTTCTCAGCAATGTACATTTCAACTGGGAAGTAGACAGTCAGTGGCCAAAATCCCATGGCTCCAAGTATCCCCACGACGTCGTTGAAGAAAGGGAGGAGCATGGCTATGACTGTTGTCAGCACCACAAAGCAAGTCCTCCACACCATCCGAAAGTAGTTGATTTTGTAGACACCACAGAATGGTATCGGAATGTCATACTCTCCTGTTACAAAATTACTCTTTGACCACTTCTTTGCGCTCCATTTTTCCACAAATGCATACAGAGGTTGGCAATAGACCTGCAAATTTTCATTTAAATATGTAAATCGTCCATAGAAAATACAGCAGATAAGCAGGTATGCATGCATTAAAGGGTATACCAACTGCATCACATGACACATGTTATACAATGCAGTGCGAAACATGATGTATGAACTGTTGTTGTCTATATTTATTCACGTATAAGCCTTGTCTATTTTAGCTTAAATCTTAGAGATTTTAGATTCAGGCCGTGTAACTTAAACTCAAACAAAGGAGACAATAATAAAATGAGGATCAGACAGTGGTGCAGTTACATTCACATAATCGTCTGAGACTTTTGAGTTCTAGAGGTTTCACGTTCGATTCTCACATCCTCGTATCAAAAAAATACATATAATAACTTGTTTATACCTGGTATGCTCCCACAAGATGAACAACTATAGCAATGTTGGCAATGTCAAGTAACCAGTAGGGGTTGTAGAATCCGAATCCGGTAAGAAGATTGCCAGGAGCCAAGTCCCCAAAGGCAGCATAACCCATGCATCCACATAGTAAGTAGAAAATTGTCGTGACGGCGATACTCAGTAGAGTTGCCTTTTTCATGGTTTTGTACTCTGCCGGTGGAGATTTTATTGTATCCTACAAATTAATTTTGAAAGAATAACCAACAGGATAAATACTTAATTAAGATTCAAATATTAAAAAGGGTTTGATTTACATAGTGTGTTGTAAGAAAAAAAATTAGATCAGGACGAAATTTACTTGAATTTCGATGAGGATAATGGAGTAAGAGTAGGCGAAGGCAATAGCTCCAAGAGCTTGCATACCCCTCCATAGTTTCTGCATTTCAGTAACTGTTCCAGAACTTGTTACTGTCCCTATGCTTATCCCTGTTAAGCTTCCTTTGAAGCTTCCATTTCCTGTTGGTAATTTGTTAAAAAAAGAATATAGTAAAAATTACAAAAGATTTCATTTGGCTCATACTATCATTTGAAGATTGATATTTGTATAAAGTTGACTATATTATTCTTGAAAATTGTGAAAAGCTAATTCTCCGATAAGATCTTTTGTGGAGATCTATCACAAATAGTTGAATATAGTTAATTAGTGCGAGTAAAATAAAGAGGCCTTTTATAATATTACTTTCTTTAAAATAAAAAAGTCTTATATTCGACTATTTTTTGACAAATTAAAGAAATTTTGTAAAAATCAGTCATTTTGGAATGGAAGGACTAGTTAGGAAGCAACGACAATACCCACAACTTTGCCTATGCCAAGACCAAGACCAACAAAAGAATAAGTGAAAGACATAACGGCCGCAACAATGGAGAGCCACCATATTTGATCAAAATCAGGGATCTGAGAAAAGAGAATTTGCACTATTCCAAACGTTATCATATATCCATTGCTAGACATGTGACATGGATCTTTCCCACCACTGCTGTGGAAACAATTTGATCTTTTTATTGCCCTGTACAAATAATAAATAGATCAATAAGGGAATAATTTAAAATAAAAAAAAAATACATCTGTTATTCCTCTTAATAATGTTGTATGCAATAAATAAACGTAAACCAATAAAAAAGAGTTGAAAATGGATTACAAATGGACGACTGGAATACATATAGCTCTGTCCCGCATATAGTGTCACATATTTAAATAAAGGATTTCTTTAGCATGTTTAATTAGCATACTGTCTGTTAACACTTACATCATGCTAACTGAAGCTGCAATGGTGTACCCAATGGCTACGCCAAATAAATTCAAATATTGTATCAGTCCGCATATCACGACTCTCCGTCCCCCTGCGAAATGGTAGCGGGTTTTCAATTTATTACTATTCTCCATTTCAAAACTGAATTAGTTTTCACGTTTTGAATCAAATTGTATCACAAATTCTCGTTTCGTTCCGTTTGTTTTTGTTAACGTAAGAATTATTATTTTTTCAAACATCGCATCACAATATGAATTTTATGCATTAACAAAATGTATATAACATGTAATAAATTGCTTGAATACGTAATGAAAAATTCATAAAATATATAGCAAAAAGGAGTTAAGAAGTTAGAATTTGATCTACTTGCCTAAGTTGGCTTTAACAGCATCCATGTAAGTGTAGTTTCTTTGTCCAGTAGTGGGGTCACCAGTCCTATAGCACTCAGCTAAGAGATTTGAAGTGTAGAGAATGACAAATGCAAATAGGATCATAACGATGGGTCCCGCCACCCAGCCCAGCTGCCCTATTGCCCATGCCAACGACAGAACACCTGACCCTATTACTGCCGTTATTATGTGCGACGACGCCGTCCAGAATGTACCTTCATTTCACCACCACAAGCATTGCTGTTATTTTTTGTTTCCAGCAAAAATCTTAAAAAAAAAAAGAGTGTGTGCATCGGTGGTGGATGGGTGGGGTGTGCGGGCGTGGGAGGTTCGTGTACCTAACCACATTCTTTTTTTTATTATAAAATGTTTAAATCGAGAAGACATTCTAGAATCATGATCAGAGTTTATTACAAATTCTTTTAAGACTTATAATGATATTTAATTAGAATTAAAAGAAGGACTAATTACTTTCATACGGTCACATATTCTTAAATTGTTTTTTGTGTAGATTTAGTTTAGTAGACTTAATTTAAAAGTTATCTACAATAATCTTAAATAATTTGTCTATCTAATTGTATTTAGTATATCTGTACAAAAATTCAAAATTGAAATTCTAGGAATTATCACACATATGGGAGAAAAAAGAAGTAAAGTTGTTATGTTGGAAAATTCACTTGTTGAAATTAAGTTAAATAGGAGGACAAAAAAGATTCAATATGCAAAGTAAACATTTAATGTTGTCTAAAATCTACAAAAATACTTCGATGATCAAAAGGGAAGGAAGGAAGGAAATTTACAAGCCAATGATTGAGTCCTAAAGTAAGGATGATAATTGTATTGATTGAGTACCGAAAGGCTGGAGCCTCAATAATTATGTTTCCACGAGACAAATATTTTAACATTTTTAGCAATAGTAAAAAGATAAAGGAAAAATATTTTGGATGGTTTATAACTTATATTAGTTTTACATATTTAGTTCTCGAATTTTTTTTGTAACTTGTTTAGTACATAAATTTTTTAAAATATGCGCAATCAGAAAATTTTATCAATTATTTGTTAAATCTAATAAAAAAATACACACATCCAAATCACATATGTAATAAAATGGTCGATTTATGTCATATGTAAAAAAAAATTCGACTGTTCTCGAGTTAAATCAATTTTACAAATTTAGTCAGAAACTTTCAAAAAGAATTTCTTAATAAAATAAAGACTAAAAATTAAATGTATAACTCACACTAGTGTATTTTCTATCAGATTTAACGAGATGTTGACGAAATCTACTGATTGCTCATATTTTAAAAAGTTTATGTACCAAATAAGTTGCAAAAAAAGTTTGAGAACCAAATGCGCAAAACTGATATAATTCGGGGACTGTCGAATAAGTTTTTCTAAAGATAAATAATGACAAACATGTTTTTAACCCTAGCTCCCCAAAATAATCTCATCATATCAAGTTAACTGTTTGTGTTAAAAGTATGGTATATTTAGTATAATAATTTAAAGCAAATTTATTTGCAAAAATAAAATAATAAAACTAATTGATAATTCAATTAAAATATGACTAAGTACAGATTTCTTAAATTTTTTCAGTGGGATATAATTGTGTTCATCTCATCGGTATTGATTTATGAGTAGTTGTTGTGAGTGTATTTTCGTGCATAAATTTATTAAATATTTTATTACCAGTTCTCTTCAAGCGACCATCATCATCAAAACTCTTGGAATAATTAGGTTGAATATTCATGGCTTCAGTCTCAGTTGAAACCTTAGGCTGTGCTTCCACTTGAAGGTAGTGCTTAATGTCATGCCTTTCTTCAATCTGCAAGTGTTAGCAAAATAGTTTATTTTACATAATTGAAGAATAAAAGATTATAGCTTATTAGTTATTACAATTGAAAAAAATAAATAAGTCAAATAAGATTGTCATTTGTTAATAAATGAGCTACAACAGGGATCATTAAATCCATACATTTCCGACTTGAATCCTCGAAGGTAGAGTTCTACTTCTTGGCAGCATGTTTCGCTGAATAATTGTCGTCCCAAGATTTTGTGCGTGTGTGTGAGAGAGCGAGAGAGAGAGTGTGTGTTTTTTGAGAGTTGATATGGAAGATAGAAGTGGTGATGAACACTCAGACAATGGTAAGTCGGAGTTTTATAGGAGAATATAAATAGTATGTATTGATATAGAGATCGATATTCATCGGTGTAAGCAGTTTGTTTTCCTTAAATAAGGTCGAGTTCGGATCTTATAAATGAAAGAAATAAGTATTTGGAAAATTTTTTTTTATATAGAGTCCGATCCAATTCAAATCCAAATTAATTTTGAAATAATGGGTGTGGGTTTGTTCCATTATCACAAAAATAAATTTTAAAAAAATCCCACACGTTAATTATATAAAAATTCTTATTTCAATTTAATTTTTGTACATCGTTAAAATTTAAAATATCCTACAAACATTCATCTTTGTACCTGTCATGTTGACGGCATGCTCCTATTGTATAACTTTAATTATGATTATCTTTACCTATAGTAACCATAGAAATATAATTAATTAAGCATTAAAGTTTGATTCCATAATCACATGCCATAATTGTGGAAACCGAAAAGAGAAAGGTGGATTACTTTTTGATGGCGGAGGGAGTATTAAATATTAATCGAACTAAAAAAGCAAATTTAAGATGCAATGTACAGCCTATTGTTAGTAGTAATTACTCTCCTTATTTCACAAAAATAGTCTTTTGTTTTCTTTTTTCTAATGCAAGTTTATGCAACTAAAATTGAATCACTTCCATTTTATCGATACCGTAAATTATGAACGTAAACGAGTTGTATACGAACTAATATCAGTGTAGTAAGTATCAAATTTAATTAAATTTTTGATATTCGAATTCGAACTCGAGTATTAAATTAAATATTATTTTGATACTTATATTCTACTATATTCGAATTCGAACTACTTGCGAGTATTTATATTTGTTAAATTTTATAAAATATAAATTATATTTATATAAATTTTCATACTTTATAATATATTATATATATATATATATAATAATTCTATTACTTACAAACATCATTACTAAAATAAATTTTACGACATAGATTAGACTTAAAATAAATTATTAGTACAAAATTGACCCTAAAATTTTGGTATATTTTATAATATTTTAGTATAAAAAGAGTAATCAAACTACTCATAAATATATTCGAACAAGTACTTCTATATTCAGATTTTACTCATTTAATTTATCAAACTTTAAATAGAGTATTAAATTTAGTTTGTTAATATTAAAGTTAAGTAAAGTAATCATATACAAGCGCACTAATTCGTTTCTTGATTATTTCGACTGTAGCTTTCCGTTAAAAGGCATAGGTGTCTTGGTAAGGTGAAGATATCTCCTATAACAAAGGCATTCGGTTGCTCTATATAGACAGTCGTGGGAGTGCCCTCTCAATCATTAAGTGCTTTCATTTTTTTTTAGTTTTTTCTGTTATTTGTTTTTGTTAAAATAAGTGCTTTCAATTTGATGGGATATATATTCCCCACAAACCCGAATATAATGCTTGCTGACTCGCCTACCACAATCAACATTCAACATATGGCTAGCATCAGTTAATTAATTAATTGAAAACAGCTCAAATCGACAACCTAAGTACACCTAATTATAATGGTATCAATTCATAGCTTTGAATCGAAAGATCAAATGTTACCATTTGAGCTAGAGAGTACTAAACGTGTTGGCCACAAAAGTATAACACGTATTGCACTGGTTGAAACACACCACGCCTAATCTTCCATACCAATGGAGGGTAGAGTCAATATTCACAAACCTACTTATTAACGGCCTATTTTAACAAGTGAAGAATTTAAAGTGGTTATAAGTGTATGCGTATGTTTATTAGTTCTAATATATTCATAAAGTACTTGTATACATATATATATGTACATGACTACAAGCATCACCAAGTGGAATTAGACGACTTAATATTTACTATTTCATTGTTTGAAACATGAAACAACAGCAGAGTGTATCTTTCTCATATTAACATGCTATACATTGCAAGATTTGTGTTGTAGCAATTACCAACAACTAGTGGTTGACTTGATTTTCAACAATTTACCGAATTCATAAAGAGTGCACGCACGTGAGTCAATATGCTTCTGTATCTAGGCGTCAACGAAGGTTGATCATGATTCCTTTAAGTTTCATATTGAAATACACACACATTCCTACATACGTACCTACATACATTCATGCATACATATTGTTTCTTTACTTAAATTGTAACATATTGAGAGATAAGATCTTAAGATAATGAATGGAAAATAAAAAAAAATTCTTTGGAACTATAAAACAAAAACATTACTATTCAAGAAGGGAACTATTGTCAATACTACTGTCGTGGAAAAAGACCTTTTTATTTGTAATGGACGAAGGTAGCACACATACATGTAGTGTAGTTTCTTAGAGTTTGTGGTTGCGTTTGGTTGGATGAAATTGAATGATATGAAAATGAAATGATGGATAAGAAGAAAATTGTGGTGAAAGAAAAGTATCACAAAAATTACGAGGAGAATATGAGAATAGAGAAATAATAGATTATTTGTAAAATTTTGATTGTGATGAAATAGACAAACTCTATCATAGCATATAAATTTATAAAAAAGAATAAAACAATGAATGAACCTTACAAGAATATAACTTAACAAATAATATAAAATTTAATTTATTCTCATATTATTTTATTTTATCGAAGGAATTTCAGGCAGCCTATTGAGCAGTATGCAGTGCATTTTGTGAAACACGCAGTAAATAAAAGCAAATAAGTAAAGCAACATACTTTTATTGTTATAGCATGATACTTGCAATGACAGATAATGGGGACAAAATGATGCCCAAAACCTAATTACTACTATATCATTGGTCAACTCCTTATTTATATGTATATTTGATTCCTCTTCTAGCAAGTATTTCTCTTTTCCTTATAACGATCATTGCCTTGTGAAACAAAAACACACGCCTTGTAATTCAATAATTCTTAAAATCTTAATTAATTGACAGGTTTATATTTTTATGGTTGAATTTATTATTTTTTAACTTTAAAGTTACAGATCAGATATACGTACATTTATAAAATTATACTCTTTCTAGTTCAAATTAACTGACGTCAAACATATGTTTAGGTAAAACTTAATATATATATATATATATATATATATATATATTATTTTCTTTTATTTGATAAAATTAGAAGTCAAAATAATTTAAATCAAATTTAATATGAATATAAAAGTATTTATATAAAATATCTAATATTTACAAAATTTTACCAGGTATATGTACAGATACATGTACGTTGTCAAAATTTGGACAGGAGGTAGCAATAATTATTGTTTTGTCGTAGATTATTTGAATGAATTTTCTTGTAGTCATAATTTTATCATCTACATATTTATAAAAGAATTTAAGTTTAAAGTAATCAATTTGGTCATAGACAGAATCAGCGGTGTAAATCTTTTCGATTCGTATTGTTGGTAACAAGTACTTCGGTATATACTTCGTATATATATTTCACATCACTCCTTCGGCTACTTTGTATCCTTGCCTTTTATCTTGCCATCTTTCACTTGTCTATATCCTTGTCTTTTATCTTATTATTTATCACTTGTTTAAAGAAAAGTAACGTAATATCCACTTATCAAGATGTCTTGTGATGAAATGGTAGACACACGAAACTCAAAATCTCATGCTAAAGAGTTATTTCTCAATTTTTCTAATTTGTTCATACGGAATCAAAATTGGAAAAATTAAAAAAATAAGTCATTCACAACCAATATGACAAAGAATTTCTCGAAAAATTGAAGATTAATAAAACTTTATTTTCTCGATATCCTTGGCTTCTAATTATATATCTTTCCTGTCTTTTACCCAACATAGTGCTAAGGTTACATGTACCCTGAACTTAATTCTACAAGCTAATTGATGAAACAGATTAATTAATGTCACTCGTTTATTAGAAACATAAATTAATGTACGTACAAGAGAGAAAGTGGAGAAATAATATTACTAGAGAAGAATTCTTACAAATATGAAAAACAATGTGGACAATAGAGGAAAACTGACACTTTATTCTCCTTGAAAACAATTATAAAAGAACCCAAAAAAAATCCTTAAAAAGACTATTACTTAAAATCGGAGGAAACAGATTACAATTATTCAAGTTTTATTATTGTTATGAACTATAATTAGCACCCCGAAAGAGGGAAAAAAACTATATTCCAAGTGTGTCTCATAAATTATAAATGCATTAAAAACCAAATAACAGTCGATTGAACTTTTATTGAGATGAAGGGAGTGTGCTAGTACAGAAAGGTGAGGAAAGAAATTGAAAGGTTAAATGTGTACCGCCCACTAATTGCATTCCCATTTGTTCATATATGTGGTGCACATATGTTCCCCCACGAGATGTTTGAGTGTGATAGGAATATTATCTTCAGATATAGTGTATCGCTAATTATTGCTCCCTAATTGGAGATATAATATATATAGGGGTATAGAGAGGTGGGTGAAGTGACTGTACTGTGCATATAAAATCTAACAAATGAGGAGGTTAATTATGTAAGTTAATATTATTATATTATTGTAATATAAATAAGAGGAGTTTATTTGTACAAAATCCCATGTGTGTGTGAGAGGGAGAGAGTCAGTTAATTATATGTGGTATTATTTACACAAAGTAGTCTTGATTTCATGTCATATTTTCTCTTTCTTTTTTTAATTATAATATCGAACGAAATAAGTAGTAAAAGTCTAGAAAAGAATATTAAATTCTGAGCTACGTTGATTCAACTAATAACTTTAGTTGTACATGATCAAAACATGGTTTAAATTCCTATTTTCTACCCCTTCTATTTTAAAATTAAAAAAAAAATTAATTATTTTAAAATTAAAGATATATTTTTATTTTTGAACTATAAAAGTCATAAAAAATTTTAAATGTCATTTTACTATTTCACTACTCTAACTAGTTATATTATCTCCACTATTTACTGGTCTTTACTATACCTACTACTCTCTTTATTCCAAAATTTGAGATATAAACTTCTTTTTTGGTTGTACAAAAATTAGATATACATTTTATTTTTGAACTATAAAAAATCATAGAGTTCTTTAAATACCATTCTACTATTCCATTATTCCAATTACCTCGACTACTTCCATTTTACCATAACTACCATTACTATTACTTTAAACAACATGATTATAATAGAGATATATTTAGAATATAAAAATTGTCTTTAAAACTATCATTTTAAAAACGTATTTCTAATTTTGGAACGGAAGAAGTACTATTATTATTTCAAATAACATGATAATAGAAATATATTTGAAATATAAAAATTATTTTTAAAAATGACTGTTTTAAAAATGTATCAATATTTTGAAATGTAAGGAGTATAATTAATAAATAAGATTATGAATATCATAACCTAAATGAAGAGTACTATATATTATATAATCTTGTTTAAAGTATACAGTCCATTGATCTAGGTTTGTATTTTAAATTATAGCTTCAACTATTGAGGAAATAAACATTGGACTTTGTTGGCATCGTTCAACCATTTTGTTGTAAACGACAATCCTATATTTGGGCCTCATTTTGTATGATGCAAATACATTTTATTGTCAGGCTTTGCTATTAGAAGAAAAACCTTGGCAGAGAGCTAATGTGCTCCTTAGAGTTTATGGTCTAATTTGGGCCAGTGGATCCTGGACTTTCATCTGTTTTGAAGATTTCTTCCTTTTTCTATTTTTACAAAAGGCCAAAAGACTAAAAACTAAGAACAAAAACAAAAGAAAACAGCATTTCTTTAAATTAAAAAAAGGGTAAGCACACAACAGATTTAATGTAATGATGGTGACAAAAAGAGGACAATGAGAGTTTACAAATGTCTTTCACCAGAAAATAAACTCGTTTAACAGCAGCATTACTAAAATGCTCATCAAAATCTATTTTTGTATGGAGGCCTTTATTATTTTCTTATTTTTGTATAGATGTTCTATATATCATGGTCAAAACATCATCGTAAGAATATTCATCTAAAACTTTGAATTAAATAATACACAATTGATAGACCAGTTTACTTTAATTAATTTCTGATCAAATAGGTTGACTGTAATATTATGTTATGGTATTAAGGCAACTGATTTGACCCGACTATTTCCCAGTCTCTTTTACTTTCATTACACGTGTTCGTCGTTGATAATAAGATGGAGAAAAACATCATACTGCTTCTACTCGTTGATAATAAGATGGAGAAACATCATACTACTACTACTACTCATCCAAACATTTTATGAGAGAGAGAGAGAGAGAGCATGAAATTAGTCCATATAAGTTGAAACTTTCTTGTACCCAATGTTTTAGTAGTACGAGTATCTCCTTATATATACAACAGTTACAAAGATTTCTTTTTAGTCGGTTACAATAGGATTAGTTTTCAGTGCTAAATAATATTTTAAAAAATGATAAATATACTTCTACAATTTACAAAAATGAAGTATGAACCTAGAGTTTGAAGTATAATCTTAATTAGAATTAATTTATAAAAGACTGCATGGACTTTTCTAAAACATTTTTTATACAGGAGGCTTGTGCTCGGACCAAAAAGCTTTAAGACTTTAATCATGCATGACATAAGATGAAAGACCGTCGTATCAACTTCAATAAAATGTATGGTAGTACACGTAGCGTAGTCGATGCATAATCTTATAATTTACAAATTAAACAAATTAAACAAATTAATAATTGTTTACTCTTGTCACATTCATAAAACCAAAATATGGTTCGAGTTTAGCATCGTTTTCTGTTTTTTCTTTAACTAGCAAACCGCAAAAGCAACTCATTAATTTCACTAGTATTTAGTTTAGCAAAAATAATTTTCATTTTCTTCCAAAAGAATGAATAATTTTGATCATAATTTTAATTTATGCTAATTGACAAAAAAGAAGTTATAAAAGTTCAATATTCTCCTTGAAAGTTTATTGGAAACAATCAATGAGAAACAAATTAGTATTAATACAGGGTGATATAGAAAATTAAGTCATTAATACATCTTATAAATTTACAAACAATATAGAAAAAATAATATGTTTTTCTCTCTAAAAAACATATAAATATGAGCGAAGCGAGTATTATATAGAG
The DNA here is from genome assembly GCA_014636745.2 of Centella asiatica. Taxonomy (NCBI): domain Eukaryota; kingdom Viridiplantae; phylum Streptophyta; class Magnoliopsida; order Apiales; family Apiaceae; genus Centella; species Centella asiatica. Next base: position 31,274,064 of record CM025781.1, read on the forward strand.
AAAAACCATGATTATGTTATTGCAGCATTCAAGTTAAGTATTAGTAATATAATATAAATCACTCATTAATTAATAACATTTAATTTATTCAGTAATAGTTCACTATTTAATCAAACGAACTACCTAAATTTACGTTTGCACTTACAGTAACATATTTGCCTCTCTCATTACATATACTAAACTTTAACGATTAAAACTCTTTACTAAATTTCCATAATCGATGATACTCTTTTGCTTAAATGTTAGACCGTACAAAATTTAATGAACTCTAAATTTTATTGATTTTTTTTGTTTTCACTTAAACTAGTTTAAAAATTCATGCGAAACACAGGTAATTTATTATTATTGATTTGATTGTAATTATTTTGTTTGAATAGAGTAGTTTAATTAATAATTTATATTATAAATGATTTAGTAAGAATTGATTAATCATGATAAATCACATTATTGTTTGTGATTATCAATTTGATCATAGTTATTTTAATCACATAAATTTGTTAAATAATTAATCATATTGTGTTATGAGTAATTTGATTGTGATTTAGTCAGTAAGTGATTTCATTTTGATCAATTTAAATTCATAAAAGATTATTGTTAATTAATATATTAGTATAAATAGATTGATTGATAGATATATAAATATAAATAATCTGTAAATGGACATATTCTTGATCAGCCCAATTTGTAATGAAAGAATAAATAGATAGATTAATATAAATATAATCAACTCAATTCGTCTAATTAGATAAATTAATATTGACAATTAAAATTAAAGAGTTTCTTGAATGTGTTCTCTTCTTGTGGATTTATATTAATACTAGTCTTAAAACCCGTGCACAACACGAGTAATTTATTATTGTTGGTTTGATTATAATTATTTTGTTTAAATAGATTAGTTTGATTAATAATTTATATTGTAATTATTAATTAGTATTGATTAATCATGGTAAATCACATTATTATTTGTGATTATCAATTTAATCATAATTATTTTAATCACATAAATTTGATTAATAATTAATTTTATTATGTTATGAATTTATGATTAATTTAATAGTAATTTAGTCTGTAAATGAGTTCACTTCAATCAATATAATTCGTAAAAGACTATTATTAATTAATATATTACTATAAATACATAAATTGATTGATCGATACTTTAATCGGTCCGATTCGTAATGAAATAATAAATAGATTGATTACTATGGATATGTTCGGTCTAATTTGTATAATTTGATAGATTAATATTAACAAATAAAATTAAAAAGTCTTAAAATTAAAGAATCATATCAAACGTGTTATTTTTTTGTGAATTAATATATTAGTATAGATAAATAGATTAATATAGATGTTAAAATTTTTAAAATACCATAATATAACTGATAAAAATAACTATAAAAATTTAAAATTTTAAACTGAATTAGTTGAAATTTATATAGTATTATTGTAGATAAATAAGAGTAAAATTTAAAAGTGAAAAAAGTGTTGACTCGTGTACGGTGATAGTTGGTAAAAGGGATGAAAATGGTCCAGGCCCAACAAAAGTGGGGCCCGCCGCCGAAGAGCGTACGTCGGGCGGCTGCCAACTACCGCCGTGTTCAGATTTCAGAAGAGTTGGTAGCTTCTTTCCCCACCTGCCCCGTAAATCATTTACTTAAATCTTTGTCGTCGTCCTCTTATTTCCTCTTATTTATTTATTTTTTTTTAATCTCAACATATCGTACTTCAATCAAGAGCATGTTCACTTATTACTTTTCTTTTATTATGCCTCAAAGTTAAAATGAAACATGTTATTTATTTAAATTTAAGTTGTATCAAAATTAAAAGTTATAAAATGTTTGATTAAATAAATTATTTAAAAGAAATAACTAAAATTCAAAAAGTAACAAATACTTATATATTAGGTTCTGAATAAAAGTTCAAAATTAATGAATAATAAGAAGAAAAAAACTCATTTAATAATTTTACTATAAATAATAACTTTTTGATCAGAAATATGGAGGAAATGGATTCTACCCAAGTATTGGAGATGAATTTGTTAGCATAACTTTGTAATCATATTCCTTTGAAACAAAGAATTTCTAACAATATTTTTATACTTTTGCATTTATATTTTTATAAAATTGCTCTAAATTCCAATTGAAATTTTATGCGTTTCATATTCTCTTGAATCATCATATATATAATTATAAAAAAGTTTACAATCAACTATAATAAAGTTGTAGAAAAATAAGAAATAACAAGAGATAAAATAGAAACAGTTGAATTAAAATTGAACCTGCAATCTCTTGATTATAACATTTCAATCTTAATCATTGAACTAAGACATCGTTCGCTAAAAAAATAACTATAATGGTTATGTTGTATAAATACAATCATTAGATCATTTAAACTGGAGGGAAAATTCAATAATTTAAAAGGCATTTACTGGTAATCATATCCAGAAAATGTTTATATACCATGTTATATCTAACTTCTTTATTTCCTGTTGATGTACAGTAAATTCTAGCTCTCCCCAGAAATTAATTTTGACAAATGAAGTTGAGAGACGTCAATTAAAGTCGACTGACTTGGTAAACTTCTAATTCTTTTGTGTGTAACATTTACTATTTATATAAGGATTTTGTCATCCTTTAATAGGTAATTTTCTATAAATTATCACATATTTTTATTGAAATTTGTGACATGGCCTATTCTTAATCATAATAACCTCTTCTCAGTTCTCATCTAAACTTTCATAACAAACATTATACTAAATATAAATTGGAAGCACCTAAATATGTTGTTTTTTTATGGGAGTAAAAACAAAAAAAAATATTGTTATAAAATTGCACTATTCTACTCCCCCCCACCCCCCCAGTAGAATTAAGTACCAATATGACAATTTTGTATAGAAAAAGGACTGATATGCAATCCAACCCTTGCACATCATAATCAGACAATCAGTGGATGAAAATATTGTTCTAATTTAATTGTTTATGATTGTTGACCTTTTAATTAGGCACACCAATTTCACATCATCGTCTTCTAATCTGGGCTAATCCGTCATAAAACAAGTTGACTTGTTTCTTTAAAATTGCACTTTTTTTAGGTGAAAAAGTAATAAATACCTACTGGCCTCATGCTGTCCATAAATAAATAGTGTATATCCAATTATACGTCTTGATGCACGTATTTCTATTTAAGGAAATCTTGTCAACACGGTTTTACACTACAATACCTTTTTTCTTTTTGCAAATTAATATATATAATAAGACAATAGTTTTAGAACAAAATTTTGACATCCTTAACAATTTTAAAATTACAAATACTGATCCAAGTTCACCGGCATCTTGCTCAGCTAATTAAGAAATACACTCATAATTTTCAATATATATATATATATATATATATATATATATATATATATATATATATTATCTAACTCTGTCACTTTTTTTTAATGTCTTATTCATTTGCACAATTATTCTTTATAAAAAAATATAATAATTTAATTTATCTAAATTACTTTTCACAACATACTATTTATGTTACATCAGTTTACTTTTAACCCTATACATTCTCACCACTTTTCCCATTACAAATTAGTTCATCCCTACTCAGTCTTAGTATTTTAAGGAATAATATTGATATTTTAATTAAAATTCACTTTTATTTTAATAATTGTGCATAATTAACGATTGCCCTGGAACAGAGGAAGTGGTATAATCAAAGAAATATATATTTGTGTACCTATATAGATCGACTAAATCTTCAAGGAACAATTTATGTTAGTAAATTTTTGTAGAGTGCAACATGTAATCAACTATAGAGTGAATCTAAATTTTATGGATAATAATTGAAGCATGGAATGGTGGGTTGTCTCAATTGTTATTTGGAAGATTGGATCTAGAAGGAGTCCCCACCATGGGATATACAGGGGTGTCAAGCATGTGATGTTGGTGGGAGTTGAACTATAAACTATCTTATGGTACAACAATAATTATCTTGTTGATAGTCATCATATATATTATACATTAAGAAAGAAAGAAATACATTGTTAATTGTTAACCACAACATAAACCATAGATTTGTTAAACAATTTTTATTTGTGAGAAAGTGGGATGAAATGTGAGAGAATATTATTAAAAAAAAAAAAAATCTTATGGAAGCTTCTAATCTCTCTAGTCTCTACCTAATACCATTGAGAAAAAAAGAAAGCAAGCATAGAAAAGGGTAAAATTGTTGAAAAGTGATCACTTCTCCTTTCCTTATATTACTAGTGAAGAAGGCACTATATTATGTGGGGTTCACGGTCCAATTTGTCGCTAATCGAGTACCACATTTTTGTCCTTTCGCTTAGGAACACACACACATACAAGGTTAGGAATCTTACTTTGTCATTTTCGGCCGATTTTGCTTATGAACTCCATCTCTCTAAATTATGTATCCTCTATTTTGATAAATAATTGCTTTATATCAAACATGAATCGAAAAGAATTATGAAGTTTTCCAAGACATCTCATTGTTGGGCCATTTTAATTGTTAAGAATTGAGTGTTTAGAATAAATAATTTGGTCATTTCGATCGAGTCAGAAAATCACCGATGACTAATAAAAACGAAATACATAACCAGTTATAATTATTAAAAAATAAAATTTAATTATAAAGAAGTCATGACACATAACATTTAAATAACATTTGATATATTTTACTTTCATGAATCAAAATATTGGTAATATAATGATAGTTTACAATTTTAGCAATGCATATTGCTATGATTTAATCATTTTATTAACTTAACGATATCATAACCATTGATTTTATAAAAGTGATGGAAAAATTACATTATAGATTTCGGTTTTATCGAGTTAAAGATATATGACAATATTATCGCGTAAAGCATGAAGTGTACGTTTATCGATAAAAAGAAATATGAATTTTAGCATATATAATATCGCGTTATCTGCAAAGTATAGATTCTTAGGGAAGAAAGTGTTTCAAACTCATATTATTAGTAAAAGAATCTAAATTTAGTCTATTTAAATAAAAGTGTTTTCGTTAATACTAAAACATTATTTTCCAAGGAATATGTTTGGAGAATAAATTATAAAACTCAATATATGTTTTCATTACGTCGAGTCCTGATCCATATTTATATGATTATGGATTGTCCTAAGGATTGTCAATTTGAATATTATCGGTACATTTTATTTTTGATGTTAAATTAAGAACCTCCTTCCACTTAATTCTTTTTTTATCAAAAAAATATAAATATATTAGAAGGAAAAAGTTCTTTTTTTCAAAACTAACCCTAATATAACGATGTGATATGGAAACAATTATTATTGGAAAAAAGGTACGATATTGTTATGGGAAAATTTTAGAAGTTATGGAAACAACAAAAATCTAGGTAAAGTCATGATATCTAAAATGCTTGGGTTGGTTAGCTCATGACCAAGATAATTATAAGAGGTAGGTAGAGACTAGAGAGGGACTGGTGCCACAGACAGTTGCAAGTCTCTTCAAACGATTTTTAATATATATTTATATATACTACTGTTTTAGCTTTACATATTTATTTTTTCGAAAAGACAGCTTACCCACTTTCTCATCTTTTCCTCTCATCCTCTCACAGCTTATCCAGTTCCATTCGTATGCAAAACATTGATATTTTTCTTCCTATAGAAATAATACAACACAAAAAATAAAGAATTTCAAACATTAACAAATAAACGGGAAAGGGAAAATAAAACCAAAAAAGAAAAAGAAAAAAGGGCTATGTCACATGAATCAACTGATTATTAGTCTCTTGAAGTAGATTCATCAAAAGGGCACCAGAAAGATAAAGATGAAAGAAAGTTGTAGTCTGTTTTTTTAATATTTTTTTAATGTAGGGATTAAGAATAGAGAAAACAATGTACCTTACTTATGTGGAGCATTATATCAGGTCAAATATGGGGTGTGGTTGAATTATTTTGTAATCAAAAAATTAGAAACAAATAATAATTATAAATGGCAACAAAAAGTAGAGCTTCTAGAAGAAAAATTAGGTAGACACATGACTCATCTCTCTCCAGCTGGACCCTCATGCTGAGCCTATATTATTTAATCTTTGCCAATAGCATATTAGCAAATAAGCACCAACAATCATAACATAAAAATATATTATTATAAAGATCCGGTGGGGATCATCTGACTTCTACAAACACTAATTTAATATATATTTCACGGATCACAATAACATGGGACAACAACATTATTATTAAAAATCATGCTAATTAAATAAACAAAATGAAATTATTCAACAATATCTGCAAAATGATCTAATAACAAGTAAAGAACTATGATACACAATTCAACTTCTTTCCTTCAACTTCATTTTTTTTTTTCACCTTTGGCGATTTAGATTGTGATTGATCTATTAAAATCGAATAAAATTATAATATACATTCATCATGTACAGATTACTCTGAATTTAGTACATATGTTGTCATTTTGAAATGGACTTTACTATTTGAAATGTTTATCATTTACAATAACTAAATATTAGTATTACTTATATTGCTATGCACTAATTATAATTTTACAAACAAGAGAAACTTATAGAAAGATTCTTAAACTAATACCACTCTCTTCCTATTTTCTCCCTCTATTTTTTTAAAATTTAAATATAGATACTTTTTATATGTAATACATGATAGGATTCAAATCCAGATTCAATATCATTTCATTTCCAAGCTTCTGTAATCCAAAACAGCAGCTTTCAAGCCTAAAAAATCATAGCCACTACTAGTGTTGGTGTTGCTTATTGTACCATTAGCATTACAACTGCAATCCTTGCTATTTTGTAGTCCCAAACTGCATGCAAAACACAGTGTTTTGCTTCTCCCTCCAGTCTTAAATGTTTTCTCTGCTTGGTTTAGATGTTGATGGGGAGGACTAATTTTCAAGTCAAGATTCAGATCAGGGCATCTTTCTATGGCCATGCTCTCCACATTCTTTTGTTCATCTTTTCCTGCTAAAAATCCTCCATTATCAATCATGATCTTGTGATGATCTTCAACTTCTTCTACTATTTCTGATTTCATATGTGCTGCTGCACCATTTCCAAAAGATATTGTTGTCACTTCTTGTGAAGATGATTCATTGATGGGTCTGTGTGTGGTGGGATCAATTCCTCTGTTCAGGAGCTTTCTTCTTATATGAGTGTTCCAATAGTTCTTTATCTCATTATCTGTTCTTCCTGGTAATCTTCCAGCTATAAGTGACCACCTATACATATAACATATATTTAGCACAAAAATATATCCTTTAGTCAAGAATTCACAACATTAGAAAGAAAAATGTTGGCCGAATGAGCGTACTCAATCTCAGTCTTACGTTTTTGTCTTGACGTGAAGAGCGCTAATCTCAAGGCAATAAATGTAAGATGGAGATTGAGTACGCTCTTACTGTTTTAAAACTAGAATAACAGAGACTTTGAAAAAATGTTAACAATGACAATTAAACTCTGACATGACAAATGTTCTATTATTTTCCTGTCTTCTTAATGAAACATTAAAGATGGCATTTTCTCATATATATATATATATATATGAAGATAGTCCATGGTTTATATATATATATATATATATATATATGAAACTAATGAAGTAAAAAGATTAGGAGGAGGATTAATTTGGACATACTTGTTTCCAAGGAGGCTATGGAGTTTGATGATGAGTTCATCTTCTTCATCAGTGAAGTTGCCACGCTTGAGATCAGGCCGCAAGTAATTGATCCATCGAAGGCGGCAGCTCTTGCCGCAGCGGAGGAGGCCGGCGGCCTTGGGAAGTGAGCGCCAGCAGCCTTCACCATGTGATCGGATGTAAGCTATGAGACGGTCATCTTCTTCTTTAGTCCATGCTCCTTTGTTTGTGTGAGCTTTCTCACAACAAGGGGATCTTCCCATTTAATTTAATTCTTAATTTCCACTTGAAAATGATCCAGAAGAAATTAATCAACCAGCTTTTCTTGGGTATTTGAGTGAATTAATTTGGGGTGTGAGGAGGGGAAAAAAAGTTGCTAGTCTTGGTGAAACTTGATCATCAAGAGCCGGCCCTTGAGGGGAAATGAAGGTGGGAGTTATATAGGCTTTTGACTCTTTTGAGATATATGCTGTCCAAAATAATAGACTTGTAGGGGCAGAGAGAGAGAGAGAGATGGGAGGTTAAGGCAGTGAACCTAATTGCTTCTAGATGTGAGTTGGTGAGACAGGTTTGAGAGTGTGGCTAGTGGCCACTCTTATGATAGTATTGGCATCATATTCATTTATACGTATATGTGTGTGTGTATATACATATTATGTAAGTACATGTATGTATATGTGTGTGTGGGTACATATATATAATATAGAAATATGAGTTGGAAGAAAGGAAGGATGGTAAGTATGGGTGAGCTTCAGTTAGGTATAAAGTAAGGTATTAAAAGGGTAGTTAATTAAGACAAGGAGTGATCTCCACCTTTCTTTTGTCTAAACTCTGACCAACCTTGGTTTAAATATTTAACTGACACAGCTATACTCATCAAAATCATCCCAGTCCAAATGGAAAACATGCCCCTGATTTCATTTTATTTACTACTTCGATGTGCATATATAACGCTGTATGTATATGCATGTGCGTGCGAGTGTGCGCGATAATTATGACATAAAAATAATTAATTAATATGTTGGAATTAAAATTTACGTTTGGCTGTCTGATGAGTTTTAGCTAATCACATTCTTATTAATCACCTAATTTGTCTATATCATGAACTAGCCAGTTTCTTGTTACATATAGCCCATGACTACTAAGATTTCAACAATGATAGATATATATGTAGTAACTTTAACTAGTTGTACCCCCATGAATCTTGATCAATGTTAACAAAATGGGACCGGGTCAGTTTCGAACTGGCCACGGGTTTAGCCAGTCTGAATAAAATTAGCGATTTAAGAGAAAATAAAAAAAAATTGATCTAACCGGTGAATCGATTAGAACCAAATTTTCTCATTTTGTTCCTTAAAACTGTGCCTTTTGTGAGCCGGTTTAATGAAGTTTTAGAATATCTAATGAAATTATTTTGATTATTAAAAATTTAAGATTTATATTTGATGAATTTATAAGAATATTTATGATCTATATAATATTTTTCTTAAAAAAATAATAATTCGGTTAAATCACCGGTTGAATCCGGTAGAATCATGAACTAGTAGTTTTACCGATTTGATATCGGTCCGGTTACGTAGACATTGATTTTGACACAAATATCCACGAGGGATGGAGAAAAGGCAGAAGTTTGAAATTAGGTAATTTTGAGCATTATATAAACCAAGCTGGAAACATGGTTCCATAAATTCTTGTAATATTCTGAGTTAGTTGTAGTGGTTATATATATTCAAAAGAAATGTACTTAATTGTGGGGTTTGGATATTCTTGTGTCTATAATAAGGATGGGGAGAAGGTAGTTGTATTTCTTTATTTTCTATTGGTGATCTATCATGCAAACAAGTGAGAAAAGAGAGTAGGGCTTCTAGAAGAGATGGAGGTTGGGTTTAGCAAGGATATAGGTTTTGATTAAAAGTAAAAAAGGGGAAGAAGAATAGTATTACAATGTAATAGAAGAAAAGAAAGAGTGTGGTAGTGGTTGTATATGGGCTTTGGTTCACCTTCCACTCCCCTTTTTCCCTCCAACCTTGTGATCTAAGTTTAGGCAACAAATAAGTAAGTTAGGGATGAGCTCATTTCTTTATGTACAGTGGAAGTTGAGTGCATTTAATTACATATTTTAGTTTTAAATATTGAGAATATAAATTATACAAGAGTCTAATTGAAATGTGATTGGAATTATTTAAAAATTCAGATACTAAGCGTAAATACTATAAGGGAGAGAGAAGAAATTAGCTTTTAAGCCTCAATTTATAAATTTTGGGTGTTTATTATTGATCTGTTTGTTTCAGTTTAAATTTTTAAAAAATAAATTCTAATAGTATAATTTACGTTATAAAAATCTAAGATTTTTAAATTTTAAATTGAAATAAATAAATAGTAACATATTCTACGTACATAATAATTTTTGTAATGTAATCTATCTACTCTTGTATGCAATGTAAAATCAGAATGTCATACCATATAATTCGAATAGAATAATGTACCTCCTGTTTATTCGACTTTTAATACGCATTGCACAATTACATATGATAATACTCCATATTTATTAAAAAAAAACATTAAAAAAGTAAATTTTACTTTTTTGTTTGTATTAAGTCGTAAATTTTTAACTTAAATTGTAACAAAAATTTAATAAGATTTTTTATATAATAAGAGTTTACCTTGTTAAAATTTCAATATATTCTATAATGTTATTCATCTTTTAATAAAAATCAATCAACTACGAATCAAATTTTAATAATAAACTTTTGCAAATGTATTAAATAAAATTTCGAAATATAATTTCTTTTTTATTTTTTTGGAACAAAGATAATATTGAAAACGGATAAGCATAGTACAATTGCATCGCATGAAATTAAAAAAAAAAAAGAAATGGAGTGAATTAAATGTTGGGACTTAACTATACTCACCCAATTTCTGACCGAAACGGTTCGAGTTTTTGTTACCCACCACAACACGAACGTGATTTCTCCCTCCCTCTGAAAACAACATTGAAAGCAAAGTGTGCCTATAAACCGTGATTATTCATCCTCCTATCATATCATATCATATCATATAATAAATTCCAACTTAATTGTTGCAATTAACAAATTATTTGAGAGAGGTTATTTCTGTAATTTCATGTGTACTGGTTACCTACCTTAGACCCCATCTTTGGGGACTGCCCGGGTCCAAAAAGGGTTCCACATTTGATGTTGAACCATGGCATGGTGCCATTGCCTTTCATGTCAAATTGTCCTCACTTTGCATTATCTTTTCCTTTTACCCAAAATATCCACCTCCTCTCTCATCCATAGATTTTTGCCATCCCTCAATTATTATAGGAAGAAAATCTAAGGTACTAAATTAAGCATAAAAACAAACCATATAAGATTAAATAATGTATAAAGAGCTAGAAAATACATGTTTCTACTCCGAATTCAGACAATGTGAATTATGAAAATACGTGTTAATGTAAATTTTTATTTAATACATTGATTTACTTATTAGATTTCTTTGTATTGACATACTTGTAACTACATGGCCTATGAACTTTCCAAAAGAGTCACAAGAAACAAGTAGTACAAAATAGAAGGCCCACATATTGTATAAATTTCGTGTAACGACTAAACACCATGCATTAATTGCTCATCAACCTAACACCCACACTTGTAGTAATCACACAGCACGTACTTATTGTGTTGCAATGAGTTGATTTGGTAGTCGTTCTAATTAATTGCAAACACATAATTAAGTCATAACCCCATTAATGGATGGTAATTAAAATGGAAAAAGATAGAAATCCAAGTAAAGGAGTTATATATAGAACGAACGATCAACCCCATATAATAATAATAATATTTGTATTTCATATTATTTAACATTTCAATGTAAAAACACCAAAACTTCCTCAACTGGAGTTGCGACTGGGAGATTTTTGTTAAAGTTTCATTTTTTTTATTATTTTTTTTAAATGGCATCAAGTTAGATGTACTGAATGTCGAGGTTATACCTAATGATTTACGCACAGCTTTATATTTTTGAACATTAACTAATTATTAATGAATAATGATGTAAACCCATTTGGTATGCAATAATATATCGATGAGGAAGTGGGATGGTGAGGGCCACCTCACCAAAGTTGTGGATATCATGTGCTTAGGTGAATAGCCAAAACTCATGGGGATTTCCTTAAAATTCCCGTTCTCTGCAAATAAATAAACTCGATATATTCCTGCCATTCTAAAAAAATATTAACATTTGATAATAAAATTTATTTTTAAAAAATAAATACTTACATAAATTTTTTTAATAAAAATAAAAAAATTCAACAATTTAATAATACTTAAATTATACAAAACATAATCAACCAATAACTAAAATTAAAAACGAAAATAAACTAATAAACCAAATTTAATCAGTGTTGTGCACGAGTTTTCAACAACGGTATATATAGAGAGAGAGACATACAAAGAAAGTTATGCAAGTTAATGCAGGTTCATATCAGGATTACACGGTAAAAATATTTCCGCCCAATTTATAAAACTTCAAAATTTTAAATGTTGCAATATATTTACAACATTTCACATTTAAGTTCGTTAGATCTCCGTATACACCTAACGCGTTGGTTCTCTGCTCTCCTATACTCCTATACTCAGGGGTGGACGGAGGATAGGTTCAGGGGGGATCACGCCCCTCCTCAAATTTTTTTTTTAAAACTAAAGTTGTCATTCTGTCAACCCACAACAGCTCCTTGACTCACGCCCCTCCTCAATTTTTTTTTAAAATTATTAAAGCTGGCCCACAACCCACCAGCTCCTCTTTTGCATCAACTGAAAACCCCATTTTAATTTCAAACAGCAGGAAGCAGGAAGTCAGGAATCAGCCGGAAAAAAAAAACTTAGAGAAGCAGAAATCACAGAACGAAAGATAGCTTGTAGCAGTGCCACCGGTTAAATTAGTCAGCCACCAATCTACTATCTGCCAGTTGTACTCACAATAATACTAAAAATACGACCTAACTGATGTTAGTTTTTTGAATTTCGAACTATTAAATTTCAGATTGGTGTAATTTTTTCCAATTAATTAGTAATTAAACTTTGAATATTTAGTATATTGTCCAATTTGTTTATTTATTACAATTAATTTGGACTACTGTGATTTTGTCAATGTTGTATGATTTGGGTTAATTTTTAATTTGCCCTAAATCCCAAATTGTGAAAATAGTTTGTTTGAGTCCATTGAATTGAATTTTGTTTTTTTTTGTATTTTTCTTAACAGTTATGGAAAAGTTTTTTAGTAAAAGAAAAAGAAGTGAGTCTACTGATGAATCTAATTTTTAACAATCCAACACCGTACAACAACTTCAGCCATCTTTAGGTATTCCACAAAAAGACATTAATTTTGATGAGCTTCCAGTTGACCCTGCAAATAAAAAAATATTTTTGAGTTTGATGTAAGTGTTAGAGAAATTATTCGAAGATTTTATTTACAAAAGGGTCCTTGTCAACCTAAGAATCACAAATTTTCTTTTACTGAATGTGGAGACAAGAAGCGTAGATTTGTACCTTCTTAGTTTAATAATCATGCTAGTTGGTTGGAGTATAGCATATCTCAATATGTTGCATTTTGTTTATGTTGCTATCTTTTTAAACCGGAACACGGAATTCAAAGAGGTGGTGACATATTTGTTAGTGGAGGATTTTCAAATTGAAAAAAAGGTCTAGAAAAATTTAAGGAGCATGTCGGAAACCACAAAAGTATTCATAACAAATGTTTGAAGGCTTGTGAAGACCTAATGAATCAAAAGCAACATATAGATGTTTGTTTGTCTAACCAATCTCAAAAAGATTATCATGCTCGCTTACTTGCATCAGTTATGTGTATTAGATTTCTGCTACGTCAAGGATTGGCTTTTCGTGGGCATGATGAGCCTAAAGATTCGAGCAATAAAGGAAATTTTCTTGAACTTCTAGCTTACATTGCTGAACTAAATGAGGATATTAAGAGAATTGTACTTCTCAATGCTCCTGAAAATCATCAATTAATAGCACCATCAATTCAAAAGGAGATTGTAAATGCAGTTGCAATTGAGACAATCAATCTAATCATTAATGATGTTAAAAATGAGTTGTTATCCATCTTAGTTTACAAGTCTCGTGATAATGAGTTGTTCTCCATCTTAGTTGAGGAGTCTCGTTATAATTCTGTAAAAGAGCAAATGACAATCGTTTTACGTTACGTGGATAAACGAAAATTTATCATTGAACGTTTTCTTGGCATGGTACATGTTCGTGATACTACTTCTTTATCACTTAAAGTAGTTATCGAAGAAATGTTTGTCAAATATGGGTTAAGTATGTCAAGTTTACGTGGGCAAGGATATGATGGAGCTAGTAATATGCGAGGTGAATTAAATGGACTCAAGAGTTTAATTATGGAAGAAAATTCATGTGCTTACTTTATTCATTATTTTGCACATCAATTACAACTGACACTTGTAGTTGTTTCACAAAAAGACAAGAGAATTGCTACTTTCTTTAGCTTGGTAAGTATGTTGTTAAATGTTATTGGAGGTTCGTGTAAGTGTAAAGACATTATTCGTGATAAACAAGTGGAAAAATTGTTTGAAGGAATTTCTAATGGTGAAGTTGAGACGGGACGTGGATTAAACTAAGAAATGACCCTGAAACGTGGAACTAATGAACAACGGGGAGAAGCAAATTTACTATTGAGTCAAATACAGTGTTTTGAATTTGCTTTCTTATTGCATTCGTTGAAGAATGTTTTGGGAATCACTAATATTTTATCACATGCATTACAAATAAAGGATCAAGACATTGTAAATGGAATGGAGCTTGTTGATGTTACAAAGAAGCGACTCCAAATGATGAGAGACGGTGGATGGGAGTTTTTGTTGCATGAAGTTTCTCTCTTTTACAATAAATATGATATTAATATTCCTAATATGGAAGAAAATTGTGTTGCTCCAGGAAGATCAATCATCATTACTATTGCATTGAGATTTTTTATGGAATGATAGATTTGCAAGTTCAAGAGTTGAATAGTCATTTTAATGAGGCGAGCAAATAGATGCTTTTGTGCATGTAATGTCTTAATCCAAGCAATGCATTTTCTGCATTTGATAAAGAAAAGTTGATACAATTTGCAAAATTCTATCCAAATGACTTTTCTCCAATTGAGTTTTTGGAGTTAGATAATCAACTTGAAAGTTACTTTATAGATGTAAGTTCTAATACTAAATTTTCAGAACTTGTTGGAGTTGGGGAGCTTGCTAAGAAAATGGTTGAGACAAGGAAGCATTTGATCTATCCACTTGTATATTTGCTTTTGAAGTTGACACTAATTCTTCCTGTAGCAACTGCTAGTGTCGAAAGAGTTTTTTCT
The DNA here is from genome assembly GCA_014636745.2 of Centella asiatica. Taxonomy (NCBI): domain Eukaryota; kingdom Viridiplantae; phylum Streptophyta; class Magnoliopsida; order Apiales; family Apiaceae; genus Centella; species Centella asiatica. Next base: position 31,289,123 of record CM025781.1, read on the forward strand.
GCTATGAATCTTATCAAGACTTATTTATGTAATCGGATGGAAGATGATTGGTTGAACGATTGTTTGGTGACATACATTAAGAAAGACATATTTAACACTATCGATGATGAAGCTATTATTCAACGCTTTCAGAATATGAATAATCGTAGATGAGTGTTATGAATCCATTGTAATTTTTAATTTATTATTATGTAATGAATTTAATATTAATGAACATATTTTTATTCTGTAATTAAATATTTTTGGCCCCCTCATCGTCATAATCTTGCATCCGCCACTGCCTATACTCCTATCCCATGTGATTTTCCTTTTGGTGTTGTATATTAACTATCCCCACTTGTACTAAATATCAAATATTACAATATCTATACATATATGAACATATATAACATTATTTGTTTTTACTTAAAATTTAAAATTTTGATAATATAAATCACACATTAGATTTAAAACAAACTGAATCATTGATGTGCTCACTTGCACAAATACCTGCATCAATACATATATTTGTATATTTACATGTCTGCATACACACACACATAGACAAAGATGTGTGTATGTAATGCATGCATGCGACATTAGTATTTAACAATGTTATCAAAATTGGACTGGATTGGTCGGTTTGACTGGTTTAACCATGAATCGACTATGGATTTGGTCGATTTGATTAAAATTAGCGGTTCAGGAAAAAATCGGTCGAACAAAAAAAAACCTGTCGCCGGTGAATCAGTTAGAACTTGATTTTCTCCTTTTTTTTTTTGCTAAGTGGGTTTTCTCCTTTTGTTCCTTAAAACTATGTCTTTTGTCTTTTTGTAAACCGGTTTAATGAATTTTTAGAATATTTGATGAATTTATAAGAATATTTATGATTTATTTAATATATTTTTTAAAAAAACAATAATCTGATTAAATCACTAGTTGAATCCAGGTGAAACATAAATTAATAGTTTCACCAATTTGATATTCGGCCCGATTATAATAAAATTCGTATTTGGGACATCCACTTGGTATCTTTCTTCTTCCCATGCATGTGCATGTTGAAGTGGTTTATTTGGGCTTGCAAGACTTCTATAAATTAGCAACTCGTAATGAAGTTATCTTCTGAACTACATATATAGTATTTGAAACGTTTTTGTCTAGTGAAAGCACTTACAGAACCAAACAAAACCCATATATATCAGCGCCCTAAAATATTTCTGTGTAAATGTTTGGCAGGCCACTCTAACTTAATTGGTTATGTACAAGAGTAACCTAATTTTTAAATGAAAACGATTTTCACCAAAACAAGGTGAATTAAATGGAATCTAAAGTACATTAAAGTTGCAACAACAATTTAAAAAAAAAAAATAAAAAGTCTGTTAATTAGGCCCGGAAGCCTTTATTTAGAATTAGGCCGAATACATCACCCAAATAGGTCATCCGTTAGGCCCATCCGTAATTTTAAAAAAAATATTTATGTTTTATTTTGTTTTATATTAGCTTATGAAATACTAAAATTTAAATTAATTGTGGCAAAATTTTAACAAGATTTTCATATAATAAAGTGTTTACTTTGTTGCAATATTAATTTATTTTATGATGTCAAATTAATCAATTACTCCGTATATTTTAATGATAAACTTCACAAGTATATTAGATTTTTTTTTAAAAATATAACTCTTTTTTCTAAAGGAAGGAGTAATAGGAAACTTGACACCAAATATTTTTGTTAAATTGTTCATCTCTCGTTTTCTCATAAACTAATGTGATTGAGTTTGCTACTGTGTGAGTACTTTGTAGAATAGATGGACAAGGGGGCCTGTCCAAGGTTTTGAGAAGTCTTACGTTCCTAATTGGGCTTTTCTTAAATGCTCCGAAACATTTTTCCCAAAGCCAAAAATATTAGGTGTTATAGAGCTTTCCCACTAAAATACTAAAATTTTAAAACTCCCTCCAAATTGTACGACGTACATATGTATACTCGACGCCACTGTATTTCATAACTTCATAGGCAATAACTAAAGCAATAGATCGAATTTCTCGGATTCACTCAACACAAATCTACAATGTCGACCCACACGGACGATCTCGATCTTCTTCTCTCCCTTCAGGACAGGGTTTTAGAAACCCCTCCCGCTTCTCCTTCAGCAGGTATGCTCCTACAAAATATGCGTGAGCAGAAAATTTGTATTAATCCTTGATGGGTCTGTTAAATTTCGATGAAATATATGTGGGTTTTGTTTCTGTTGATTCATACTTGCTTAGCTTAGCTGAAAGATATGTTTTTGGCCGCAAATCGGGTTGAGGGAATTAGTTAATTTTAAAGGAAACGAAATTGGGAGCTTTTCTTGATTCGTTTGAAAGTTATATTTTTTGCAGAAAATTTTGATATATTTCAATGAAATATATGTGGGTTTGTTTCCGTTAATCTATAACTGTATATTCATGGACGTGAATATTGATGATTAATTAGTTAATCTAAATGGAAATGAAAATGAGGGTTTTTATCGATTTGTGTGAAACTTATATTTTTTGCAGCAAATTTTGAAGAAGTGATTATGAATTTGTTAAAATTTTAATGGGAAATAAAAGAGGGTTTTTTGAATTTGAAAATGCAGGGTACCTATCTGATGATGGATCTCCCAAGAGAGTAGGACAGGTGGATATGTCCGTCTTTCGAAATGCAGTTGAAGATTGTCTTGATTATGAGCCTGAAACCTGCAAGAAGGCTACCAAATCCAGTATCTCAAATGATGGTGATGTTGAGAAGTTCTCGGGCTTGCGAATTCGGTAAATTTGATCCAACTTTTAACTGAAAGAGACTAGTTTGGTTTTGTAGCTATAGATAGAAAAGGAATGTGAAATGATCTTGTTTTCCTTCTTGTATTTATTTTTGTACATTTTTATGACACAGGAAACAATTGGTCTCTCCTGTAGAAATTGCCAACCGTTTCTCGGATATCCGATTTGTTCGATTACCAGCAATAAAGTAAGTAACAACACTAGTATGATAATTTTTATTTTGTTAAATGATACATAATCTAAGTGATTAATGATGGCATATCATTCTGGAATTTCAGGAAGTTACTAATAGGGGATACTCTTTCTGGATGTTGGGCAACTGTTGGGGTTTTATTAGAGAAGGGGGAAAGGAGGACTAGTTCTACAGGGAAGGACTATTGCATATGGAAAATTGGATGCTTAGATGAGAACACGGTTTCTGTTTTCTTGTTTGGCACTGCTTATCAGAAGTACTGCAAAGAGGAAATTGGATCAGTATTTGCCTTATTCAATTCTGGTGCTCGCAAGGATAACTCGGTACCCAATTGCATTGGCATATATGTTTCAATTTTGTTTATCTATGTGAGTGTGTAATTTTAGTTTGATACATTTTGTGTGATGTGCAGAAAATAGGGTGTTCTTTGAGTGTTTATAATGCCACACAAATATTAAAAATGGGTACTTCTGTGGATTATGGAGTTTGCAAAGGGAATGGTTGCACAAATGTTATAAATAGGTATGTTGTCTTATACTTTGTGAGTCTTTCACGTTTTTCTTGGAGTTCTAAGTAAAAATATTTGAGTTGTTGAGCTCTTAACTGCACAAAACTGAATCAGAATATTTTACGTGCTCTTTAAAATGAATGATAAGTTTGAACTGCAGAACGCTCAGGCTTGCAGGTAATTCGATATTTATCTCAACCATATAGGACAACACCAGTATATACTAAAGATAACTGATGTGTTCTTCAAAATTGGCTATTTGGTCTACTTAAGATTCTGGTATTGATTTGGCTGATTCCAGTATTACAACGGTTATTCTCAGAAACATGCTTTGATATGTATGTGAAAAATATAGGGGATTAAGATTTTGGAACTCTTTTCGTGAATATATCACAATTGCTGTTTGACAATTAACTGTTAGAGATCTGTTTGTGTTATATACTTAAAGAATGATTTAAAAAAAAAGAAGTATTTTCACATTAACTATATGATACTGATCGAACATTGTATGCATTGACGCCCATATGTTCATAGAGTTGTAACTAGAACAGTGATAATCAAGATAATGCTTGTTGCTGCAATTATTGATTAACTAGGATAGTAGTGCTATATGCAAGTATTGTGCTGAATATTTAAGTTGCATACTCTATCACCACTAGTCCTGTTCTTTTAGTTGGTATCTTTAACGATGATGTTCCCGATCCATAACGAGATCATGAAGTGTGTGGAGGGGTCCATAGGATCCTCGAATACAATGAGTGATGATAGACATGTCATTCTTGCAAAAGAGAATTTCCGACTGACATGCAATATATGAGTTGCATAGAAAATCAGACAGCGCCCCTTACCATTAATAGCTTAAAAGAAACCAATCCTATAGAAACAAGTTAGGAGTTGACTTGTTTTCGTCGACATGTTTATCATTCTCCTACCATATATATTATCGTGCTTTTCTTTTTTTGAACGGGTAGAATAATATGCAATTCATTTTTTAATTTCAGGCGCAATGGTATATTTTGCAAGTACCATAAATCGGTGAGAACTCGAGGTATACTTATTTGTGACCTCAGTGATTTGTAACTTGATCAAATACTAACTTATGCTTCTTGCTCTGATCTGCAGAAAGCATCAGAGAAATATTCTAATTCAAGAGCTGAACTGAAAGGAGGGTATGCCATCATTTTAAACACTAGAATGGTTTATCATACAGTGGAAAGACCTATTTTCTGTGCCATCTTGATACCTTGTACTAATTATTTGTTGATGCTTTATCTCAGGAACTTGAGAATGTCCTTTAGGGATCATCTGAAGTCAGAAGGTATTTACACGGTTGACCCACAGGCTCATAAAAGAAATATAGCAAAGCCCATGCAACCAAAGCAAGTACTGTCTGTGGAAGGATTGAAAAAGGCATTAAGGTTTGTCCCATGCAATTTGCTTCTATTAAATTCTCGTAAATCTTAATCATCTGATGTGTTATACAACTGCAAAGAAAATTTTACCCTTCAAACCTAGATTTGAGTCGGGTGAACGTAGTTCCTTTTAGCCATCATGTTGCTCCAGAGCAAATTGGTAGCTAGAAATATGGCATGCCGATGCATCTTTAACAGTTTTATGGTTAGGCCACGAGTCGGTCATGATTCTCTCTTCCTCTATGTATGATGTTTATGTATCTTCTTGTTCCACTGCCTTTTTTTTACTGGAATTTCTATGTGGTCCTCTTCAGTGAACAAATGAGTGGTTTCCAAAACCTTGAGGATCTATGAAAAATATCATTATATCTCGTGGAAGTTAAAACCTTTTCCTCTTTTGTATTAATAAAATAGCATTTCTGTCTTACAAACCTAGATTCAAGTCAGGTGGATATAGTTCTTTTTTGCCATCGTGTTGCTGCAGAGCAAATTGGCAGCTAGAAATATGGCAAGCAGGGTATTTAAAAGTTTGAGGGTTAGGCCATGAGTCGGTCATGATTCTCGGTTCCTCTACATATGATGTTTATGCATCTTCTTGTTTCATTGCCTTTTATTTTGGACTGGAATTTCTACGTGGTCCTCTTCGGTGAATAAGTAAAGTGGTTTCCAAAACCTTGAGGATTCTACGAAAAATATCATTATACCTCGTGGAATCTAATACCATTTCCTCTTTATATCAATAATATAGCATTCCCTCCGTCTTACAAAAACTAGTTTGGTTTGATTTCCTTTTCTCTTTTCATTTTTGGTCAGATCAACTATTTTAGAATCAAACATTGATCCATAACTTGTGTTGAGCAGCATAACTTGGATCCTCGTACTCCCCTTCCCTGGTCCTCTGAAGACACAGAAACAATTCATATTCAAATGGATGCTAATGAAAATGTAATTAAACAGTAATGCAGGCAAAGTGACAACAAATATGTACTCGCAAGGGATAAGGTTCCTTACAGAAATAACAGGTTTGGATTCTCCTTTTTCAGCTACTATAAAATACCATCCTTTTTACTAGTGTTCTTACATTTTGCATGTTCAAATTACAGGAAAAGCAGATCCGAAAAGCACCAACAAAGGGACTGTCACATCAAATGAACCACAAAATTCCTCACAAAAGAGGTGACAAAAAAAAAAATTGATCATTCTTGTGATATCATATTCCATATTGTATTTTGTGTGTTGAAGAGTTCTTGATCCGTTCTCAGGTCATCATCATCATCTACTGGACTGGAATCAACTGTGAAACGAACAAGTCAACTACCAAATGCAAAAAGAGTAAAAGTCGAGCAAAGGCAACCCCCGTTAGAGAAAACTAAGCAAGACAAGGGAAAGATGATTGAATTAGATTTTGTTAGTTCAGATGAAGAGGTCTAACTCTTGCTAGTTAAGGCGCTTATATTATATCTTGTGGAAATGTCACCAAAAAGTGGTTATTGGTTAAGAAATGTAAATTTCTTAAAAGTACAGCAATGTGACCTGGACAAAACTTTAGGTGGCAGTAGGCTTGGTTTCAAGTGTTAGTTGAATTTTGGAGTAACTGGAAGAGCTAGAATTTTCTGCAGAAAGTAGATTAGCGGACTAGTGTACAATGAGTTTGTGACTTGCTTCAACTGCAGGACATTATCATCGATAGTACTGAAATTTTTCCTTCAATGTGATGTTGGTTGCATAAGTTGGCTGAAGTGATGTTGGTGGCATGAGAAGTATTGGCATTAATTTCTTCTGTTCATTGTCCCTTGCTGTCCGAGGTTTTTATTGTAAAGTTTAGTGGAGTAGTCTACAGGAGTCCTTGTATGATCATTTCGAGTCTTTGACAGTAACATGAAAAATTAAAAATTGTAGGTGTTTCCTGAAACTACATAAGATTTCTGTTACTTTTTATTATTTTTCGTTTTTTCAGACTTTTTGGGGTAAAAATATTTTCAAGTTGTGAACCTTCAACGTCTTTAAGTAAGATTTTGGATCGATGCTAGTGAAGCCTGAAATGGAACCAGAGAGCTTATCCAATTTCAAAGATAGAATTTTGTTCCTGCCTTGGCCAACAGAAGTCAAATCATCATCTTCTTCTTCTTGTATATATGGAGCAATAGCATGATGATGGTCGTTGTTGTGAAAGAGCAGCAGCATATTATGCCATCTCTCTGATAACTAGTAGTGGCACCACTAGAAGCATCTCCACTTTCAAGCCTGCTGCAAATTCTTGTTTCTACTCCTTGAATTCAGCATCCCACTTAGCATCAGCATCATCCAAAATATCGGCAATTAATCCCTCATCCTCAAAGTCTTGGTATTCGTATTCGTCGTCATCAAATGACGTCGGATGATGTTTTTGATTATTATCTCCACCATCGCCGCCAACAACCATGGACGTGGCAGGACCAATTTCGGAACGGGTGGTGAATCCGGTGGCACCACTACCCACTCCGGGAAAATAATTCGGGGGACCAATTGCCATACTAATAACAAGAACAAAGTTGATGATATTAAGGTAAAGGTTGGTTGATGCGGCTTTGATTTTATATATCTATGTTTATATAGCGGAGGCTGCCACCTCGTATTTTTTATTCCGCATAGGAATATTCACGATATAACCAGGGAATAGGAATAGGATTCCTTTCAACTACGACTGTCATTATTTATTTATTTATTATTATTTAATAGGAATAGAATCTAAAATTTATGCTCTCTCCGTTTTACAAAAATAACAATATTTGATTTTTGTCTATTTTATTTTGTATATTTAACTAATATTTATATGTAAAAATAATAAGTTTTTTTCCCATTAAATTTGTTATGAATGTTTAATTAAAAAATCGTATAAGAAAATTATAATGACAAATTTTAAAACATATGATATTATAATGAAAAATTTATATACATGTTGCTCATTTTTTAGAATAAGATTTATTCTCAAATATTACTCTTTTTTTGAAATTGATAAAATAAAATATAAGCTAAAACAAATTATTAATAATTTAAATTATATTGTTATAATTTAAAATTTTTAAAATATAAACTAAAACAAAGCATGTCATACTATATAGGACGGTCTACGAGTAGATCATTTTTTCGAGACGTCGATATAGATTTTATAAATTAAACTTTTGTAAGTTTTGTAGCTATAAACTAGTACGATCTGCATTCACAATCTACCTACTATGACTAGGAATGCGATACAAGAAATTTCCAACATCTCATAGAAAACGAATATAAATAATCAAAAGGCTTTTCAAAATATAATTTTTTAATCATGATAATCGTCAAAAAGATTATATCTATCAAACAAAAAGGTTATAGATGCCATCACAAACAAGTCTATCAGCCCGCCCATATCATCCTGTTACTACATGTATGCTAAATTAGTTTCCAAGTGTTTCACTGTTTCATCCTTATTTTCATAAATAAGCTGATTCAATAAATCCACAATTTTGACATTTGTGTTAAATATACAAATGAAATTATGACAAGGATAAAATATATCTGAATTTTAGGTAATCAAACTAACCAATGTTGTAAAAGACGCAAGACGGACATTTTAACAACTAGATACAATTAAAATTATTTAATCAGAGTTAGTTAGAGCTAAACAGTGATTAAACAGAACGAGCTTAGTATGTAAATATTTCCATTCAAACTTCAGAAATGCCCAGCAGTCATACATAGGCCGACCACACAAATTATACAAGAACAAATAACTGGTCGTAGGAACATATGGCTATACAGTATTATGCCAAGCATATTCACTGGTGCTATACTTGGAGAAGACTTTTACAATATTACTTTCACATATCATAATAATCCTTAAAATTAGGCACTGTGAAACTCATTATTGTCTACTTCATTACATAATAATAATAACAAATATTATTAGCTTGAGATGGAGCAAACACTTTACATTTTCATGTATCAAACTGAAACAAGATACCATATTATTTATATTTTTATTACAATTAGTACGTTCTGTAGTAATTTAAATTACCAAGCATTCAAATGGCAGATGAAATAAACAGTAATTAGAACAACTAAAAGATAACATCAAGCTTGCTGATCCAACTGTACCAGAAGATTGCATCAACTTGAAAAAACCTGTATTAGAAGGGGCTATTGCAAGAAACGTTACATATTGCAAGCAAGAAAACGAGTAGGCCGTCATTCTTATGCTGCTATTATTTCATACTTCCAAACTATACGTTTCCAATTCAAAAGGTTGTATTATTGTCAAGACTTATTTCCCACATAAATTAAAGGGTCCAATATTTTAGTATATATTGACATATAAAATACCACTTTAATAAGCAAAGTTTTCATTTATTGCACTTTAGTACTAAAATTACTATAAGAAGTATTACTGAAGTTACTACCGAAAATATTAATGTGCAAGCGTAAAACACAGTGAAATTTTTTTCTCAAAAAATACTAAAGTGTCTTTTTCTCTAAATTAAAAATAGTAGGATATCCCTGTGCACAATTCAGGAAAAGCGGAACCAAAGAGCACCTACAAAGGGTCAGTCACACCAAATGAGCCATAAAATCCCTCACAAAAGAGGTGACTTAGGAGTTTTGTTCTGATTTTCTTATTCTTGAAGAGTTGTATATATCTACCAAATGCAAGAAGAGTAAAAGTTGAGCGGAGGCAACCATCATTAGAGATCGAAAACCAAGAAAATCAAGGGAAAGGATGATTGAATTAGATGTTAGTTCAGACGAAGAGATTTGAGTCTTGCTGATAAATCGCCTTGTGAAATTAACACCAAAAAAGGATTAAAAGGTTCAATAATTTTCAGTGGATAGAACTTGATGTGGTGGTGGGCTTCAGTCTAATGTTGGTTGAACTTTGGAGTAATCAAAAGAGCTGATATTTTCATCCAAAAGTAGACTATTGTCATGTCTTGCTTCAAATGGAGGACATATATCATTTTTGATAGTGCTGACAAATATTTCCATAACTAACATGCAGTTTGTTTGCTTAAGTTGGCTGTAGTGGTTCAGGTGGTTTGATCATTACTTGCACCAATTTCTCGAGTGTTTTTCCATAGTATGTAGGAGAATCAGAAATCCTAGCTTGTTTGATGATCATTATGACAATGACAAGATAATTTCTTTCTCTTCCATTAGATTACATATAATACTGGCTACTTTTTTTTAACTACTAAATTTCCAATCTTGTTTGGGGTCAAATTACTTTCATTAACCGACTTGATCCGCACTAATTTTCCACATTTTTCCCTTTGTTTCATGAAATACGTAGTGATTTGAATCAAATTACTTGGCCTAAAAACTTCAATATGAAGCAACGAGAATCCTGATTACATGTCCCGCCCATAAAAAGCAAACGCAAAATAGTACTAGAATATTTTTATTTATTTTTTCCCCCCACTTTCTTTTCCTTATGTTTAAGAGTTCAATATTATGATCATATGATGTAATCAGTGATTGATTTAATACTAGAACTAGATTTTATACATATAAATGTACATGGACAGATGGCATAAGTTCGTATTAGAAAAGACAGCAGAGTAGGATGTTAATTATGTCCGATTAGGTGCAAATTATATGAGTTAGGTCATGTTTACTACTCATGAAAACAACTTTGCAATTAACTACTAAACTGACTAAGAGGATATATGGTCTTTTTTGACTCAGAATCTCCTTGTTCCTCACATTTAATCAATATCCCAAATTGAATACGAGTTGACCAAGTACTAAAAAGAAAAAGGATCTGAATAAAGTCTGGTGTAATTCTAAAATTCACGTTATGATGTTAGGTACCGTGAAATTTATAACAAGCAAATGTTTTACTCTGTTGAAATCTTTATATAGTTTATATTATTAATATTTTTTGAACCAACAATTTCTTAATTAGAGTGGTGGAATTAAATTGGGATATGGGTGACAGATTGACAATGGTCTCTCTCGATTTTTAAAAAGTATTATTATCACATTAGGAATCCTATATACTTATGCATTTCGCTCTCTCCTATAGTGTTTTCTTTTTTTCGCCATCTCAATAAGCAATCCTAATTCCGCCCCTCGTATCAATAGCATGTTTCGAAATTCACTTTTAATATTACTTAAAGAAAATTTTAATTCTCTTTTTTATTTTATTTTTTATATTTTATGTAATGAAGTAGATGGTCTCTATAAAAATAAAATCATGCAATTTGAGATTGCTGAATTAAATAAGACACGAGGCTTGATGTTTATTTTAGTGGTGCAAAAAGTTTGGTTTTTGCTTGTGCATGTAAACCTCAAATAAACTACCACCAAGTCACCAACCTAGTTTTGAATTGAAAAAGAAAGGACTTGGAGTGGTTGAGTTGTCAAGACTCACTTGGTAGTTGATTTCCTTCAACTAAACTCAACCAAATGTTAGCTTCAGTTTGATTCGGATTAGCTTTACAGAATCTTTGTTTATAGTGTCGACCCATTTCTAAAACACACACTTTTATCACCCATTCTCAACTCATTTCTGGTACCACATTTGTAAAACAGAACTAACAATCTTCCCATGGAATTAATTGGATATTTGACTTAATTAATTTGCTCTGGCTCATTTAATTTGATACAATTTAATTAAATAACAAAAAGACTGTTTCTTTTATTGAAAAATTTAATCCAAATTGAAATTGAATGTTATATAAATTAGTGTAGAAAATGTAAATTATCTCGTTTTACGAACACTACACTAATAAAAAATTATTATCATTAAAAATTAAGTACACACATTTTCGAGCTATCTTTAACTAACTATATTTTGGGCAACATTCAGTATGTGTAAATCCTAGCTTCCATATTTGATCGACAAAAGAATTTATTAAGAGTTCGACAGATATAAATTGAAATTATTGCTTCATCAACAAAACATTACTCGACCTATTTTCAATTTGAATTTAATTATAATATTTTTAGTCGTGCTGTCCAGCACGTATACACATAAAAAAATATATACATAAAGAATTAAAGAAAGAAACAGTTATATATACAAATGTAGAAATCCTCTTTCCTTTGCCAAGAAAAGGCAACATAAAATCAAGTATAAATTGGCCTAGAATTTTTTTTTGCGGCTTTCCGGACTGAAAGTCTGTTCGGAAAGTGTCACATTTTTTTTAGAGAAAGTGTTTTGAAACAATTTAAAGTGAATTTATTAGTTAAAATATAAGCAACTGTTTGTTGCTTTTTAGCTTTTAAACTTATTAGTTAATTTGCTATTGGCATGTTTGACCAAAATTTTAATTTATTAGACAAGCCAAACACTTTTATTTATAACCAAAAACATAAAATTACTTATTTTTAATTTTATTTATAAGTTGGTGATTCCTAACCAGGTTCTATATGGCTATCAAGATCAAGTAATAATATTACTCATACTTCTGCTTGAGACTTCCAAATCTTAAAGTTTGAGTTAAAAATTCAGACTCCTTTTCTTTACAAAAAATCCAAAAAAAAAAAGTAAAATGACATAAATATAAGTAATTATATTAAAGGTTAACAGAGACGGAGAGAGAGGAAGGGTGGTTGGTTGATGTTTGCGGCATATGATAGGTGGGGTCCAAAGTTGGGAGTTTATACATTTATATATAAGCTGGGTGAAACCTGGGTCATTCCATTTTGCGGGTCAATTTAGTTCTTCAGTTATGTTTGTTGAACCCAATAAGGGTTTATGATTTTGGTAGGGTTTTGTTGAGCAAAGATTTCATCTTTTTTACAACTTATGTAGTAGTATTGAATAAAGGAATTATATATCAATATAGTGATCAAGTTCAAGATATCAGGGGCTGTTTGGTTAACTTCAATTTGGGATTCTCCAGAATTAGGGAAATGAGTGCATCAAGATTCATCAAGTGTGTGACTGTTGGTGATGGAGCTGTTGGTAAAACTTGTCTACTCATCTCTTACACCAGTAACACATTCCCCACTGTAAGTTTTGATTTTTTTCAACATACCATCTTGATATATATATATTTTTTCTTTTGAAGTTTTATTTTTGGTTTCAGCTGGGGAAGCCTAAGATTTTTTCTGTTTTATTGTACAACAGTGCTTTGGGTAACAAAAACTTGCAATATGAAATCTTTTAAGGGAATTGTTTGTTTTTACTTATTCAAATGATGGCTATTTCTATTTGGGTATTTTGTATGGATCGTGACTAGATGCTTTGTTTACAAACTGCCAAGCCAGCATATTGCCCAAGTCACCATGTTTTTCAAAAATTGTTGTTTTACTTTTTCAATTCAAGAGAAATTCATCATATGGTAGAAAGAAAATGTTTGCTATGCAGTTATATACATACATACATATATATAAATTTGTGTGTGTGTGTGTATATATATATATATATGTATGTATGTATAACAGATGAGAGAGTTGAGAAAATAAGGTCAACTCTTATCTAACAGTTATTTTAAGTTAAATTTGCTTGGTTAAGTGACTGACCTTAAATAAAACGGTATTCCTTCCAGTGTCCAACGTCGATCCTATTTACATTTATGTTTAGGAAGTCCTCATGTTCTGCAACTGTTTTTTATTTCGATAATGGAAAAAGTTTCAAAATCCAAGATGGCTGTTGCATTGTGTTGACTGGTGTCAACTCAAGTTGGGTTATTGGAAGAAAGTGTTTCTTGGATCAATCTTTGGCTTTTTAGCATCTTTTTTGAGAGATCCAATGACCGGATATGTTGTATGATGTAGGAAAAGAAAAGTATACTGAGTATTAGTTCTTTTATTACTTGTGCTATACTCTGTTTACAATGTATTGAGTTGATTGCACTTATTAGAACCAATATGATTTATGTCATTTCCACTAACAATGCTTTTTTGATAATAAGATGATGACAAGTGTATAGCTCTTATCATGTAACGTCAACAGGATTATGTGCCGACTGTTTTTGACAATTTTAGCGCAAATGTTGTTGTGGATGGGAGCATTGTTAATCTAGGATTGTGGGATACTGCAGGTTTGCTGCTTATGCACCTGACATATGTTTCTTATTATTCTTTTGAACTTAAAGCTGTTTAGCTGGTCTGACTCTTCCACTTCATCGAACAGGACAAGAGGATTACAATAGATTAAGGCCTCTAAGTTATCGTGGGGCTGATGTCTTTATACTTGCATTTTCTCTTATTAGTAAAGCCAGCTACGAGAATATTTCCAAGAAGGTACACTTTTTAATTTTCATTGAAAGTTTAGATTTGGAAAAGAGAATTTTAGTTTTTGAACTCCTCAGTAATAAAATCCAGAGTTATCTTTTATTTTTGTACTCCTCCTCCTCCTCATATATATTAAAATCATACGATATGCAAAAGACAACACAATATAAAAGCAAATTGATACATATCGTAGAGTGTATCAGAAATTCAGAATTAATACAATTTCACAAGTATCCACTATGATATAACACGACTGCTATGATCGCGATGCACTTTATAATTCTTTTTGAAATCATTAGCGTGAATTTATAAAGATTCTATGAAGATACAAAAGAGTAAAGGTAGATTTTGTTAATGCCATTTTTATGGCAAGCTTAATTGTTATTACTTAGATCACGTTCATCTAATTACAGCTGTTTAAATACTGTTACCTATTTAGAAGTCACTTTTAGGTTATAACTATTATTAGTTGCCACTTTTGCATTATAGACCTATAGTTATATATATGCTTAATTTTCCAATATATCGAATTATGTATATGTTTAGAGATAGAATAATTGTTTAACTTTATATAAAATCAAGTTAATATACTGAACTTTAAAAAAAAATTGTTTTTAATATGTTTATTATCTTGTTATCCGCTTACTTTTTATATCACGGTAGATAAATGAAGCATGATATACACAAATTGATTCACAATTTAAGAACTATGCTACTACCGTCACTGAATACTTCATGTTCAGACTACTACTACTGTTTGTGAGTTTTTTCTTATTTGCACAGCAAGCAATTGTGATAGAATGATTTTACATAATGTTTTCAATTTTCAGTGGATTCCTGAACTGAGGCATTACGCACCTGGTGTTCCAATAATTCTCATTGGGACAAAGCTTGGTAATTTTCTCTGTCAGTCAAATATATGCAATTTACCTTCAGCAATATCATTGTGATTTCTATATAAGAATCAAAAAGGTATTTCCTTAACATACCATGTCAAATTTTGACTGCAATTTCAATTTATTTGCTGATTCCTAAGCATATATGTTGACATTTTGATTTTGCCACCTTGTAGATCTCCGTGACGATGAACAGTTCTTCATCGACCATCCTGGTGCAGTGGCCATCACTAAAACTCAGGTAGATGCTACTTTTTAAGTTCAAAAAGTCATCTTCTGACTGTCGCGATATATCATGTCTTGGTCTGGTTAGCACATGGTAATAAATAATGGTGCTTACGACTTTGAGAAAGAATCTGACTTCCCTGTTTCATTTGAAGGGAGAGGAGCTGCGAAAGATGATTGGAGCACCTGCCTACATAGAGTGTAGCTCAAAAACACAACAGGTGATTTATCATAATTAACTCACCTTATTTGTGAAGTTTTAGTTTTACTGTAGCTTTCATAGTTTCATGTTATTTAAGAGGCTCTTTTGCCCTTGCAGAATGTTAAGGCTGTATTTGATGCAGCCATTAAAGTGGTTCTGCAGCCACCAAAACAGAAGAAGAGAAAGAAAAGAAAGGGACAAAGAGCATGCACTATATTGTGAGCGGAAGCTAGAACAATTCATCACCCTTCTAGGCTCTGATAAACTTTTCCTTCTCTTTCTAATGGGGAACCGGCATGCTGTGGTTTTAGTCTTGACTAATTGTACTAGAGATATACTAAAGTTTCAAGTGGTGGGTCCTGAACTTTCCACAGTAGTTTGATATGTATAATAGTGATGAACACTTATATTTGTAGTATGCTCTCTCTGTTACTTTTTATTCTCTCTGTATAAGTTATCAGATATTGGAACATGTTTGTAAGATCAAGCCTTTTTCTCCATCTGATTTCGATTTCCCCAATTGGCAAGGCTATTTGCATAGAGCATTTTTATGAATAAACACATAGATATACATGTATGTAGCAAGCGCTTCAATTAAACACCCATAAACAGTGCTATCTATAATTTGTGTTGTTAGTGTGTACTTTTCTAGCCAATTGTTTCATCTTTTGATGTGTATCTTCTTCCGTTCCAAGGAAACCAAAGCTATGGATTGTAGGTGATTTTTGATGAACATATTTGGAATAATTGATGAGAAAAAGTAAGATTATGTGAATTCTACGTGCAGCTTTGATTTTCTGCACTGAACATTGCATTCATTGTTTTCCTTCAACCTTTTGAAGGATTTTGCTAATGGAGATGACTATGATGCTCTCACAGCTATTTGCCAAGAAGTGGTCCCAGATTCTCGTCCAGCTGGTGGTTATGGTAAGCACGAATCTCTCTCTCTCTCTCTACCCTCACTCCTAGCCCCATCAGGGATAGTGAAATGCATCTCTTACCATATGTCCATAGTGCATGGGCATCTCATATTTCTGATTCACTAAAATTAGGCCATCCCTTAAAAGTATTATGCACACCTATCTACTGTTAGGATATTTTAAATATCTTAGCTAGTTAGTCGTCAAGATTGAGCATATTATGGACATCTTATCTTTTGCAATTAGCATGATATCGGATTTTTAATTTAAGTATAATATTAATGGAGACATATCTTATCATCCTAGTGATTAAACTCGTTTTTCTTGTTCTTGTGGATTTTCACTGTAGTTTTTGTTTTATTTTGTTTTCTAAGACATTTGATTCTTTACATGCTACTTTTCCTTGGAATCTGTCCTGCTTTGATTGGTGCTATAAAATTCATTCAACCTTCTCCTTTCCTTGTTTAAAATTGTTCTTGCAAAATATCCTTCTGATGTATTAGCATTTGCCTCTTGCAATTTTTTCATCTCTCACCTTCTGAGATTTTACCATAGAACTTTATTAAATGGCCTTGAGGAGAATAGTGATGGAGCTTAAGGAGTTGCAAAGTGACCCGCCAACGTCATGCAGCGCAGGTACAACCAAATCATAAAAACTGGACATGCTTCTGCTGAATTTCTTGTTTTTATTTTACATATTTTACTCCATTTTGAATTTTTTATGGATATATTATTATTTTTCCTTTTCTTTAGGTCCTGTAGCAGAGGACATGTTCCATTGGCAAGCAACCATCATCGGTCCAAATGATAGCCCCTATGCTGGTGGTGTCTTCCTCGTCACAATCCATTTTCCAGCTGAATATCCCTTCAAGCCGCCGAAGGTGATATTTTTAATGAATCAGATGAAAATACTTGTCATTGCATGTTTTGCTCCAATATCTGCAGATATTTGTTCATGCTACACAGTTTTTTGCTTTTTGTTTTTCCCCCTTTTTCGGGGAAGGGGAGTGGTGGGGAGACCGTATGGGGTGCTTTGCTTTTATTTTCCCTAAAAGAGAAGATATAAATAACTGAAAATAAAATTTTGAGCATCTGATGATTCCTTTGCGAAAACTTTTGCAGGTAGCATTCAGAACTAAAGTGTTCCATCCCAACATAAGCAATAATGGAAACATCTGCTTGGACATACTTAAAGAACAATGGAGCCCTGCTCTTACCATTTCCAAGGTGATTTATTTTTCCGTTTCATTTTGTTAAACTCGAACAGTTCACATTCTTTACGGCTTCAAACAGTGGTGATTACGATTATGCAGGTTTTACTATCTGTATCTTCACTCCTAACGGATCCAAACCCCGATGATCCACTTGTTCCAGAAATTGCACGTCTCTGCAAGACTGACAAACGAAAGTATGAGCTGGCGGCTCGCAGTTGGACCCATAAGTATGCTAGGGGTTGAACTGTTACGATATCAGTTCGACTGCTTAATCTCTTCTGCTTTTGTTACCGTTGCTTTCAAATGATTATTTGCGGAGGAGGATGAATACAAATATTAAAATTTTCTTTCAAATTTTGTAAAAATCACATATATAATTTGACATCTAATGCAGAATTATAATAAAAATAAATTGTATTAATCAATAAATAATTGTTTTTTTTTTATTGATTTTGAATTTGAACTACAATTTGGTAGATAAAATACTAGCTGATGAAACCTGTTCACGAATAATAACTGTAAATCTAAAAAATAATTTCTAACTATTCAAGTTCTTGTTGCGTAATTAAAATGAATGAATCTGAATAATTCATCTCGTATTGTTGTTGTGTAATTATAATGAATGAATTTGCATAATCTATCTCGTTTTGTTATTATAAATTACATTGTTCTTTTTAATCTGAATCTAAATTTATATACAAGTTTTGACAATTATAATTAGATTCAAATCAGTTACCCGATCTTGTCAATTTTAATTCAAATTTGTTTTGGATCTTTTTGATCGGCTTTTTGTTTGCAACTCATATTTTGATTTGGATTCCATCTTCTAGTTGAATGTGTTTTTAGTATCCTTTGATAAATCTTACTTTATCCCCAACGGTCATTTATTCTCTCATGAAGACCGCCAATGAACTTATCCGTCAATGAATAGCTTTATTCCCGATGATTATTTATCATATGATGAAAACTTTATTTTCTGATGACCATTTATCCTATGATGCAATTTTGATGAACAAATTATTCACCGAGAAACATATTTATCCTCTGATTGTTTACTTGGTTTATTTATCCTCTAATGAGAAGGATAAATATCCACTTAACTTAACTATTATTCACTAATAAACAAATAACACATCAAGTGATAATAATTAAAAAAAATCAACTTCAAAAACTTTACATCATTAACTTATTTGGTGATGTTTATAAAATACATCAATGGTTGTTGTATAATTTATAAATTTATCAATTATAAGTATAAATATCATCATCAAATACAATATTTCTAATAATTACTTTTTTTATAAAGAGCAGAGTCGAATCGAATTACTAAATCCCATGACAAACATCTTAGTTTGCAGCGTTGAGTTTCTGTAGCTTTAATAATTTGTAACTTGTTTCAGTATAATTATGAATTCGAATATCAAAGCATAGCATGTCTTCTTTGTTTTTAATTTGGATGTGAACTGCTGATAGCTTAAAATTTGTGAAAAGGAGGTGAGAAAGAATCTGACAAAGGCTCGACTTTGTTTGCAAATGATCCCCTCCATAGGATATAAAATGAGTTAAATTGAAGTTGTGCATCTCATGAGCATAATTAAATTTATGCATCGCTTAAATGAGTTGAATCCAACATAAATTGAGTTTAAGCATATTAAATTGAGCTCGAACTAGAATTAAGCGTGCGGAATCAAACTCTTAACTAATCTTAAACTAAGGTATGCTCGTAGTTAATGAAACAAAATCTTCTTTCGAAACCAATTGTTAATTATTTACAAAACTATAATTAAGTCCGAAAGCATTAGGATTGTTAATACAATTATTTATATCTTAAATAAATTTTTGTACACAAACAAATTTATAAAAAAAAACTCACAAAAGTTTATAAAAAAAATGTTGGTGCAAAATAAGCTTAAGTGTTTGTAGGAGGGGATGAATACAAACACTACAAACTTTTTGCTCTTTTTATCTTTTAAAAGAACTTACCGGAAACAACTGCACAGATCAGAAAAACTATATAATATGAACACACAGATTCAAGTTAAAATAGTTATATTAAAACTTGGGGTTTTTCTGGAAATCTGTATAATCACAAATGTGATTTACAACTACAAATTCTGTAAATAAAATTCATAGCTTATCACACTCACTAGCTACGAAAACTTTTCTCTGAAAAATAAATCTCTCAAGAAATATATTACAGAGTTTCCTAGTGTTGTGTGCTTCTATGTTTGTTTGATCTGTTTTATAGATTCAATCTCTCTATGTATTTTTTGTAATGAGAACTTCTTTGCTTATATGTCGAATCAGTGGTTGAAATCACGTGCTTGAGACGTGCTGCTTTTCTCAACTTAGCCGCAAGTATGTCACATCGTAGCTCTATGTGTCAGACTGCTGCATATTTTGTTGCTACTTTTTCTTCCCCTGATCTGTGTGCATTTAATGTGAGAGAGTTCTCATTGGATCAAAAACAAACTTCAAGAAATATGTTTCCAGTTGATATTTCTTGCTTCTATAACACGTTACGTTGATTTTCGTGTAAGTACTGATGACGGGTGCATGTTGTCATAACGATCCACTGACTACTAGCCCTGATGGACTTTGATCAGTGCTTCTGAATCCCCTGATGCTTATTGACTGGATCAGGGTTTCAACTTTCACTTGAGTTTCACTCAGTGCTTCTTGATCCTGATGATTATGACTGACGGTACACACTGTTGGCTTCCACTGATACCATGTTGGTCATTCCCCCTGACGGGTTATCCTATGGGTTGGCCTTACACTGACATGTTCTGAAGTGTTTTCCTGACGAGTTAGTTTGCCTTCGTTATACCCTGACAGGTTTCCCTAATGAGTTTCCCCTGATGAGTTCCCCTAATAGGTTCCCCTGATGGGTTCTCCTGATGGGTTCTCCTGATGGGTTCCCCTGATGGAACTTAATCAACGTAACTTTGTTTAGAATTTATGATGTGCGGAATATTTTGACTGTTTACAAGTAACATCAGACATTCTTCTTCACTTTGTCAAGTCCTTTGAATGTTTCTGTTTTCTGACTTGTCTTGTGAAGAGATTGACCATCCACTGATGAATAAGTTTATTATCAGTGGATGCATAACTTGTGCTGATCTTAAGGTTTATAAAATATCTCAAGTATTTACAGTTGCACAATTTATTACATAATTATCATCATCATCATTTATCTCTAACAAAAAATAAATTGAACAAATCTAATAGTCTATCGTTTTTTTAATTGTATTAGTTTATTTAAATATTGTTAAGTCATTTTTTTCCCATCTCATCCACACGGACACCTGTTATAGATGTGCCGTAGACAGTGCACATATCTAAACTATTGTCAACGCTAAATTCAGTTCCATATAAAACAATCACGATATTATATAAAATTTCATACTCCGACGGTGTCATCCTACGGATAGATGATATTAATATTATTATTATGTAGTTAATATTGATGTTAAACTGCTTAATTATCCTTTTAATATAATAATGATATAGTGATTGAAAACTAAAGAAATGCATTAAATATGTAGGTAATTTAGAAAAAACAATATACCTATCTATCTTTCTCAAATCTTGTTTGTGACAATTATATCGGGACAAACTAAAAATAAAAACTAGACAGAGGAAAATACAAACAATTCTACTCCATTATTTATTCAGAGACGTCACTGATAATACTAATTGCTCTATTATTATTATTATTACTTTAAAAAATTAACATAAAACATTAAAATCAAGTATTAACTCCACATTAAAAAGTGGGTGAATGCTTTACAAAAAAGAGAAAACTTCACTCAAATAAGAAGATAAGATCTCAACTGGAGTTGCCAATAAAAATTGAATCTATAACATTTTGATTACAACATCTCAGTTTTAACTATTAAGCTAAGATCTCATTGGCCAGATAGTACATCTCAACTACTTACTATTAAATCATGATTTCGTACTTTTATTTGTACCAACACAGTTACTCCTCCATTCCAAAAAAAAAAAGTTACCTTTGAAGTAAAAATAGTTTTAAAAAATAGTTATATTTGATTTTTTTTTATTATTTTGCGATAAATTAAAAAATTTTCAATTACAAACTTATAAATCTCGTCATAACTTAAAGATTTATAACAAATTTCATTTTTAAAAAGGTGATTTATACATTTAATTTTTAGTCAAAAATATAAAATTAATAATAGTAAAAAATGTAAATATTGTTAAAAAAAAAACCAATGGAGTAATATAATGGCCAGATATGCTGATATGCATGGTTGACCTTATTATAAGAATATAAACCTTGGTTTGTTTATACATTTGTTGATGGCCTTGTATGATCTCACTTCATATTTAACTTCTCCTAATGAATAATGATAATATTGTTGTGAATAGATTATCTTAGATTTGAATGGCAAAAAATAATCAGCATTAATTTTATATCTCCTTCGACGCCTAAACGTCACCAATAATGCTTGGTAAACACTATTTTACTAACCACTATGTACATTACAATATATAATCGTAACCAATATATATTTATATATATAAATATTACATCTACATATATAATTAGTACAGTTTACTTTTTCTTTACAACTACCCCCTTGGTTCCAAAAATTATATACATTGTGTGTGCAAGTATAATCCACATGGAAACATAAACTATACATTCAAGATTTAAACAGAAAAGCGAAAAAAATTGGATGTTATATATTAAAATCATAATTAAAGTGTTGTTAATATTATGCAGTTGATTTCACCAAGTATTTTTATTGAGTTAAAATTAAAATATTGTCAACCATTTTTCTGAGTAAATATTATAAAACGTTTTTGAGATGTGTGGTTTGCCTTGGGTCTTTGTTGGGAACTTCTTTTATGTAGTAAAATATATTTAGGAAAATGAGTTATAATTCATTTTTTAAATTCTACTCATTGTTTACGTTTATAAATGTACACTTTATTTGGAACTAAAATTCAAAAGTATCAAAAAAATAAAGGAGAATATAAATTTTTCATCCTCTTATTGTATATAACTTAATTTTTATAACCATGTAAATTTAATACATGATGAAGTATTAATATAACTAATTTTCACATGATTATAATAATTATGTAAATGTCAGAAAAATTCAAAAATATTCACATATTATATTATTGTTACATGCTCTTTTAATCCTAATTAATGGTTAGATATTTCAAAGCATAGCATGAATGACTCTAATTACAAAAATAAACTATACTCCATCGGTTCAAAAAAAAAAAGTAATAATTGAGAATAAAATTTGTTTAAAAAAAATAACAATATTTGTATTTTTTTTTATTATAATGTCATACTCCCTCCGTTTTTATTTGTTTGTTTATTTCAATGCAAAGGCAAAATTATTTTTCCTTTATTACTCTTTTCATATTTCAAGAATATATAAATATCTCATTTTTTCATGCATATTAAATAAGGACAATTATGATATAACACCAACAAATTAAATGCTATTATTTTTATTAATCATTGATCTTGGTATGTGTGATTTGAGTTAAAAAGTAACTAATAAAAAACGGAGGAAGTATTTTTCAAAATTTGTCTTAAAATTTTCTTATATGATTTTTAATTAAATATTCATAACAAATTTAAGGAGAAAAACTTATTATTGTTACATGTAATTTTTAGTCAAATATATAAAATTAAAAATTATCAAAAATTGAAATGTTACTCTTTTTTTTTTTTACGAAAGGAAGGAATAACAACAAATTACGTATGATTAGGGTGTGCTGCATATATAATTATTTGTCGAAATTTTTTTCGTCACGCATTCATTCTACATCCCCTACAAGACTTAATTAATGAAGAGGTAGTTACCATTAATTACTCAAAGACAACTGCAGCAGAAATTCATGCACCACAAAAGGAAATTGGAACGGCACGATCCAGATATTTGGTAGAAATCAAAAAATAAAAAATAAAAAATAAAATTAAAATAGTTGATCAATTAAAGAATTAGAAAGAACATACCGTTGGGGCCCATCTCACATCAACCTTTCCTTTAATTCGTCTTTACGGAGTATTTTGTCTGTTGGAGTATTCAGAATTATTTAGATTTTAATGCATGCTGGTGGTACTGTTATGGGGCCTCTACAAATTAATCATGTAACGTAATGCATCGCCATTTTCTACATTTTCTTTCAATCAACTTGTAGCTTTTATTTCTTTTTCGTTTTTTTTTTTTTTTTTTTTTTTGGAGGAGAATCGTATTCTTCGTTTGTTAATCACCGCAGAAAGTTGCTTCACTTGTCTCCTTGACCGGCCACCACCGCTTAATATCAAGTTCTTTGTCGCATTCTATGATTTTGAGTCTTTTCTATTACTGTATCGTTGTTTTTAAAATTAAAAATATATTTTAATTTTTTAAGTTAATTAATAATATTCTAAAATTTTAATTTATATTACTTTAATTGATTTTAGTTGTTGTGCTTACTACAAAAAAAAATTATTCACAACATAATTTATATTTAAAACTTTTAAAAATTACATTAATACTTAACTTTAATATATTGTTAACTTGACATATATCTAAGACCGTGATATCACAACTTCTTATAAAAACCGAAGAAGTTGAGGATTAAAATTGTAATAAAAGAAAAAAGCCCAATATATAATCGTTACAAAAAATCAAAAAAGCTGAGAGAGTATTTTTTTAATATATAAATTCATATACAATTAATTTTGACTAATTCAGAAAAATTCATTCAGACTCATTTCAACTTCGGTTTACTGAAAATTTGAAATGATAAGACTTCTATGAGTATTTTTTCTTTATTTCTAAAGTTATAATGATTTTGTATTCAATTTCGAGTTCCGTTATCTATGTTCCTTTGCTTTATCCGAGACTCATCGATTTACATGTATTTTTGTATAATAAATATTTCATTCCTTCTAAAATTAGGAAAACGTACAATTTTTAAAAATAATTGTTATGTTTTAAATACATTCCTGTTATAATGTTGTTTAATAGTAGTAAAAATTATGATAGAGACTACTAAGTAGTGGTGAAGTAAATTGAAGTAATGAAATTGTAAAATAAGGAATTACATTATTTTTATAATCCAAAAATAGAAATGTATCTCTAATTTTAATTTTGGAACAACCAAAACGGGAATATGTATTTCTAATTTTGGAACGGAGGAAGTACTTTTTATAGTCCAAAAATAAAAATGTATTTTTAATTTTAAAACAATCAAAAAATAAATATATATCTCTAATTTTAAAACGGAACAAGCATTAGATCGTAAACAAGCTTTTACACAATAGTAATCCACTTAATATAGTAATACGATGATATCAAGGAGTTAGATTAGCTACCATGGTGGTTGTTATATTGAAATTGACTTGCAAAGTCATTTCAGGCGATTTGTAAAATCTTTCAATTAGTTTGTGATAAGTATTACTGTACAATTTATTTAGCAAGTCAAGTCTATTTACATCTACCATTTTCAACGATAGAGACGGTTGCCAACCCAAAATTTGAAGACCAAGGATTAGTTTAAGTTTATTTCATCAAAGACATATAATATAAAATAGATTTATTTGTTTCTAATGATTCATGTAAGTTGCTTAAATGCTAAACACATGCTTAATCTTAGTTAATGGCATTCATCATATGCCTACTTTTCTTGTAAGCTACAGTTTTACGCTTTATTAATTATGTTATCTTTTTCTATAGACTTAATCGAGTCTTTTTGCCATTTCAACTCATTAATCTATCTTGAGTTTGTAGTTGAAACCAAGAAATAAAGTTATCCATTTTTTTTTTAATTTATCATCTTTCCTTTCTATGCTACCGTTCTTTTCTTCATTTTCTTCGTTATATTTTTATTTTCATTTCAGTTTAGATGCACAAAAAACTTTGTTGGTCTCAAACATATTACGAGTATTATAATAATGGTTGAGATCTTATTTTTCGTGTAAATCTATTTTTCCTTTCGGCATATAAAAATTTGAGCTCGGGTAATGTTGGAATACTAAATTGCTAGTTTTATTTTAATCTTAAGTCGAGCTATTAAACTTCATAAGTTGATAATTGAGATAATATTTATAATGATTCCGTTAATGAAAATATCTTTGTGTAACCGAAAGTAGACGTATGCTAGTTCGAACAGGACTGGAGTAAGAATGTTTGACACTTCATGAAAAGGAAGGGGCGGCTTCGACCTCTCGTTAAGCACTAAAGTTGAACAAAGTTGTATATATAAATTGACTGACCCTGTATGTTTCAATTTATTTATAAATCGGGTTTGTACGTTTGTGCATAATACAATTTTTTTTTGTTTTAAAAATTAAGAGAATTATAGTTTTTTAATTTTAATTATTTTATAAATGTAATTATATGTTTAAAGTAATATTTTTTATAATAATTTATTCTAAATGTAACGACAGGAACGAGTTAAAAGTTAAAAACAAGATAATATTAGGATTTAAGTTGATTAAAAGTAATTTTAGCACCAATGCAAAAAAGAAAGAATAAAATCGAGTTAGTACCCGATTCAAGAGGATCGATTATATCTCCAAAACATGATTTATCAATTAATAAATAATATATATATATATATATATATATATATATATATATATATATATATAGTAATAGAAGATTTGAAAATCTATGCTGTGATATGAATTCATTTAAGTTTCCAAAACAGTAAAATTCAATTTTAGGGAATTAAACTTCATAACTTAACTAAAACTTCAAAGTTTCAGTATCACTAAATCTTACACTCTTGCTTTTAATATAATATATACGGTAAAGTTAAAGATTTCCCAAATAAAGTTGAAAATACATTTTTAAATAACAGCTTTTAAGAATAATTTTTGAGTTCTAAGTATATGTTTAATATTTTATTTGATTAAAAATAGCCATGTTATTTAACGTCATAACGATTATATTTTAAAAAATTTATGTTATTTTATCTTTTAAAATAAAAATTGTATCTCAAAATTTCAACTAATTAAAAACAATCTCCAAAAATTTGAAATCAAATGGGAGAGAGTATATGTTTTACCTCATGACAGAAATTCAAAAGTTTATAGATTATTTAAAAAATTAAAATAAACTTATTTTGACTGTCGTATTAGGATTAGGTGAAAGTAAACTGCTTTAGCCTTCCTCTTAGAATTTTCGCGCGAATTTGTTGTTTCACTTGCCCACAGTCTCTTCGTTTCTGTACCATTTTCTCTTTCGATTCGTCACCCATTTGGTTTTTGCTAATACCAAAACAAAATATAGACACAAAATCCAAAACCCATTTTGCTTAATTGATCTTCATCGTCATCATATCACCCACCCATCTAATTAAATATATATTTTTTTAGTTGAAGTAGGTTTTACATCCATGGCGGCTTTTTCTTTTTCAAAAAAAATGAAATAAGAAGCTTGAATGATATATTTATCCAAATCTTAGGTGAGTTTTTGTTGTCGGGTCCTGCAGAATTCTCCCCTACTTTATATTTATTTATTTTTTACAAAATATCCAATATCTACATCTAAATAACATGTACTGGTCTATGGCACTTTCTTGGTTTCACTTTTAATTATTTATTCTTGGTGGGCTTTACGAATTTCATCTTTTGCTGTTTATGATTTAAAATTTGAATTTTTATTTTATTTTTTAAGTATAATATGATAATGGGTATATCCGTAGTATACAGGTTTGTGTTTTGGAGCAATATATATGTTTTGTGTGTTCAATTATTCAATACTTTCTGTGATGTTTATAATTTAAAGTTTTAGTTTTTTTTCTTATTAATTTTGTAAGTGTAATCTGATAATGGGTATATCTTTAGTATATAGATCAGTGTTTTTGGATCAATATATATGATTTGTTTTTTCAATTATTCACTATTAGTTGAAGAAAAAGAGGGCTGCAGCTTCTTGCAAACAGAGATAAGTTAGCATTCCAAGTGATTGGTTTGTATTAGGACAATGTATGTTAGTAATGGCAGTTTAAAATATTTTGAAGATAATCAATTTGGGAGTTAGAAGATGACAGTTGAGGAAGTTAACAAGAAGATTGTTTTGGTGGGAATTCGAGTTGATGAATATGCAAGAGAGTTGCTTGATTGGGCTCTTGTGAAAGTTGCAGATCCCGGAGATTGTGTAACTGCACTTCATATTCATCGAAATTCGGGTATTTCATTTAATTTCCTGCTAAGTTGTTTTCATAAATTGAATTGTTATTATAAGCCGCACTTGGTTTCTGATTTGGATATGGTCATAGATTCAAAGGTGAAGGGCTTATTGGATAGTTATCTAGATGATTATGAAGGATTATGCAGTGAAAAACAGGTGTGTTGGTGTCAAACTTGAGTAATTTAACTTTGTGGCAAGAGAACAATTTTCTGATTTTTCTTTGTTTGTGCATCAGATTGATCTTATTGGAGAGGTACAACAAGGATTTTCAATGCGAAAAGTTCTGGTGAAGGAGGCAAAAACTCGAGCAGCCACAGCTGTAGTTGTGGGGATAAGTAAGCCCCCATATATTGGGTAAGAAGAGCTAGAATGATGTTTCGATTAAGAGTTCGTCTAGATTGTCTCTACTTTTCTTAATTTTGTACTGGTAAATTTTCAGTTGTTGGGCTTCTGTTGCTAAGTACTGCGCAAAGAAACTGCCTTCAACAACTGAAGTGCTGGCTGTACACAATGGGAAAGTTGTTTTCAGAAGGTTTTGTACTGGTAAATTATCAGGTCCTGTAGGAGATCCTAAGCCAAGTATTTATTTACATGAAGCCCCATCATTAAAAGATGGGCAGTCTGAATTTGGTGATTCTGAGATATCGGAAATTGAAAGAAATACTCATGAAAAGATTCGGAGCTTTGAAGATAGATGGATAGAGGATGTTAGTTACACAAAAGATGAAGAACTAAGCACTTTTCCAAGGCACAAGAAATCTTTGAGTGCAGTATCTACTTTTACAGACTTTTTTTTTCAGGAAAGACCTGGATGGCCCTTACTTCGTGCAGGAAGTATCGCAACTTCTCCAGTTCCTGAAGCCCGAGAAATGTCTGTGGTTCAGTGGGTAATGAACTTGCCAAACAGGTCTTCACCCAGCACACCAGGATCCAGCTCCAGTCTGGATTCAGCAAATACAGATTTATTTTTTGGAAGTGAAAGCACAAACAAGGGTAATACCGATGATATTGCAAAGGTTGGACGTGAGCTACCAGAAGCTCTAGAGCTTCTCCAAACAAATTCATCCGGCTGCAGATGGTTCAGTCATGAAGTTCTGAAAAGTTCGACTTCTCAATTCTCTTCCGGTCAGTCATCAAATAAAAAATTTCCTTTATTAGTCCTCTTGAACTCTATTCCGTAACAGTGGTCTTTTTGCAGGTTATTTAATTGGGAAAGGTGGGTGTAGTTCTGTATATAAGGGTGTTCTTCCAGAAGGTAAGACTGTGGCAATAAAACTTTTGAATTCATCTAGAGAAGCTTGGAAGGAATTTTCCAAAGAAGTTGACATTATGACCTCCTTGAACCATCAATACATTTCACCTCTACTTGGTGTGTGCGTGGAAGAAAATAATCTTATTTCTGTATATGAATATATGGCTCGAGGAAATCTGGAGGAAAATCTTCATAGTACTAGTAAAAATCTGTCAGTACTGTCATGGGAAGTGAGGTTTAATGTAGCTGTTGGGATTGCTGAAGCTCTAAATTACCTACATGACGAGTGTTGTCGACCTGTCATTCATAGAGATATCAAGTCTTCAAACATTCTTCTCACTGAAGATTATAAACCACTGGTACCTCACTAGAGAGTCATACAGATATCTCATTATCACACCTGCTATTACGATTTATAACATGACTTCTGTTATGTGGTGCAGTTATCTGATTTTGGGCTTGCAATATGGGGACCAACAAGTTCATCCTTCTTGACTCACACTGATGTTCTGGGAACTTTTGGATATCTTGCTCCAGAGTATTTTATGTATGGAAAAGTTAGCGACAAGATTGATGTCTACTCCTTCGGTGTAGTTCTACTAGAACTGTTGTCGGGTAAAAAAGCAATTGGTTTTGAGTCACCGAAGGGTCAAGAAAGCTTGGTGATATGGGTAAGTACATCTCATCTTGGATCATGAGCCTTTCTCACTTCCGAGAAGACATATGAAAATAACTAAATTCCTCATTTCAGGCAAAACCAGTATTGGAGAATGGAGATGTAATGAGCATTCTGGACCCAAATTTGGAAAAACATGTCAACAAGGATCATATACAGAGAATGGCTCTTGCTGCTGTTCTTTGTCTGACACGAGCTGCTAGGCTTCGACCTAAGATGAGCCAGGTAAACAAACTTCCCTATTTGTTTCCTAAACAACATCTAGTTATGAAATTTTTTCGACATTTCTTCAAAACTGAAGAGGAAAACTTACTTGTATTTCAGATATTGAAGGTCTTAAGAGGGGAGAAAGATGTGGACAGCCAGTCCAAAGATCAAATTGATTCAGATAACCAAGTCAGTAACGATGATGAAGTTTATCCAGAATCAATTGCAGATTTAAGTCTTGCATTACTTGACGTTGATGAAGACCCTACATTATGCAGCAGCATAGAGGGAGTCAGCAGCCAATCCTTGGATGAATACTTAAAAGGAGTATGGAGTTGATCATTAAGCTTAGGTTGCTAAGTTTTGTTACGTCTCAATTTGTACATTAGTTTGCTGAGTTTGTAAGTTTTATTTGTACAGTTGAGTTTAAGGATAGAAACACCCTATATTGGGGTGGTTATGGTAAATTGTAAACGACATTGTGACAATATAATACAAGAGACCGAAATTTATACAAGGCTGTTATGTTTTCCCCCATACATATTGAATCTGCAAAATTTTTATGTACCGTAGTGTGGTATCTGGTACTGCTACTCCTAAGAGGATTTGCCACACAAAGATTATATACAATGTCATAAATTTAAATTATATTTGTGAAGGAGACTTGGATAAAGATTATGATTTTTTTAAATCTTTTTTTATTAAATATTCGACTAGACTCGTGAATAAATATTCTAACAAAAAGATGATATAAGGATTTTGAACTTTTCATCCTTTTTAAATACACATGAGACTATTGGTCATTTAATTAATCTCATGGGTACATATCCCTTCACAATAACCGTGAGGCAGGAAAATCCAATGATCAATAGTCTCTCTCTCTCTCTCTCTCTCGCTAAAACAGTTTCAGCATTCTACCTTGTACCTTCTTAAAAGTTGGACAGTGTATTTGATTCAACTTTAGGCCAAAAAAATTGAAACTATGTACAGCAAAAGAAAGAACAAAAGGTTAGAAGCTAAAATCAGTTACAGAAATAGAATCAACTTTCATATTCAACTACATGTGCTTTTGTCAACTAAATCAAATCCTTATAAAAATTGGAAACAAATGTAACAACTAACAAATATAAATTACTTAACAAAATTTTTTTAACAAACACAATTCCACAAGCATTAGCAATGAAGAAATAGCGCTGACTACTACAACTACAAATATAATAGTTGAATTAACTCATAAATTAAAAATAAGTCCCCATATCTTTAACGAATTCAAAAAATCTTATCTTATTATATTAATATCAACTCAAAACTTATACAAGGTGATCTAATATGTCGTTCAATCGCATTGAACCACATCAAAATATTCATATTTCAAACATATAATTCAATTTTCATGCAAAAATCTCTTAACAAATTTCATTAAACTGACATCAAACAATTTCAAGATATATATTTTCATTAATACTTCAATTAATTTTAATTATATAGAAATGATCATTATTAAATATCATTAAATTGCTTACAAACAATTTCTAAGTACATCTTTAGTAATGCTTCAATTATTTTCATTATATAGAAGAAATCATCAAAATCCAAGTTATGTATATTCGCAAATTTACCCCTAGTTTTTGACTTTGTTGAAAAGACTTGCCTTTTTGCAGTTGGAGAATTTTCAACCTCTCTCCCTCCGCTTATGGTCCATATATTATCCGCCATTAAAATCTCCAAATGCATCATCCCCATATTCCCCTTTTGGCCTTTTCTAGGGTTTCAAATCTCCATTAACTCTTTCTCTTCCTTTTCCCTTTAAGCCCCTCCAATTGAATTTTTGTATAATATATCAATTTCTCGCCCATCGCCAATCTCTTCAGAAGATCTTGATCGCTGTAATTTCATTTGAATCAGCCCGCGTAGTTACTTTCTTGTAGGGTTTCGTGGTAAGTTTGCTATTTTATAGTACTACATTTGCATCTTTAGCTTCTTCTACTTGTCTTTGTATCAAATTTTTGCTGCACTAGTACATGAATTTAGTCCGATTCTTTTCAATTTCGCACTCTTTGTTACGTGGGTATGCTCAAGCTCTAATATTTGTGCTTTCTTTTGTTGTTTACTTGTTTTTAGGGTTCAGTTTGTTGTGATATAACAATACATTGAAGTCACTTTATTGAATATAATTGGGGGAATTCGAGGTGGGTTTTCGTCCAATTGCGGTCGTACTACTATTTGGCTTAGATTGTTGCTTTGTAAGGGGATTCTTTTGGTGGTTTAAGTATGGTTATGGACGACGGAGAACTGGATTTCTCGAATCAGGAACTTTTTTCTGGCTCGGGTATCGGTGGTATTGGTGATTTGCCTAGCAGTTGTTCTATGGATAGTTTCTTTGATGATCTTCTTAATGATACACATGCCTGCACTCATGCCCACACTTGTAACCCGCCTGGACCTGATTCTTCTCATACGCACACTTGTTATCACGTGCACACTAAAATTATACCTGCTTCGAGTGAAGATAAGGGTCCGAGTGATGATACTGCAGAGTCTGCGGATAAGAAATCAAAGAAACGGCCTTTGGGAAATCGTGAGGCAGTTCGTAAGTATCGTGAAAAGAAGAAGGCAAGGGCGGCTTCTTTGGAGGATGAAGTGGGTAGATTGAGGACCATGAATCAGCAGCTAGTGAAGAGACTGCAGGGGCAAGCTGTGTTGGAGGCTGAAGTTGCGAGGCTTAAGTGTTTGCTTGTAGATGTTAGAGGAAGAATTGAAGGGGAGATTGGATCTTTTCCTTATCAAAAGTCAGCTAAGACCAGAGATATCCATCAGAACATTGTGCCTCCTAACTTGCCTAGTGCCTATGTAATGAATCCTTGTAACGTGCAATGTGATGATCAAGTTTATTGCCTTCATCCAGGGACCGAAGGCAGAAGTGGAGAAGATGCAGCACAAATTGGTCAAGGCCTTCATGGTTGTGATTTTGAAAATCTCCAATGTTTGGGAAATCAGAATGCTCCTCTGGATGAGCTTCCTGGTTGTGAACCTGGAAATGGTGTGCCTACTGTCAATTCTGCTGCAAATAAGAGAAAAGGTGACTCTGTTTTACAACTATTCATATTACACCGGTAGTCCCATAATTTTTTGTTTGTTTCTGATTGCTCAACTATTTGGCAATATATGACATTATTTACTTAGTTATTTCTTATTACAAACTTTTGATATGTTGCTTATTCCTTTGGAGTTTTGGTAGTTGACAAGAAATGGAGTCGAATTTCAATATTATATCATAATTTAACTATAAGTACTCAACCTTTTCATGGCTTAAAGCAAATTTAGTTTTCTAAATTAAATATTCTGACAGAAGAGTAGATGGTACATGGTACAAGTGTTTGAGCATGTTGTTTTCCTATTGGATGATGTGAATGTCCTAGTCTGATATCATAATCAATAAGAGTAGAACAAATTGAGACTTTTGGAGTATTCAGTATCATGTTGTATTATGGGATACACCTTTTGATGATTTATTTGCTCAAATTCCCCTGTATTTATGTTAAATTTATACACAAAATCACAATACTGATTACTAATCACTTCTGATGAGAGTTGAGACTCACGACGGAACATGGTTTGTGGGTCCACATGTGACTATGCCACACACCGGTCACTCTTATGTAGTTATTTCTGGATTTGCATACTTATCAAAGTCCATTATGGAGTACCTTTTAGTTTCTGTACAAACTTTTTCTTTCCGTATTACGTTTGCATTGAATGAAGTATTAACGGGAAAAAAAAGGCTCCAGTGTAATCACAGATAGAGAAACATATGTACCTTGTATCCTTCATTGCAAGGAAATACTTTCTTTAGTTGATCAAGATATTACATTGTTGTGATTCTGATTATATTGTGTTCGTTTTGTTAGGTAATGCTCGTGCGGCAAGGACCAATTGAACAGCTAGTAATATTAACGCACAGTGTCTTCCGTAACTAGTTTGCTGAAATTTTGCTTCATCTTCCTCAACTCCATTATTACATATAGAATAACCCAACTGTTGGGTAGGTTTGGAGGTGACAGATTATTATTATTATTATTTTTCTACGAGGTTGGTAGCATTTATGTCTGCCTTAATATTATTCACAGAGTCTATTACTTTTACCAATTTGTGATGCCCTTTCTTCTCCTGAACTTTAGTAGTCATCTAAAGCTGTGATTCATAAATGCTGAATTACATTGCATGAATGGAATAGATTATGATATGGATTTTTTTTTAAAGAAGTAATTTGCTGAAATGTGATGATTAAAGAAGAGAGGAGTAGACGATAATGAATAGAAGACTAGAAGTAGTACGTCTTTTCACGTTATACTTCGAATGAAAATTATTTCAGTTTTCCATTTCTAAGTTATGTGTTATTCCCTTTTCTTCGTTCGTTTCAAAATTAAGGATACACTTTTCTTTTAAAGTAATATTATTTGTAAATTTCATATTCGTTTCAAAATTAGAAATACATTTATTTTTTATAAGTGACACGAGTGTAAAAATATGAAAGTATAAATGTTTCAATTTAAGAATAATCTTTGAGCATTTCATAATTTTTTACTTCAAAGTTAATAAAATACTTCAATTTTTGAATTGTAAAATTTCACAAATAGTTATTTTTGTGTGTGAAAGAGGCAGTATTTATTTGTCCATTTCCCTGTCCTTCTACTGCTGGATACATTCCACGGAGTGACATGATAAACTTAAACTGTCACACTAAGAAAGAAAACTTCTTTCTGATGCTTATGCTTCTCGAACTACCGAAGCTTACTTCAGTTGATGCCGCCATGCCAGTGATCAGTCTCGTTAAAAATTCTGAGTCCTTTTCAGCTTTTATTTTCCAACCAAACTCTGATGCAATAACACAATTAAACCTGATTTACAGCTATCTGAGGAGAATATCAAGGATGAACTAAGACCGAAAGACAAAACAATTGTCAAATGCACTTGGTTTTGAGCTTAAAATTCTGACACGTTTACAACCAAGTACAAGGGATAAACAGCATATAACCAACAAGTCGACTCAAGGCCATTTTTACATTAATCAATGAGTAATTCAGATGTCGTCATCCTCGCGGTATATGCTTTCAGCCATCTGCCAGATTTGAAGAGTATTGTCTTCAGCTACACTTGAAATGACCCATGGTTCATTCTTGTTCCACGAGAAATCAGATAATTTAGCTTTGTGACCGCCGTGAGAGAAAAGAAGCTCAGGTGGACCATCTTCAGCTTCTCCTTCTAACTGCTCATCTCCAATTCTGAAAGCACAATTATCGAAATACATAAAGGTGCATTCAACACTTGGCAACATATAATTTTCAATTTTTACCAACACCTATGAATGTCAAAATATTTAGAACCTAGGAAACAAAGAGAAAATCAATAGAATGATTCCCAACAGGTATCAAAACTTTTGAGCATTAGCAGTCAAATGAATTCCTAAGATGCAAAACATTGGCTTATCAAGGGCTCTAAGCAAATATAAAACAGAAAACGAAGTGTGGCAGTTATAAATTATCATTCAGCTGAGGAACACTTAAAATCAACATAATATGTAACCAAAAATAAATAAATTAAAGCATTAAAGAACTTTTGAAGTTGCTCACTGGAGACATTTCCTGTTCATAACGTTCAACTGCGTAGGAACAGAATAAATGTTTTACTAACCAAACTCTTAACCACCGTGACTGAATTAATTCCCAACAGTAAGGCTTATGAAGCAAGGGCTGAAATTCCAAACTTTCATATAAACTTGGTATTCGAAAATGGTTGATTGAGTTATAACTTCATACGATGTCAGCATTCAAAATTAGAACCCTTAGTATCTTTGGTTGACAACAAAATATTTGAAGTGTACAATCAGCTACTCCTTATAAAGTAAAATGTTCCTACATTATTTACAATTGAGCAAGCATAACATCATGAGTACACGGGGAAAACAAAATTAATTTGAATGAATAGTATAAAAAAAGATGGCATGTCGGAGATTATACTGGAAGAAAATCGAGCATTTATTTTCAGCTTTTAGTACCTGTTTAGGTCCCAAACCATCAACCTTCTGTCAGCAGAAGAAGATGCCAGCACAGTCTCATGATTCGGATCCCATTCTACCTGGAATACCTCCTCTCTACAAAATGCAACATTAGTAGCAATGTTATTCATATATCAATGGTTGCTTCAGTAGTAAACAATTATTGGCAAACTTGACGGTGTAATCCAGAGGATAACTTGTGTGACGGATGGTGAGAAGAATGTGATCAAATGGTTTGCTGAATTGCACTTGGTTAAATTTTAAACTCTAATTGTAAGAACGTACGTATGACTACTCAGAACATGCAAAGGCAAGGTTAACTTTCGCATGTCAAACAAACCAACAGTTGCATCTGAAGATGCCGTAGCCAGAACCCATTCATTGTATGGATTGAAGGATAAATAGTTCACCTGAAACCAAGAAGAAATCTATAAGAAACAAATACATAAGAGTGCCACGAATGAAGCTAGTACATCCATTGAAGACAAAAGACAGAATGCAATCTTAATGTTGCAAAGACTACAACACTGAATTTCTATACAAATAGACGTTCCAAGTAAACATTATTCCCTCAGTTCCACAAAAAAAGCAACATTTGAATTTTTGACGATTTTTAATTTTGCATACTTGACTAACATTTACACGTAAAAGTAAAAATAATAAGTTTTCTCGTTAAATTTGTTATGAATGTCAATTAAAGATCATATAAGAAGATTGTAGTGAAAAAATTTAAAAAATATCACATTAAAATGAAAAAATTATGCAAATGTTGCTATTTTTTTTAAAACAAATATTATTTTCAATGTTAATGTTTGTTTGGAACAGAGGGAGTACATTTCATAAAGAGAACAGCAAAACTTGGAAACTGAAACCTCTTTTCATGCTATTGCATATAATAGACCTACAATGCAAAGCCCTAAACCGGATCAGAGAAAATCTCTATTAAACTCCCTATCGTATAGGAACATCATTGAGTTAAATCATTTTTAACATGTGATACATAAAATTAACCACTAATGCACATTACCAGTACAAAGCAGACTTTATTTGCTAAAACAATTTCTGCAAGTTCATTAACAGAGTATCCAATCCATTGGTGAATTGCGGTTAATTTTTACATAATATGTAATCACTTAAAATTTCTACTGAGTACACAAATTATATGTAGGGAACACTCATGTATAGTAGATGCAATGCAAAGCGCCAAAATTTGGTTCTTGTTCATCATCAAATCAATAACTCTTTAGTGGCCAGCAGTACCTCAGGACTTGGATTTAAATGAATGAGATAGTTAAGAATGTTGAGCTTTCTAAGCCAGGAATGCAATTTATTTTAACAGCATAAACTCAAATCTAACTCCCTAGTTAGCATGGCTATTGCTCAAAATAGTTTCCCCCGCATAGCACCAAGTTGGCAACATATTTCGCAATAGCAAACACTCTTCCTGTTTAGGATGTATGAAATGAATAAAGACCCAAGGTTTCATCATAATTTCAGTCTTTTTCAGACAACTGTTTAGCATCTCATCTCCCTTATGTACCAAAAAATCAAACAATTTACTACTTAAGGTGCATGGATAAAATCCACAATATCTGTCCATATGCAAAAGTCACCAGGACAGAATACATTGGCACATGATACATTACCAATAATACCATAGGCCATAAAGATAAGATCATGAAGAACTCTTGAAAATTGTCAAACCTCTTTCTCATGAACTGCAACAGACTGTTCATGTTTGTTCGTGCGCAAATCCCAAATCATTAGCCGACAATCGTCCCCAACGGAACCAAATAAGCTTTCATTCTTCAGATGCCATGCCACATCATTAACCAAACTTTTATGATCCTAAACAGAATTTACAAGTATGGTTAAGTGTTAAGAATTAAAGTATCTAGCAAAGGTACAAGTACAACTTCTATTACTAACTCTATACATTAGCAAATTCAATAAAAAAGCAGAAAATAAATACAAAATCACCTCATATATGTTGGATGCATTTAGAACTTTATCTTGTGGCATTGAAGATACATCCCACAAACATATTTTGCAGTCATTTGAACCACTCAAAAGGTAACCCTCTTTGAAGGGGTTCCATGACAATCCATACCCTTCTTTATCATGACCCCTCAATCGCAAATCAGGATCACAAGAGCCTCCTTCATGATTCATGGGCTGTTTACTACAGTCAAACACATATACTTCAGAACCACTAGTTTTTGCCGCAACAACGTATGGTTTTTGCAGCATGCACCTTGCCCTGTTCACCTCCCCATCAACATGTATCTTCTGAGATAGCTCTACCTGTAAATACACAAGTTTTGAAATTCAGAAACAAGCACTCGCAGTGGGAAATGATTCATAAACAATTATCATTATTCATTAAGGTACAAAAGGCACATATTGTATACACATCCATTTGTGGTTACCAGTGGCAAGCTGTACATGAAGGCATACTTCCAAGCATGTAGATTTCATTTTTCAAATTTCAATTTATGCTTACCTTCAACGAATGAAATTCTCGTTCTTAAATTTGTTACGCACCGAGTTCAACAATTCACAAAAATAACAGGTTGGACAGCAGAGGAAGATACACCAAATGATTAAAAACATACATTCAAATTTTAAGCATAGACACTAGTTAACATCAAGACATAACATGAAATAGTATATGCCTATCCTGCATCAATTTCACTTTGGACTTATATCAAACACTTGGGATGATCCTAAAATAAAAAAAAATGTATGCCCCTGATTATAATTAAGGGTACACATGTACCTGCAATCAGTTCTTGTTGTAAACCTGGAATTTTTATAACTTTGCCTATCCTTCAGCAGAAAACAATTTTACTTCAAATCATCTATCACTTGATTATACTCGAAGCACATATATGGCACATCAAATTGTACTATAAAGAGTACTGATATTACACAAGAAAATGAATGAAATTGTAAATTGAGAAGGAAAAAAAAACCACATAAACACACATAAAGTTACCTAAGTTCAGAACTTTTCTATCTTTACAACAGTTTCAGTACAAGCCACAATTACTTTAATTACTTAATCATTTGGTAATGATAATCGAAGATCATTTGCCCGTACACAAATCCATGTAAAAATTTCGAAATACATAGACATGTGTAAAGAACCTAGGTAGAAATAACTTACTACCTTTGGAATAATAGGGTTTTCGGGATCGGCTACGGCGGAAGCAGGGTTAACGGGAAGATGAGCATCGGCGACTATGAGGAAGTTGGGAACATCATCAGAGGTATGGGTCCCGAGAATCATCTTGTGGACGGCGAAAGAACCGTCGGCGTAGGTGGACGGCGGCGAGGGGAGCCAGTGGACGGTGAGAGACGGCCATTCAAGTGCGTGGGAGACGATGAGATCGTAGAGAAATGGAGTGTTCTTCTTCCACACAGTAAACTCCTCCTCCACTTGATAATCTCCCGTCTCTTCTTCCTCTCCCATTTCTCTCTTTCTTCTCTTCTCTGCAAAACGGTGTGAATTTTCCCGCCAAATGAAGTGTAAGGAGCTAAGCCGAAATGGAGGGTTTTGGAGGTTTATATATATTAAAGGTAGAAGGAGAAGCAACCGGGTTGGGTTGTGTTGAGCTGCATTTACAAAGAGAGTATTTGTGTAGGCCTTACATATGTAAGCCCACATTACAAAATTACAAGTCCACTTGAAAACTATGGTTCTTTTTTCTTTTTCTTTTTTTTAATTACTATAAAGAATTCAATTATTTCGTACTATAATGTGAAGATAATGTGAAGGATGGAATAATCCAACTCTTTGCACTGAAGAAAACACAACAAGCTTATAATCAGTAGAGTACAAACTGAGCTCAAATTGTGATTAGTTCTTTGAACAAATGTTTGAACTCAATTGTTATTAGTGCCTTTGAAATTTGACTAGTTTTGAGAGAAACGCAATTTTTCTATTCGAATATTATAATCTGAGGGGGACAATTAGGGTATATTTGAGAAAAAACGAGATTAGATTATGTTGTATATGGTTGGTATTTTTTGAAAGGAATGACATCGATAGATATTTTTATTCTCATGAAATTGAATTTGTCAAGAAAGCAATACTCCATTTTGTTAAACAAAAAAAGAAGGGGAAAAAAATGTTATTTGAAGAAAACATCATTGTCAATTGGACTAATCAAGCATGATACGTTATTCTTATTACTATTCAACAATATGTTTAGAACTTCAAATACTTTGGCGACAAGGCCGAAATTATTGAGTATACTCCAATTTCTTCTTTCATTTTCATTTACTTCACAAGTTCACATCATTTGGTAGTGATCGTGGATGTTGAAAAGATGATAATGAACTGATCGTGACAACGATTGTAGTAAGAAGTAAGAACTTATTTTAGATTTATTTTTAAGTTACTGTCTTTTTATTTATTTATTTCCAATATAAAAAGTTTAAGTTGAGAGAAACTTCCGAGATATGGTACAAACTTTTTTGAGAGTTTTAGTAGTGGTACATATAAATTACAAACCAAAAAAGACAACAAATAAGATTCAAACTTTTAATTTTATGGGAATGTTTACTGAGTTTTACTAGGTAAACCAACATTTGTCGACAAAAAATGAGAATTTTTGTAATGTTTTAACATAATTTTTGTGGAGATTTAAATGTAAATATAATATATTGCAGATTATATTATAACGCAAAGATGTGAGGATAACAGTTCCAATCTCATGAGTGTATCTAGTGATGATACGAGTTCTAAAATTGCAGCCATGGTCATGCATTGAGGTTCTTGAAAGAAATTATCACCTTTCATAGAAATTAGAAATACTTTGGAAGGGGGCAGCTATTTCCTTTTGTTTTTGGCTTTTTACTCTAAAAGACAACAAAGATTTTGCAATTACATGTACTCCAATTTTTTAATTAAAAAGAAATTAATCTCAACAGTTATTGAAGAACTTGAAAAATCAAACTTATGTCTAAGAAATCCTCATTCTTAAGAGTTAAAAAAGATTTTCATTTGTGCCTAGATTCAATATATCTGGTCTCATCAACCCTGTTACGAGTGATGGCTATACGGGCTGGGTTATTGTACTTACATAAGTAGTAGAAATAATATATTTTATGATATTATTAGCATGTAATATAAATGGAGGGTTGAGATTAGATGAGAATCAATGGCTAGGATCAATTAGAGTGAGATGATGTAGTTCTGCTTGTATAAACCGATCTCTTGTATGGAAAAAGATCATCTGCACTTGAATTGAAAACTCTTGTTTCTCTCCTTAGCTTCTCTTCCTCTCCCTTATTTCTATGGAATTTGATGGTGTCTACAACTTTCATTTTGGTATGAGCCAAGACCCTAAATTGACTACAAACTCCTTGAGCAATACAAAACCATACAAAAAAAATGAAGAATCAATATGCACATGATAATATTGGCTTTTAAAACATGGACCACTTTAGCAAAAGTCTTTTCCTACCCAATATTCCACCTAATCAACTACTAAAAAATCTAAAGCAAATCATAGCTATATGTTGTTGAGCACGAAAGGGACAAAAAACAAAAGTTGAATAAATTTTTCAAAAGGCTTCCAAATTATTATGCAAATGGATTCGGTTTAAATCTAATAATAATGTTTCCGAGAGAGCCATGAAACTCACATTCCCATCTAATGATTCTGTTGCCAGCATATTCTGTAAGGCATGCATTCATTATTAAAGGAACATGCCTTGGTTCTTGGTATAATTACCATAGTATATAGTATCTTTTCCTTTTCAAAATATAAGATTAAAATCAATTTGATTCATTTTGAAATTTGTCAAATTTCAAAATAAAACTTATATTAACAAAATATTGCAATCTTATATATAACTGCGTTCCATCGGTATTACATTAACAAAATAAATTCCAATATAATCTTAATGTTATAATAAACAAATCGAAACAAAAGCAACAATGCAACTAATTCACAATACAATATATTTCATATCCTATGGTGATGATGAATTGATGATCACATGATGGAACAAGCTTCAGGGTTTTCATCACTGAAAGCAGTGGTGTACCTCACTTCAGTAGAACTGGCCCGAGCCAGCTGGGACGTGCGGTAATCCTCAGTTCTCCGCACGTATCCAGCCGGGGCCTTTTTATCGTACACACCAGGTGCATAAGGGTGCTCAACAACATCGTAGGGAACATAGGGCCAAAGCTCTGCCTTCTTGCCTGTCCGATGAGCCACACGCGCCACCACCTTGTTTGGCTCCACATAACCAACCACAGTGAGCTTGTTCTGCTTGGGTGAAATATCGACTGATGTCACACCTTTCATTCCTTCAACAGACCTCCTTACTTTCCTCTCGCATCCTTCACAGTCTATCTTCACCTTAATCTCCACCGTCTGATCAAACAAAATCAATTTTACCAATGATCAAGAAATGGAGTAATGTTGACAAAATTTGAAAACAGAAGACTACAAAACAACTGAATTGCTCAACTTCTTACGAGGATTGCTAGAGAACTAAGGATAAACTATTGACATTGCTAGAGAACAAGTTGTTACAACAAAATTACGAGGAAAGTATGACAAAATACCAAACTCCAAAAGTATACAATTCAAGAGTCTATAACTTAAAAAAATTTAGTACAATCTGTGTCCTATCCTAGGAGCAACTAACCATAGAAGCAAATTGTTGTGCAAAAACTATCTTGTTGTCTCAACTTCTTCCTCTTGTTATTATTTTTGGTCAACAAACAACAGGGTTTTGAATTTAATATCAAAAGGCTACAAACAAGCTTACAAAGCAATAGTTAAAATTCTTGAAATGAATTATATATATTTTGATGTGACATGACTGATGAGTCCAACACTCATGGGTAGCCTGCAGGAGTGCTAGGGGCCACAATGGAGGGTATTTGGATCAGAGACCTGCACTACATTATTGGTGAATATTCCCTACTGAGTGAATGGCCATCATACAATCTAAGAAGATGCTGGAATGTTCCTAGTACTTGTGCTTCTTCAAACACTCCAAGGGTTTCATGGTCTTCTCAGAGGTTGTTAGTCCCAATGTATATACCTTCCCAAAATTGCATAATTTGTGGAAAAATTGAACCTTTTTCAACATATTCTTTAACTTAACCAAAATTTTAAAAATGCATGAAATTATTGAAGATAAACAGAGGATAAAATAACACTATAACAGCATATTAGAAATTTCATGTCCCTTGAATAGTTAATTTTTACAAATGGAAGAATATGCACTGTTTAATAATTTAAGAACAGGGCAGTGTCTTTTTAGTGAGGAAAACTCGACATTCCATTATTCTATATACATGTCGGTATACAATATTGTTCATAAAAGCCACTAAATTTGTTTATTTTGCTTTCAATTTCCCACTTTCTTTTTTTTTCTTTTTTTACCATCATTTTGGGTAAAGTACATGGAAAATTGCTGAGACTCCAGGTTCAAGGCCGATGTATATGCAATATCTTAAAGACTGGAAATTGAACAAGTCATAATGTCCATGTCTATTTAAGCTAACTGGGCAGATCTGAAATAATCAGATCTTAATAGAAATCAAAACAAGTAAACATACAAAGAAGCATTTGAAGTAGCTAGACAACAATTAAAAGACGAAATTTATGAACCAATTGTTCAAAGATGAAATTGTGTTCATCAATTAGAGCTAACAAATTAAAGAAAATGGAAATTTAAAAAAGGAAAATTGAACTGACCTGTAACTGCTTTTTCTTGTATTTGGAGGAGGAGGAACTGTCACCAGAGCAATTAAACATATCAGAAATATGATCTATTACACCCATTTCTTTCAGTACTAAGGATTCACTCACTCTCTCTTAAATATTTTGCACTTATTTTATACTACTACACCACCCCTGTCTCTCCCTTT
Source organism: Centella asiatica (assembly GCA_014636745.2). Taxonomy (NCBI): domain Eukaryota; kingdom Viridiplantae; phylum Streptophyta; class Magnoliopsida; order Apiales; family Apiaceae; genus Centella; species Centella asiatica. The sequence continues at coordinate 31,332,949 of CM025781.1, forward strand.
CTTTTGGTTACCTTCTCTCCCTTTTCGCTCTACTGCTTGTGTACGTATGTATCTATATATATATACACACTACAAACACCTGCTTGGGCTAGTGCTCTTACTAAATTATTACTTGGGGGGTTCTACTACTATTTACCTTAATAAATATCTGCCCTTGCCTTGGATATCATGATGTTCATGACATGATGGGTGTGAGACATCAGTTTTAATTAGTTTTTTTTTTTTTGTGTTACATAGTTTTAATTACTTTACCAGTTAATTTGAATAAAATTAAATATATTAAACAATTAGGTGGAGTATTATTTTATATGAAGAAATATATAAGTTTTATTTATTTATTGATAACATCTTTTTTTATATATTGTTCTATTTTATTATTTTAAAAGTTATACACAGCACAAAGAAGAATGTAATCACTAGTTTGAAAAATTCTATATTAAAAGTTGATCATTTTTCACTAATAATCTTGAAAACTCGTGTTTCCTTTACATCACAGGGTTGAGCTCCCTCCATATTCAATCTATTTATATCATTCATATTCTAAATCTCAATTATAAATAAATACAAATAAATTCAGATAAAATTTAAAAACAAATCTAATTAATGTGAATCAATGATATGGGAGCTCAACCTCACAACACTAGCTAAAATCTAACCAAATTTTATTAATTATGAAATTTAATATGTCATTGTTCGACTTAAAAATACAAAAAATATTTTTAATTTTGAAACATAAGATAATACTTATTTATTTTGAAATTTGACGGTTAAAATATAAAACTAAAAAGTAGCCTTTTTTTATATAATAATATTGTCACAGCGTGGTTTATGTATACAAGTTTCTTCTAGTTTCTACGACAAGAGCCTCTTTTCAAATTGTTTACCTAGTAATACTAGTGCCCCACACATTTGCTCAAATGGTCATTCCCACACAGTTTGTAGTCCAACTATTTTCTTGGGTTTGATCTTAGAGATGTTTTACATGTTGCCGTGGAAAATGTTCTTGTATTGAATGTATTAAATCTTTAGCAAGAAGAGCAGCAGCAAAACTTCATAAAACAATATCGGTAGCAGTTACAAACTTTATAGCAGATACATCAGACCTTCATTGTTCGAATTTATCTGATTCTTTTTCCATTTGCAGGTTGGTCGAGAAATCTAGTCATGGAGGACTCGCATCACACACCCCATTTAACTGGGGTCCAAATCGATCGGCAATCAGAATGACGGCACAGTACGAGCTCCGGGAATCAGAAATGACGGCAACCGCCATACCTCCGGCGGCTTCATTTTCACATGACTGCTCAGCCTCAAACTGTCAGAGGATCCTCGAACAGCCACAAAGATCTTGCTTTGATTTTACAATTAAGCAAATTTATATGTTTTCTGGGATAATGGGAGTGCATGGATAAAGATTTTGGTCGTACTGTTGTTTAGAATGTTATCAAGGAGACAAGGACTAATGTAGCCAAATCCAAAACCAAACAATTATCTAATGAATTTGTATCAAAGTCAAGTCTGAGGTACTGAGTTACACATCTGAAAAGTACGTGGAAATGAGTAATAAAGAAGATAAAAGTAATACTAGAACAGAAGTAAACCACAGAATAACAAATTCTTCAAGAAATACTATAATATGCTCTGTATAATATTACAACCTTAAAATGCAAACAAAAAATGAGCAAATTCAGATGATATCTCATTATTGTAGGATGCTACAATGATAAACTTTTGCTGGTTAAAAATAAGAACCGACTGATACCTTCAAAAATCTTTTCCTAACAATAAAATGCGAGCAAGAGAAAACTTGAATCAGTACAAGCTAAACCCAAAAAATTGACTTAATATAATGCCTAATCCTAAAGCAATAGCTATAAGGGAGGAAGCCCAGGTGAGCTTTTCGGTTATTCTGGGGATCCTTTCTTTTAGTGCCTGGCTACATGATCCTATAAAAACAGTGTAACTACCCATTGCAATAACAGTTCCAACCAAAAATGTACCCAGAAATGCAGCACCTGCCAAACGCGAAGGCAAAGCAAGTGCAGGCAAGACCATCATCAGTGCATCTGGCTGCAGCCCATGAACAATCCCCGTGGCAAAAGTTGTGAGACCAATTTTCTTCTTCCCAGGTGTTGGAATCTCGAGGCCCTCATAATCACTAACGTCACATTCCCCATTTTCCAAGGCAACACATGGGGCAGGGACTTCAGCAGCTTCCCTTATTCCCATTGCTCCGATGGCGAGTAGAGTTAAACCAACTACTCTTGTTCCCCAGGTACGGATTACTTCAATGTGGAGGCGGTCTTTCAGAAGTAAAAATAGTAAGCCAAAAATCACCTGTCCAGCATCATGACCACAACCCCAGAGAGCTCCAACTGCAGCACTTTCCATCCTAGTCCGCCCAATAGAGAGTGGGGCCAAAGCAGCAAGGTGATCAGGTCCTGATAGTGTATGTAAACAACCAGCAAAGAAACCAGTCCAAGCGCTAGTCAAAATCTCATTACGGAAAAGCCTTCTGCCTGCTGTAGCTGCAGTTGGTCCAGCAGTTTGAAAAGATGCGAACGCTGGCGAGACAATGATTGGTTGGATCAATATCACCAAGATAGCAGAGAGAAGTACAACAGTCCCAGCAGCGATTGACTGAAACAGATTACAAAAGCAAAAGAATTGGTCAACATCAACATTAAAATCAACAACGCATTTAACCTAAATTAGTTGGGCTTGACAGTGAGAAAAAAAATAAAAAATAAAAATGCAAAAAAAGAATAAGGGAAAGTAATAAATAGAAGAAATAAAAAGAAAAAAATATACGGAGTATTAAAAAATCAAAAACTAAAAAACTGAAAGATTAAAGAAATAGAAAAGTTGAAAGTGGGGATATAGCAAGGAAGAGAAAGACAGAAGAGGAGGAGCATGAAACTAATAGCACCAACTCTACCCCCTCTACATTGCTAATAGCTTTCGTTCACTCCTTTCTAACACCCACCATGCGCCAATCTATCTCCCGCTCCTTCAAATATTGTTTAACTACCTTAGCCCAAGTAAGAGGTCGGCTGACCTCTGCTTTTCACGATGAATATGTCAAAACTCCAGCAACAGGTAGTCAACATGAACAGGTTAAAACTTGTGGTTGCATGCATGACAATCCACCTCCAACTTCGGTGCTCAGTCAAAAGTACCAGTGGAAAGTTAATGTCAATAAAAGAGAACATGCAAACTAAAATACGGCAATTGATAAATTCCTGCTGATTTCAGGATAATAAACTGGTGAAGTCACTTCTACACCAGGTACTTGATTGACGACTTCCCGTTATCTGTGTAGCCCAAAATCATCCGTAGCACCCTTTCAAATGGGTTATTTACTACATTAACTTATTCTAAATTTGCACAACCGTTTGACATCTGACATCTAAATTAACTATTGGTACTGTTAAGAACTGAGAACATTATTTTCAGAGTATACTTCAAGGAAATGAGACAATGCATGGGCTTTAACTTGATTCAAGACGAAGAAAAGCTAAGAGATCCAAGAAAAGAACTGGGCTATAAACAGTGGGTGCAACCCAACACACACACGTATCTTCTGAAATAAGGAATAACAAACAAGGGCACATACAAATATTGCTCAAAGATAACCTCCAGAGAAAAATAAATGTATACAGCCCCAACTGTGAGTGAAAGCCCTTTAAATAAAGGGTGCATAGAAGAAATGTAATGCCATTCTTGTCGTACGAATGGAGAAATTCAATTTCAATAACATTCAAGCACATGTCTTAATATTGGCATTAAAACCAGCCAGTTGTCACCTTTTTGGGTTTTTTAACAGATGCTTAGAAGTGACTCCACCAACCTAACCTAGAATGTAAATAGTAGATAGGAGGAAACCTCCCCTTTTATAGCTGCTAGTGTCTACTGCCTAATTTGATCAGTTCAAGAGGCTTCTACATGAAGTGTTTTGGCATAAGTACTGTACCCTTTATGTCCTATGCTTTCAATCAGGATCTTCCAAAACATGTCATTTTTACAAAAACAGTGCAACTTTGATACAAAGGGATCCTAATGCCTTTTTGCAGAATAGAGATAAGAGTATATGGACATCAAACTATCTTGATTATTTTAGAGGTTGGACAAAGAAGATATATTTCATTCATTGTTAACTTCTTTTTCTTTAAAATATGTTTCATGTTGACCTTCACACTCAAGTTGGAAAGGAGGATATGTACAAATTTCATAGTCAAAATAACATGTAGTCTAAGAGAAGAAAAAATTAATCAACTTTTCTGCAAACTATTAAACCATCAACTGCAATATTGGTTTAACAAAATAAGTTTGCTACCTGGTTAGATGCTACCAGTCCAACCTACTAAAACACTGCAATGGTTTTTAAAAGGGAATCATTTTGGTACATCCAACAACAAAAATTATGGAACGATCAACGGGAAGGCAACAAACAATTTGGCAGATCTGTCAATGAAAAATAGGTCATACTATCTGGTACAAACGGAGTAATATATTTTTAACATGAACCAGAAGGTTGTATCCCAGCAGCTTTATATTTTCTTACATATCTTTAAACATTTGCAAAAAGGATCAGAAGATTCAAGAAAGATTCCTAGAAAAAGGAGAACCTAACAGGAAAAATGTTCCAAGTCATCAATTAATTCCCTTTGGACTAAATAAGATTGTCAATGTAATGAAACCATAGCAGCCCCAGGAATTTAGCAAAGTTTACACCCTTCTTAATAGTGCGTAGGTATGCTGAATTACTGACCAAGTAGCCCCTGGCAAAGCTTCTTGCTTCAGCGTGGAAGACCAGTCAACACAATTCAAACAGCTAAATTACATATATCAAAGTGTTTGTACTAAAATGGCTTCTATATATTAACTGTCAACTATTCGACATAAACAAGAATGGTGATATATTCCTTCCCACGGAAAGAGTTGATCTGCATTAAAAATATTCCAGCGGAGCAAACAAACCATGGAGACCATTATCATTGCCGATAATTGAGCACTCCTAAAATTTATAAATAATAAAACAACTCTAGCTTCATATTAAAACAAACATATGCCTTGCAGATGTCAATTTCTTAATATAACAAAGAACCGAAGTCCTGCACCACAGAGGGGTTTTAAAGGAAAAAAAGGGAAAAAAGAACGGAAGACCAGCCCATACTAATTAAAGGCCTTTCAGTTATACTGTCTGATAAACTAGTAAAATATATAAGACAAAAAAAAGAATCGAATCTTTTCAGTATAACATAAATCATAGTAATTAGCAAAAGAGTATGTCATAATTTAGAGTTTTTTTCTTTTTAGATTCAACAATTTGATAACATCCATGAATGCAAATATAGGAAAAACCTATGATTTGTAATACTGTAGAGTCCAGAATTAGGAAAAAACGACACCAGAATATAAACGCAATGAAGTGGGACAAGTAAAGTTAATTACATTTAACACCATAGCAAAAGCATAACAACATGAAGAGCTATGCATCTAAGTATATACTTCACACAGGTACAAATTAAAGAAATTCATTACAAGTACCTTTTTTTTCTCAGCAAATGTATCTACAATTGAATGGGAAATTTGGGTTCCATGACCCGACCCATCTGACAAATTGACCGGAGAAGATGATAAAATTGACAACTTCTGTACATCTTTGACGATTGGAGTTGATGCAGACGAAGAACTCGAAGATGGGTCATGGAGTTTGCAGGAGATAGAGTTGACTCGCCGCGACTCGGTGCGTGAAACAAATGACGTGCCGGGTTTTGGAGCATCGAGTCGGGCGAGTCGGGGAAGAAAGGGATACGGTTTCAGATGGAGCTTTGAAGGGATTGGGTTAGAGTATATAAGCCTTTCCATGGCTTCTCTATCTCCGTCCCTTGAAGAAGGAGGTTTGGTTTTGCAGGTATCAAGATTTTGAAGATGGAGGAGAAAAACTGAAAGAGGATAAAATGATAAACAAGCAACTACTGTGTCAAAAAAATCCACTTTCCGCCTTTATGAACTAACTATCTCCTTTTAGAAAATTTGAGTCTAATTTTTTCCCAAAAAAAAAAAGTGAATATTTTTAAAATTGATATGAATATATTAAGTTTCATAGTATTTAATATTACTTATTCCGATTTTAAAATTAGAAATAAATTATTCTGTATATTTTACATTTCATATTTAATATTTAGTGTGAATTTATTAAATTTTAACTGAGTTAAAACTAATGCAACGATATATTTCTAATTTGTGTTAGTTATTGTCGTAACTAACACAAATTTTAATAATTTTGTCGTGATTAAATAAAAATATATTTCTAATTTTCAAATGAAAAACATATCAAGAAAGCGTGTCTTATAGTGGAGATCAAGATTGTTAAATGATGTCTATTATTTTGTTTGGATGATTCAAAATTAATTGAATTCAAATTAGATAAAATATAATTTAAAATTGTACGTAAAGAATAAAATATTTTTGGATGAACTAATGAAAACTGATAAGTAATTGTATTTATAATAATAATTTGAATATAAGATCTGTTATTGAAATTATCTTGTAGTTTATACAATTAGGAATCTGGGGATCCAAATTTGATATATTTTTCCAAGAATATGTTATGTATAATATGGATTGCTGACATTATATATACAATATATAGCAGCATTAATACCAAAACAGTGACACAGAATGACTAGTTGAATAAGACAAGTAAAATGGGATTGGTGGCCTCATCTCACCCACATTATATAGATCTCTCATATGACATAAAGTCACATGAGAGGTGGATGTGAAGTCTCCCCACTCCAACTATCTTCCCATTTTCAGCTGCCTTATAAGCTACATAAGTTTGATTCAAAATTTTGGAAGTCTGTGGGTGAAGTTGCTACGCAAGCATCCTGCCTTTTTTGAATTACATTATGTTATTAATAAAATGGGGTAACAATTATTTAAACTCCTTTAATGATTATTATAGGGCAATTTACTAGAAAGCCATAAATTTATTTAGTTGTCAATTACTTTGTTTTAATTATGTATCATTGTCTCGTAACTTAATAGAAAAAAGGGCATTTACCTCGTTGTAAATGCACTAAACTCAAATGGGGACAACTACGATTCAAGATAGTTAAATGAATAGCAAAAAAAATTGTGTTAATAACTTTTGATAAAATAAAAATCATTATAATGAGGCAAACATTGCATGGGCTAAATTACTTGCACAAGTGGAATAAGAAAGAGGAAGCAATTGGATTAGATGAATACAAAAGTAGCATATATAGTATATGGACACATGTATAGCTGATCACAAAATTACGAGGGGTATGAAAATAGAGAAATAGTAAATTATATGTAAAATTTTGATTGTAATGAAATGAACAAACTCCATCTAAGAGTGTGAATTTAAAATTACACATACATAATCTCGTGAAAAAAAAAATAAAGGAATGGATGAACCTTACATATAAATGATCTGATAAATAGTGTAAAATTTATTTTATTCTCATGTTATTTCATTTTATCAAACCAAATGGGACATAATCTATTCATTAGTGAAAAGACCGATACATGTAATTCAAAAAGAATCTCTTTATGCTTTAGTTGTAACAGTTTCCCGGCAACATCCAAAACTTGAGCCTCTATTCTCTTGCATTTCAAAGTGAAGCTTTTTTTAATTTATTATTTTTATTTTTTTTTAATAATTTTGTTTTATGGACTAAGACCAATATTTTTCTCATACAGGTCTGCCTGTTTCAAAGCTGAAAGAATGGATGATCACTCACATACGGCCATAAGGGCCTCTTTGCATGAAAGAAAGGCATAGAGTTTGAGAATGTTAAGAGCTTTTAGAAGTTAAATTGAGTTTTGATATCAACTATAACTTGTAAATTGTGTGTGTGTGTGTGTGTATATATATAGGCTTCTTAAGAAATTTGGATGGTAATTGTATATCCGCTCTACCATTTATCCGCATTCCAAATTGTATCGACTATATATAATGGCCTATAAATTAATGCTTTTACCTATTGATCAAAAGACCTTATCTTGTAAGCCCCATAATTATGCCTCTGACTTCTTTCGGTAAACATGATCTTGTTGGTTTGTTTTTGGTACCAAAAACATTAACTTGGTGCAAATTCTAGAGATAAGATTATTATTAGAATATATAAAATGGAGAAACTGCCAATATGGTTAGATATTATTATGTAAGCTCCGGCCAGTCAAGCTTATGCATCATTGATTCTTCTCCATGCCATAATTTAGTCTCTCTACCCTTTTTATATATATATATGTTTTGATTTAGAAATGTTTGACTCGAAGGACATATATCTTTTGAATCGAAAAGGGAATACAATTCAATTTTTATACAGATTATGATCTTAGATGGTTCGTATTTATTTGGATTATAAAAAAATTAATAATAATAAATATTTTAAATAAGAATTAATATGAATAAAATATTTATCATATAAAAAATTCATTTAAACTTGCGTACAAAAAATCAAATATCAGTTATTATTAAACGGACGGAGTATGTTTGAATATGTTCTATACTCTATTACATTAAGATGTATTACATTCTTTATATACCACACACACTCACACACACACACACACATATATATATAATTCAATTTAATGTATTTGGTGTCGAGTATAAACATTGGGACAATTTGATTTATTGGGGATTCTCTTGGAATGTTCCGCTTTTGTTAGTTATATATATTTTAACAATAATTTTGCATTTCTTCAAGTGCCTATATGTAAGTTTAAAAAATAAAAATATAGTATTATTTGTAAATCTTATAATCATCGATATAAATAAAAGTGTAAAAGTTTGTATTTATTTTATGATATTTATCTTCAGATTTATTAAAAATAAAAAAAATTATTATAATTTTAAATTATAAAATTTCGTAAATATATTTGTGTAGACTAAAATGTATCGGGAGATATAGAATGAATGAAGGGAGTAATACAATAAAAACATAATAGTCGGAATGTTTCATGCTGGCGCATGACTTCTTAGTCGATTATTTTTCTAAAAATCAAAAGAGTTTGCGTTATCTAGTGTTTTGTTTATGCATATGTTAAAATTCTATAGTTTGTAGCCAGATATGTTGGCCCATTATTAGCTTTAGGAGTGCCAAAGATATATACATAGCAAAATCAATTATTGTTTACTCTGCAAAAAGCAAAATCAATTCAGTGACTGTATAAAAGTGATGCATCGATTGTACTTTGGAATATAATATTAATTTATTCACTCCTATGATCATTTTTCAAGTGTTTTTCTACGTGGATATTCTTATATTATTATTATTATTATTATTATTATTATTATTATTATTATTATTATTATTATTATTATTATTATTATTATTATTATTATTATAAGAGTGGGTTTGAAAACACTGTAATATTTCATAATTGTTTGTGAGGTTGGATAATCAATGTCAATACTTTGAGAATAATTTAGAAATAGTTTTCAGGGTACTAAAGATAAATGAGAGATCAAACCCTCTTTATTTAAAAACAAATATCAGAGTTCATTGCATGTGTTGTATATTCAGTATTCATCCGTTTGACACACATACCTTTATGAATCTTTTATCAGGTTGTAATTAGTTGACCAGCTGATCACAACTTAACATCACCATTGTGAATGTATGTAATCATTGCATAAATGTTGACTCCGTCATGGGAAGAGTCGCTTCTTTCTTGCTTGATAGAGGGGGCCATTCACCGGTGCAAACTAAAAGTGCTCTCCGAATCCATTAACCTAAGTCTCTCGTTCAGGAACACTTCACCTGTATGGTCTCACTTCTTGAATCTCCCATATTGAATTAAAGAGTCCAAGACCTAGGTTTTCCTTGCTTTCTTGTTGTAGCAATTCTCTCTCTTAAAGATCTTTCTCCAACAATATCAATGATAAAAAATGCACAATGGTTAGCGACTGCCCGCATAGTATATATATAAAAAAGACCCCGGAAGAAACATCTCGACCAACCTAACTAAGTAATATGACATACTAGGTTTGGTCTCTATCTGCAAGGTTCGGGATTACCGAAGTGACTCGGCTCCATTCCCTATTCTTATTCACACAATGGTGGTAGATTCAGGGAACTAGACATATGTATGCCACGAGTTTTTAATTACCTATACAAATATACTTTACAACTATGAGGGGTGAACACTAGTTCTATAATCATATGAGATTTACTTAGATGTTCTAACAAAATTTAAATAAATTAGGCAGTCACTCAAAAAGATTTAACTCAAATACAATAATTTTATGCATATCGTATCAAAATATCATGCGTTACTCATGAATGATGAAATTGAAACATCAAAAATAACATAATATTATTGATATTTGGTCTTTTAGGTGCAGTATAAGACTTCAACTTCTCTCAAATATTCCTTCAGATTTACATATAGTCTTCAACTTTCTAAGACCATATTTTACAATTTACATATTATTTATTAATATTTGGATTGCTTGGCCATGATATGTATTATTGTTTTATAGAGAATTATGTGTATGGCCTACACAATAATGGATCATACATACGAATTCAATGTCATGTGCTAGTTCAAAAAACCTTTAAGCCCGTTGAACTGGTTGGAATTAGCACAGAAATCCATTTTTAAAGAAAGCCAACTTCTCACTCCTTTCTTCTTCATTCCCTTTCTTCTTCTTTGTCTTCATTTAGTACACACACAGTCAATTCAATAATCAGCTCCGACAATCCTGCGATATTACAATAACTTAAACTTCTTGAGATACAATACTATAGTGATTGTAATGTTTGAGTTATAATACTGCATTATTCTCATCCTTTTCACTTTCTCCTTCTCTCAATAGGTATGCCAATCTGTATTGTTATACATTTAAGCATTGGACTTTTGTCCATTATTTTTTTTCAATTTTTGGCAGGGGAGGGAGGTGAATAAATTTTTAATTTAATTGAATGTTTATGCATTTAGATTTGAGTTTCACTTAAAAATGGTGTTTTGTTGAATTTACTGTCGTTGGGCTTGTACACTTATACCATATGTATACCGTATACAAGTCGTTACGGTTTGGTTCAACCATGATAAATTTGTTTTGCATTTTTCTGAAGTTTTGGGTACAACTTGGATATTATTGCTCAGTTATACTTGCTAGATTTGTGATGAATTGCATGATACAAATTTCAAGGTTACCTTAGAGAGTCCATATTATGGAGTAGTGGAGTACTAATACAATGTGTTTGATACAATTGTGGGTTGTTGAAATGAAGTGTGTAACTGGTGGAGTGTCTGTACTATGGTGGTATAATATAGAAATAGCTTAAAAATTCATGCACAATATTGTTAATTTGGTAATTGTTAAATTGATTATAGTTAATTTAGTTAGAATAGATTAGTTTAGTAAATAATTGACATTACCATTGATTTAGTTGTTATTGATCAATTATGATAAAAGGAGAAGGTCGAAGAGCTACATGAGATTACTGTTGGAATGTATGTTCAAAATGTAATAATAATAATAATTTAATAAATATTAATTATACTTTATTAATTAATATTATATATGGACAAAACGTTTGAGTGTGTATGTGTTAATGTGGAACTCTATTGGAATGAGTATATGTTGAGTTCGATAACCTGGTTATAAGGATATGTATATATATTTTTATAGGAGCAATAAATTGAGCATTCTAAACTTGATACTCAGTATGTCATGTTTAAAACAAAACTCTATATACATATATATATATATATATATATATATATATATATATATATATTTCAATTTATTTATTTTAACTATTGTTCTTACATTCTATTTTAACAATTTTGAAACACGATTGATTGAATTAAATTTAAATGTTGCTCGTTGGAGTTTATGTGAATCTCTCAACTAGCCATACGAAGGTCTTGATTTGTGGCCGATTTTATTTTATTGTCGCGATATGATTCTGATGGCTAGGCTTCCAACTGTATTTGGGTTTCTTATCGGATATAAGTTTGAACATGAATTGGGACTTGTATCATCACTTTTTATATGTTTGTGTGTTGCCATTGTTAGGTTTTTGATTGTTTGAAGTGCTCGTTTGCCTTTGGGTTATGACTCAACCAATCATGGATATGTATTTGCTGCTGGAATCGATACTTTTGGCTACTTTGGTTTGTTCACAGCAATTGTAGCTTGATGTTTGACCGGAATATTTAATTTTTGACGAATAATTACCTTATAGACTAAATGGGTCTATGTCTCGGTTCGTTATTTGGTTCAAAGTAAATGTTACATTGGTTCCTAGTGGATGATTAAGTCTCATAAAGGCCAAATAGCAAATTAATGTTGTTGATGACTTAGGCTACCTTTGGTTGTATCTAAAGTTTCGAACCATGAATCAGGAAGTTGATTTACTCAAATGGACTTCAATCGAATCCATTGAAATGTATAGGATACAATAGACGATAAACTTGACAATCAATTCGAGAGAAATGAATGTCAAAGATTAATTGAAAAATAAGTTCTCTCGCGAGATAAATTTATAATTTAAAGTTGAGTTTTAAATTCAATATTTATTTAAATTATCGTGTGTTATAATTTTTATTTGATGTTATAACTTGTATAATTTTGTAGTTCATGTCACTTGTGAATATTGTTATATATCAGATAATAGAAATAATAATTGGTTATTTAAAGATAATCAAATATGAGAATAAGACTAAAAAATTATTTGTAGATAATTAGCAAGTTAAAAATAGCTATTAATACGATTAATTATCACAAGTTATTTCTAAATTTAAGAAAACCAAATTCTTGGCATGAACCTACATAGTTGTAGGTTAATATAATATTTTAAGACACATGAAATTATTACACCTATAATGTATTTGGTCATAATGAATGAAATAATTCGATAATTATAAACTATTTTATTGTAGTATAACTTAATACACCATTTGAGAAAATACTGATGATTTAATTATTAGTCTGAGTCTATCAATTTGAGTTAATAATTGATATTGTAAATGTCAGATCTCTAGATTGTTGATTAGATGGAGGAGTTATTTGCCATTGATAATTGATTTTGTAAATGTCAGATCTCTAGATTGTTGATTAGATGGAGGAGTTATTTACCATTAATAATTGATTTTGTAAATGTCAGATCTCTAGATTGTTGATTAGATGGAGGAGTTATTTGCCATTGATAATTGATATTGTAAATGTCAGATCTCTAGATTGTTGATTAGATAGAGGAGTTATTTGCCATTAATGTACAGATAAAAAATTGCGATTGTAAAATATATTAAATTATACTTGTGTTAACTAAGATTTCAATTAGTTTAGCATGTGATGAGAGCATGTGAATATTTTTTAGTAGATAACTCCTATGTAACTTTATACTTAAATTGTTATGACATGTATAGTTTGAGTTTAGTTGACGTGAGGAATTAAGTTAATTTAATTCTAATTGATCCTAAAATATGATAATAAAGTTTGAGACATGTAAATTACATAATTTATTGACTTTTACTAAAACTCGTAAATTAATATTATTTGAACCTAAAAGATTGGACAAGTGTGAAGAGTGCGTTAAAAAATATTTTAAGTTTGATTTTTACATAACTGTTTGGGTTAATACATTCTAATATGGTGATTTAATAAGTTAAATCACTACAATTAATTGAAAGTATTTGATTAATTTTATAGATAAATATTGTTGGGGTTTCGTACATAGAATCACAATGAAAATAAATTAAAATTAGTCGAAACCTTAAAACCAATCGAAATACATATATTCTTAGAAGGTTACCAATTCAAACTGGAGATGATGAACCACAAGCTTGATCCAACATAACCGGGTTTTTATTGAATCCACACGAGCGTACTGTCAAACGAGGAGATAGACGACTTTCTTTCGTGTTACAAATTTAAATAAATCAATCATATTCATTTCTTTAAAATCTAATACCTGAAATAATTCTCCTTTTAATTACGCTTTTAGTGTGCAACCCTATAGATTATTATTATGTTAGCAATAATTTTAAAATCATATTATAAACAGTGGCATCTAGTAAGATATTACTATTACCCAAGTAATAATAAAGTTATGATTCAACGTAAGCTTTTATTTCAATGTAATATAATCTTTTTTGACCTTGATATCCTAAATTAAACTCAGTGCATGTAATGTGTTATTCTCTTTATAATTTAATATTTGCATTTCATAGTTTTACTCAATTAAAAGACCCGTGTCAAATTTGCATCGAAAAAAAAAAAGATTTGTTTTCTCCTATGAAGATTTTTTTTTTTTTTGTAAAATCTCATCTAATAATTAACTAATAAAATAAGTAATATATATTATAAAAACAAAAATCCACCGCAAGCTTTTTTTTATTTATTTTTTATTTTTTATGATTTTGTAAAGTCAATTTGGGGTTTAATGTTTCGATATTTGCTTTTTTCTTTGAAATATATTTTACGCGATCAAAATTTGTGCGAAAAATTTGTGGGCTTCTATTTCAATATTATTACACTTGTGCAATTTTTATATAATCTCTTGGGGAAAATTTCTAGATTTATGCAAATTTTACATAATCTTTGGGCGAAAGTTTGTAGATATCTGGGTCAATTATATACTCCATACTTTTCTTGGCTCTTCGGTCTTGTTACTTTATTGACTATTATTATTATTAATAAAACCAATTGCTAAAAATATTATTGTTTATATTTCAAACAACAATAATATAAATATAAATATTATTATTAATATTATTTATTCGGACTTAAATTCTTTTATTCGGACTTAATTATTATAATTCTATTAAATAGACACTATGGATAATAAATTGACACATTTTATAATTTATTTTGATCTCACACTTTCATTATTATTAATGTTTAATTTTATTAATAAATATAATTACACCTGGTAATGAATTTAATAGAAAAACATAGAATACTAAAAACACCTATGTAATTTTCTCAATGTCTCCACCAAATACCACAAATCCTATTTATATTGCTAAACTTTTTTAATGAATGGTGATGATCATCGTGATTTTACGGTCTATTTATATTGCTAAACTTTTTCAATGGACAGTGATGATCATCGTGATTTACGGTTGTGATTACATCAATAAAACTTTTACATATTTACATACTTGTAAAGTCCTAGAAAATGTGCCATGACTATGTAGGTTGAAATGTTTTTCTTCAGTAATTTTATATTTGAATTGATAAATCTGATTTTTTTTTTGTCACTGAAAATAACATTTTTAGATTGATTTGATAAAAAAAGGTATAAAATATAACATACTATTTATAATAATTTTTGAGGTGAAGTTGAGATATAATAAGAATGTAAAGATTTAATATTAATGCAAGTCAAGCCAAAAGTTGAGGTAAATCAAATGGATTGCACAATTTTGCCTTAAATAATTTATCATTGTGAAGAATCAACCAAATTTTCAGATAAACAATCGCGAAATAAGTCCGGCTTAAATCGTCATGCAAATTCTTTTTTTTTTTTTTTTTTTTGTAAAAAACAAAAATTTTATTATTGAAAAAATAAACTACTTAAATCCACAAAATTTGGATTCGAGGATACACTCATGTCATGTCATGTGTTTCCACTAACAAAAAAGATCGCTCGCGTCACTTCCTTTAAGTTAAAGTCGGTTTTTGTACCCCAGATAAGTACTAATGAAATTATTGTTGTGATAATTTATCACTAGTTTAGATTAAATACTTTGTTTTAGCAAATTTCTCTCACGCAAATAGGGCACAGTACGTCAGTTTAATCCACATGGTATACGACAAAAGAATATGATGAAAAAGAAAAGAAGAGAACAAAGTAGAAAACTTTAGGTAGGTAGGTAGGTAAATAGGTAGGTAGTTTATTACAAAATCGCATCAAACAAATCTTCATTCACAATTAAAGACAATTGAACTCACTAAAAATTGAACAATTAAGCTCAAATCATAACTAAACTAATAATACTAAACAAGATTATGAAGAATGCCACGGTCGAGTCGAGATGTTGCGGTTGCATAACGTAGATCAGAAATAAGTTGAATTCTCTTTTTTTCATAATCTTGATAGCAATCCAATAAAGTTGTGACGAGGGATAATAATAGCTTCTTAGCAAGATAATAATAATATCTTCATAAGCTTGATTACTAGTTTTACTCTTATCATGGAGTACTAAGATTTTTTAAGTTTAGTATAATTGTTTACCATAATTTTTTCTCTCTTTAATTGCCATGGAAGTTGAATATATTTTCAAGAGGAAGAAGTTTGCATAATTTTATATAGTTATACAAACAATTCTTCTTACACGATAGCCAAAAATATATACTTTTGAAAGCATTCATAATTTTTAATGTTCTTCCATTTGAGTTTGAATTTTTCTTACGATTTGCTGAAGCTCATCTTCATCTTCCTCAAGAATGGGAATGTTTTAACGTCTAGCATTCTTAGTTTCTTAGAAAAAATTTAGGTGAGGAGACTCTCCGGTTTATCAATCTAATAAAAACGCTTGCAGAGTCTTCCCGAAAATATATATGTAGGTATATAAATATTGATTTATTTACTAAAAGAATATTATAAAATATAATAAAATAATATTATAATTTTGATGAATATGAATAGTAATATTATAAATTTAAGAATGCACTGTTCACAATCATCCAACTAATTTTAAAATAGAGATAATAATACAATTCATGTTTTTTATTTTATTTTAATATTTTATTAAGATTTTTTAAATATAAAGAATAAGATTAAATTTAGGAAACAGAGAACCGTCTCTCGGTACAAAGCCCTCCACAGGGACAACAAATCACCCCACAGCAAAATTTCCTGACCAAAAGTAAAGAGAAAAACTAGTAGGAAAACTAAAATATGTAGCCGTTGTAGAAAGGAGGAAAGAAAAGACAAGTTTTTGTCCATACTTGATAGATAAAATTAAAAGGAAAATTAACAAAAATTTGTTCATGAACGGTTCCTATGAAAAATGGAGTGGCTTCAGTGTTTGTTATTTAACAAAACAAATATTTAATAGCGCTAGGTCGAGTTTTAGTTTTAGTTTTTTCTTTCTTTTTGGTACTATTAAAAAATTACATACATTACCGTGTTTGAACCCCATCACTTGAGGTCTGAGTTTTAGTTAAGTATTAATCATTCCATTAACAGAAATTAGCTTTAGAAGTTTCCGATTTGCCTTTCGTTGCTCAAGTTTCTACTAATATGAAAAGAACAATTTCATTGTCAAATATCACATGTCCATATATGAGCTCGGATCAATATTTCCAGTTGAAATAAAATTTTAAAGATATATCACTACTGAACTTATTTTGCGTAAACAGAATTTCTGAATTCCATTGTGACATGCGAGCCATGATTTGAATATTCTGTTAAATCTAGTGACTTCAATATTCACATTGTGACATACAACCCATGACTAACCGGCCATAAGAACTATTATGGGAGTAACAATTATATTATAAATAATAATTTTATATATAATGACATTTTTTAATATCAAAACTTATTTTTAGTGACATTTTTTATTTGAATAGCATACTTGTTATATTAATAATAGTACGTCGCAATTTACAAACAAATAAAAAATGTAAAATTCAACCTTCTATGTGACCCCACAGCAAAAGGTACCTCACCTAAAGGACCAATTACACTCAACTTTGTCCAAATTTCGAAGAGAAAAGGTAAAGAAAAAGATGTGGCCGTTGAAGAAAATGAGTTGTGTGGTGGTTCACGAGTTGAGTTGGATGACAGTCAGTCAAGCTTAATAGTTAATACCACTGCCACAAAAGCTTCAAATAATAAGACCCCCACCCCCACTCCACCCCATCCCCACCCCCACCCCCAACCCCAACCCCACAACCACAATTTTTTGATGCTAAAGACGAACAAGGAGAAGATTATTGCTCACATGGTCTCTGCTGTCACTCTTGTCTCTGGTCCCATCTTCTTTATCTATACTCTTCCCAAATGATTTTGTGGAAAATGGATTTCGATTCACTGATGTAAATCTTCATACATGTAATTATATACGGAGTAGAAAATTAGTAACGTCTTTATAAATTTCAAAATAATACTCCGAAATAAGATTAGTATGACTCAAAATATTTTTAATATTGTTTTCGTTAATAATTTTCATTATATAGTATGTGAATAACTAAAATAGAAAAGTAAATATACCATAGTATGAACACTAATAGTTAAATCAACTCCCCATATTTGTCATATATAATACAATTATTTACCAAAAATATGTAATCTTTTGTAATAAAAGTTGAATAATTTTATCAAACTAGATTCTTTTAAGTCACCATTTGTTTCTAAGTTGCCCCTGGCTTATCCATAAAAGCCCCCGGTTTCCAACCCTTCTCCCCACTCTTTTAAAAAGGCAAAAACCACTCCCTTTATTCATCACTCTCCATAATACACCAGGCCAGGTAGCTCATTGTGCAAAGAAAGCAAGAGCGCCTTAAACTCATATATAGAGAGAGAAAGAGAGTGTTTTAGAGAGAGAAACTAAGGAAGAAGGAGAAGAAGAAAATGTCGAAGGAAGTAAGTGAAGAAGGACAAGTCCACCACCATGGAAAAGACTACGTTGATCCACCACCAGCTCCACTCTTCGACATGGCTGAGCTCTCCCTCTGGTCTTTCTACAGAGCTCTCATCGCCGAGTTCATCGCCACCCTCCTCTTCCTCTACATCACCGTCGCCACCGTCATCGGCCACAAGAAGCAAACCGACCCCTGCGGCGGCGTCGGCCTTCTCGGCATCGCCTGGGCCTTTGGTGGCATGATCTTCATCCTCGTTTACTGCACCGCCGGTATCTCCGGTAAGCAACAAATCTAGCAAAATCTAAACCCCTCCCACTTCATTTCATCAAAAACCCATTAAACCCTTTTAATTTCTTTGAAAAATAATGTAGTTTTAATTTCTTGATTTGTTTTTCAGGTGGTCACATCAACCCCGCAGTGACATTCGGGCTTTTCTTGGCAAGGAAAGTGTCACTCATCAGAGCTGTGGCTTACATGATGGCACAGTGTTTGGGTGCTATCTGTGGTGTTGGGTTGGTGAAGGCCTTTATGAAACATGACTACAACTCACTGGGTGGTGGAGCTAACTCAGTTGCAGGCGGTTACAACAAGGGCACAGCTCTTGGTGCTGAGATTATTGGCACATTTGTTCTAGTCTACACTGTTTTCTCAGCAACAGACCCCAAAAGGAGCGCCCGTGACTCTCACGTGCCTGTATGTGCACAACAATAGTATTTGATCTCCATTTTGCTACTTCATTGGGCACACTAATTATGTAGCTTAAAATCTAGTAAAATACTTTGAAGGTTTTTTTTGAAGGATTAATTTGTCATGGTTTTTTTGGCAGGTTTTGGCTCCTCTTCCCATTGGCTTTGCAGTGTTCATGGTTCACTTGGCCACTATCCCTATTACTGGTACTGGTATCAACCCTGCTAGGAGTTTTGGTGCTGCTGTTATTTTCAACGATGACAAAATCTGGGATGACCACGTAAGTTAATTTTTAATTTCATTTATTTATTTATATGTATATGTTTAACCATACAGTTGTTAAGATATGGTTTTTTTTTTTTTTTTTGACATGTAATTTTAATGGTGATATATATTTTGACAGTGGATCTTTTGGGTTGGACCATTTGTGGGAGCACTGGCAGCAGCAGCATACCATCAGTATATATTGAGAGCTGCAGCTATTAAGGCTTTAGGTTCATTCCGCAGCAACCCCACAAACTAAGAATCATCTGCACCATATCGGAAGAGGAGATCTCCTTGGGATAAATTGCTTAGTTTGATGGTCTATTTATTTTGTTTTTGTGTAAATGAGAAAAAGGATGCTTAGGAGAACCTTATCTTGTTTCCATTCAACTTTAATTTGTTTAATTTATTTTAAATAGTTTTTAATGTTTAGCTAGCTCCTAGCCCTAGGTTTTGGTTGTGTATTTAATAGGACTGAGTGAGTATGGTGGCATGGTGGTGTTTGCTTATTTTTCAGTACTTTGTCTTGATGTGCAGTTATGTACTACAATGTTAATGTTATTTGGTGTATTTGTTTCATCATGAGAAGTTCACCTTTTACCCCATTGTCCATTGGGCATAAAGATGTTGGTGAAATTTTTTATAAGATGTGGAAATGAATGACCAAAGATGCCATCAGTGGGACCAGGCTTAGGTTAGGGGTCACTTCTTTTATCTTAATTTGTCTGTGAATTTGTGGAATTCTCTGGAATGATAATTGTGTCCTCTTTCTTTAAAGTTGAAACCCATTATACTTAAAAAAAGATTTTGAAAATAAAAGGAGGAGCATGCATATAATTGTATAAAGAAAAGGATGTGAGATCTTCCGCTCAATTGGAAGATATCACATGGTTAGCAGGTAAAGTAGTTGTAGGTCATTGAGATCATGTACATCTGCTCTAATAATCAGAAGAAAAATTATTATTAGACATCAACAATAAACTCATGTCAACAGTGTCTAAATTATAGATTGTTGTCATTGGATTTCTTTGGAGATTTAAAATAAGTGGAAAAAAAAAGAAGCAAATATAGTGTTAGAGACGTGGAGTAGAAATATTAATTATGGTTCGTACATTACCAGATCGGTCGTGTATAGTAGTTGTCTTTCAAGATTGTTCTCGATCTATCTCTAGATGTATCTAGCAAAGGTTCCCTCAATCTTCTTACGGAGTATTGTTGATGGAATCAATGTCCTTTTCTTCATAAATGATACCTATATTACCGTTTGAAATTTAAATGTCAAAATAGTTTAACACTGTATTTGTTAGCTCTTCATATGTCTTAACACAATAAGAATTTGAACGTATTCAGATGTTATATCATTCAAACTATTCGTTTAGCATACCACTAATCACTTAATAGACTCAATTTTATCTTGATCCAGTAAACTAGAAAAATGAGATTGAATGGATTAAAACATGGTAAAATAATAAAATAGATTAATTAAAAAATTTAAGAAAAAATGTTAAACAAATAATTAAATTTTATATATAGATTTAAACATAAATACTTCATTGATTTAGTAAATTCAAATTTGATAAATTTATTTAGATTCATATATTTAATGAAACAAACACAATCTAAGTCAAGTTTGTGATATATTTAAAGACCTCCATTGGTATCACGTACCGAGGCCCAAATCCTAAAGAGGGACGAGCTTTTGAGTACGCGAGATCTCAATGTCACCCTGTGAATTTTTCATATTGAAAACTTGAAACTTCACAATATTTTTTTGTTGTCTTCTAGGTCAACATCACAATATATGTTTTTTACTTTTTTTTTTTGGGTCATTTTCTTGTACCCACATTACAATGATGTTTTCTAAATTTCTAGTTAAAAACTGTTAAATCAAGACAATAAGTATGTAAAAGCTTGAAATTGGTGAAGTATCAGAAGCCCAGAACAGTCTGCCTACAATAATTCAGAAACAAAAAAAAAAAAGGATGAGAGCACAGCAAATTAAACATCTACTCTATTACTTAGAACACTACAACAAATGGTGTTGCTAATGTTGGGCCTCTAGTGTTCCTCGATCCCTCATGTGATGAAAGTTATGGCGTTCAAGTTCGTAATAGGGGGGAGGAGGGTCCCATCAACACCAGTACTGTAAAACTACAAATGCTTACCACCTTCTTGTTACAAGTTCTAATTTGAAATGGAATACTTGCTAACATTTACACCATCTATAATATTAACAGAACTGACAGCCCTTGAGGCCAACAATACATGGAAACTTGTAGCCCTTCCTGCAGGAAAATCCACAGTTGGCTGTAAGTGGCTCTATAAAGTAAAGTATCAACCTAATGGTGAAGTCGAGGGGTACAAAGCTGGTTTAGTGGCAATGGGCTTTACTCAAACTGAAGGACTTGACTAGTTTGAGACGTTTGCTCCAGTTGCCAAAATGATAACTGTGAGAGTACTAATTGCTTTGGCAGTCAAGAAGCAATGGCCTATCACTCAGATGGATGTCACCAACGCATTCTTACATGGTGACCTTAATGAGGAAGTATACATGGGCTTGCCTCCTGGGTATTTGCAATTAGCACATGTTGATGTTCCCGTGCACGAGGCCTCAGTCAAAGCTTGTATGTCTTCTACAGAAATCCTTGTATGGATTAAAATAGGCACCAAGGCAGTGGTTCTTGAAATTATCCTCTGCCTTACAAACCTATGGTTTTATACAATCTCATTCAGATCATACATTGTTCATTCTTCACAAGGACAGTCATTTTCTGATGATTTTAATCTATGTGCTTGATATCTTGGTTACCGGTTCACATTCACATAGAATTCATGAAGTTAAGACCTATTTAGCTACACAATTCAAAATAAAAGATCTTGGAACTCTCAAGTACTTTCTTGGTATTGAGTTTGCAAGGTCTTCAAAAGGTGTTTACATGCATAAAAAAAATGGATATTCTTACCGTTTCTGGTAGAATAGATTCTATTAAGTCAATCTCTGTTTATGTTATTTATTTGAAATTGATGATATAATATAATTGTTATTTAAATATGTTGTAAAAGAACTTAGAAAAAAATTCAACTTGTTAGGTGGATTTTAGTAGAATAGTTTTAAGCAATGAACCTTTTTAGTAAGGTTGATCATCATGAAGCAAGGATATGTCAGACCAAGAAAAATGATTAAGTACTTTCGGCAAGACCAGTTCTTGCCTACTATGTAAGTCTACCTATGAACCATTTAAGCAAGGGTTCTTTCAAACAAGAAACCTCACAACAATACCCAGCTTAAGCTGACCTCGAAAATCAGTAAAGTTAAGAAATTTCAGCAAGTGACTCTTTAAGTAAGGTTTCACCTTGACTCCCTTGCTCGAATGTCTTACCTAGTGAATCCTTCAAACAAGGTATCACTTTTTAAGCAAAGCTTAGGAAAAGCCTTTTGATTTTGGTTTACTCTCCAATAGGTTTCTTTCAAATTAGCAATGGTCATATACTAGGAAAAACTATAAATACCAGTCATAAATGAAATTTATGACTGGTGAATTATCAAGGAATTGCTCTAACATTTGACATCCTAAGCTTTCAGCAACGCACAAACTTTTACAAATTTTAACAGAATGTTAGCTATCTACTCAAGAAGGAGTATTACTTAAAGCCAATAAATAAGACTTATACATCTTTTACAAAGTTTAAGTGACTTAAAAGTCTATGTGACTTAAGCAAAATCTAGGTGTCCTATTGTAACTTGGACTAAGTGTCCTTTTGTACTTTGTTTTGTCTGAACAATTTTAGTAAGTTTCTTCTCTTAAATAAGAAAAGAAAAAGAGAGAAGTAGATGTTGTTGAATCACTATAAAAATATTGTTTCATCTCTTACTTATTTTTATTCATTGCTTATTTTGTTATCCTACTTAAATATTGTTTGCTTAGTCTGTTATACTTAAAGGAATTTCTTATTTCGGTGCCTACAAAATTTGTAAGTGAACTTTTCTTAAACCTTGTTTAAGCAAGAAATACATTTTTAGCAAGAAGGTTTTTAAGCAAAGTGAAAATTTTAAAAATCTTATTCAACCTCCCTTCTAATATTTTCTCTTTTGAACCTAACAAATTCTAAACCATCCAGAATTCCAATTGAGCAAAATCATAACTTGTATGATGCTTCTGCTGAGTTTTTGTCAAGTGAGATTCCTATGTACAGAAGGCTTGTTGGTCGTTTGATATATCTCACTATTTCTCGGCCAGATATTGCTTACACTGTGCACATTCTTTCTTAGTTCTTGTCTCAGCCTAAACAAGCCCATCTAGCAGCAGCCTACAAAGTGTTGAGAAATCTAAAGCAGTCACCTGGACAAGGCATTCTTTTCAATCCCTATCCAACATATGCTATACAAGCCTACTGTGATTCTGATTGGGGATGTCGAGCTACTAGGCAGTCCACTACAGGATTTTGTGTGGTGTTTGGAGGATCATTAATCTCCTGGAGAAGCAAGAAACAGCCCACTGTCTCCAGATCTTCATCAGAAGCTGAATATAGGGCTATGGCTGACTTATGTTGTGAGATCACTTGGATTCTCTCCTTGTTCACTGCCTTGCAGGTTCATAACCTCTCTCCACTTCACTTCTACCGTGATAACAAATCTGCACTATATATTGCATCTAATCCTGTTTTTCATGAACGTACTAAGCACATTGAGATTGATTGTTACATTGTACGTAAGAAGTTATCCAAAGGGATCATTTCTACTCAACTCCTTAGCTCGACTGAATAACCTGCAGATCTATTTACAAAGGCCTTGTCTGCTAATCAATTGCTTAATTCTCCTTCATTCTCTCTCTCTCTCTCTCTCTCTCTCTCTCATCATTAAGAGTTTGTCAATACCAAGGAACTTTAATAAATAAAATTATGATGATATATATGGCCAGCTGACACGATGGAAAAGTAGAGCCATATACAGTAATTACCAACTAATGGTCACAAAATTAATCACCTAACTTCTTGTTGGATTATGTCAAATGTGAGAATCTAAAGTTCTTAAATGGACTTCTGATTCCGCAGACACCAAATATGATTGCATATCTGAACTAAATCGGCATATAATATTATTACGTTCATGTTAGGGGTTAGGTGCATTTCTACACTATGGGTGTACTCTTCTTCTACCATAAGACAAATTCAGTTGCCGAAAATAAAGATGCAAAATAAATGTATAACCCACATACAATCCACATACCTTATGTTATTTATATTATAATTTTATTAAGTAAATAGTAATATTGTATATGATAATATAAACTTAATAAAAAATATTAGAAAACAGTTGTATTGACAGAATCGATTCGATTTCTAAAAAAGATTAAATCCTTAACTCGTTGAAAAAATTTTTATGGCGGTTGTGATGGACTTATTTTTTCGCTCGGATTTTATCTCAAGCAGCAATTGAGAGTAACGACATCGTTTTCTCAAGTTCCCATCACCCTCATCCTTGTGTCTTGCTAGCTAAGCTTGCAGAGAAAGTCCAAAACCCTTGGTTAAACCCTAGATCTCCATTAACACAAATCCCAATGTTGGGTGCTGGATTTCGCGAGGTATGCAAGAAGTACTTCGAAGTAGCAGCCGGGATACCCTTCACAGTCTCAACGACTACGATCGCGCTGCTTTACGTAGCCAAAAGAAACAATGTCGATGTGGAATCAATTTTCAAAAGATATGGCTTTGATGTTCCAAATATACAAGATGAACATCATCATCAACAACAAAAAATCAGTAGTCCCCAAGCGAATTCTAAGACTGTTAATGGGTTTGTTTTTGAGGTTTGGGGTCATGTGATTTCGGTGATGAAGAGGAATCAGACTGCTGAGGTTGCGGCTTCGAGTGGTGGAGCTTTGGCAGCGGCATTTCTCTGTCACAATGCTCTGTTCCCGGTTCGAGCTCCTATTACCCTTGTTCTTACACCTCCGGTCTTGAGGTTCTTGGCCCGCCGTCAGAGCCGTCAGATTTTCGGAAGTAGTGTATGGTTCAATTTTCTGATTATCTGTACTTCTTTATTATTAGGATGGTCTTGTTTTTGCTCCAATGATTGGGGAAAGTAAAGAGGAATTTTACCCCCTAACAAAAGGAAAATTGTAAAGAGGAAGATTGAATGGAGTTGTGTTTAACTGGGTATAAACCATGGTATTTATCTTCAATAGAGTAACAATTGTTGGTGAAAATTCTCAGATTGTACTTTACACCTCCTTTGTTTCCACCAATCTATGAAATATAAGCTTGGTCATGTGAATTTTTTACCTTATAAATGATGGTCTTTATGTACATGTTACATGTATGAACTGTTTTCTTTTGTTAAGATTATTCAACATTTGTGATATGCTGTAAAAACACTTTTACTGAGTCCCGATTATGTAGTCACTATGTACGTAACGTCTTACAAAGTTAGCTAGGCGTCTGGGTTATAACGGTGATGTATTATGGTGCACAAGGTTCTGACCTTGTGTAATGTATTGGATTGTGCATCAAAGAACTCATATTGGACTGAGTAGTTCATCTAAGTAATCGTTATTGATGTGGTTGTTTATTTTTTATTCTAGAGAGCTTGAACAAGTGTTAATGAGGAAACACTCTTCTCATCCTCTTCTAAATTGTGTTGCGTGTTACTTTCCTTAGTTGCATATCTTAGCCAGAAGGTCTGATACTGGTAATCTTCGTTTGCTTCTGTTCTGCTAATGCTTCTTGCACCCCAATACCTCAACCCATGTTCTGCAAGCATCATAAAATGAAGAAAGGAGAAGAATCTGTTGGAGTGAAATGTGAGTAGACATTGGTTGTGATAGGTGTTCTATTAGGTGCCTTTGCATTTTGTGAAGAGTTAGATTAGAAAGTTATATATTAGTATATGGTGGGATTGAAAATATGTGAAAAGCTCCCGTTTCCAAAATTTTGCAGGTTTATTGATATGTTTGCATTGCAGTTCTTGTTAATTTAGCTGTATCTGCCTTGATTATTTGATGATAATATATTGGGAAAGGAACCCTCATTTTGCTGAATATGATTGTAGAGTTGGAGGCATGCATATTAATAAGATCCATGCAAATAAAGGTAGATCATACATCATATATGATATATAATCTACTGAAGTTCCATAACGACAATTAAAGGTCAACCGGTGTTCACCATTCACTGTCAAAACGTTTTATTTGTTATTTGTATGACCTGTGTGTTTCCTGCAAGGCATTCCTGTATTGTTCTACACTAAACAATGTTCATTTCAGACATTCCCATGCTTATTTATTGATTTTTTTTTCATAATTTCCCTTTTGTAGATTTGTATGTTAATGTCGGTATTCCTAGAAGTCTGGAATTTGTGATACAGGTGCCTATATTCTGTATTTAAAGATATCACCTCAAACCCTTGTAGCATCTACCTTGTCCACAATACTGATTGCGGAAGTACAGATGTTAGAACTAGTCACAATCTTCAGTTATGTAGATATCTAGCAGTTAACTTTCAAAAAATTTCATCTATGAAAATGTCAGAAGTTTGTGCAGTGAAAGCATTTTATTGGAACCATTTTGTTAGGTGCATTATTCGGTACTCTTGGAGAGGGAAAAACTTGTTTGAACTGGACATGGCCACATGGGTATTGATTGATAATCAGCTTTGTTGTGTGAAATTGAACTTTCTATAAATTTTTGTGATGCCTTCAATTGTTTTGTTTGAAATTGAACTTTCTGGAAATAGGTCCTCTGTTGGTGCTAATTTGAAATTTTAGGAACGCCATCTGTTGGTCCTTTTCGGAACGTCAAGTATCAAATCGATTTCAATAAAATGGCAATTTTTTACTACCCACCAAAGAAAAGTGTGCAATAACAATTAAGATGGAGTGTAATTCAAAATTAGATCTTTGTACAATATATATAGGCAAATCAAATGTTTTATCTTTTTAATTTTCCTGTAAGCTATTGCAAAAAATGCTTTGTATTATGTGTATTAAAAACTGCATAAATATAATGTTACAGATGAAAAAATAATAATGAATATAAATCACTCGTATAAACCCTCTGGAATTTGATTTATAAATACTTGTTTAAATCTATTTTATGAGTAACCAAAAGAAAATTCTATTTTATGAAAATGCTCGGCATTCTTCTACACTACAAACTTTATTCCTAATCGAAACCACAATCAATTATTAATGCATAAGATTTGAAACATAAGGCAAACTAATGAAAATTGCGATTTTTATATCAAGAAATTCATCTTAATAAAAGAAGACCTCTTTGCATACAAAGGGAAAGCAATCAAGCATCATGACTTACAATTATTATTATTTGTTTGGTTACATCATAATTTAAGTAAATAAATAGGTTTAATGTGAATTACAATAAATAAATACATAAACTGATTTAAAATTCTTAGTTAAATGCGAAATTAATAAATAAGCATTGCTGAGGCCGAAATTTTGAAGAGCCAAGTCAACTTAAAAGTTCATCACTATTTAACTTGGAGGTGAACAAAACCGATACCGAGTCGACTTCGCCGGATATGATTGTATGCGTCGCCGTCGTCGGCCACCAGGTTTCTACTCAATTGGCTACTTTTCCTGTTTTCTGGTGGGTTTGTATGTAGATATATATTGTAATCTGGTGTAATTTCATGGCGAGCAGAACAATCCGCTTTACATACAGAGCTTCACGGAAGCAGATGATGCCCTAAAGCTTCATCACATAGTTCACTGCTCCCTTGATGTTATCGACGAAAGAGGTATTCAATCTCGTTCCGCAATTAAGTGTGTAAAGTTAAGATCTTGTGAACAAATGATAACAATTTTTGATTTCTGAATGGGATTTGAAGAGTTAGACAGGATTGTTGAAAAAGGATAAGGCGGTAGAATCTACCATTGTTGCAAAATCCCCGTTTAGGTTGATTAATTACTGTCTAGGCTGTCTTTTTATTTACCATTTAGCTCTGACTAACTCGGGCCTGTCTGAGCAAGGCATTTATTTTATTGTTGGAACCGCCTAGGGTCCTTACAACTTTGGTAGCTAATGAGGATTATGATTCAATTGCAATTGCAATGTTAATTTATACTTGGTATTATACTACTATATCAGTTTGTCATCTATTCTCAAGACAAATATGAAATATGAACTGGCCTTTGTCTGAATTCCATAGTATGGTTTCCATCATTCGCTTGGTAAAGAAATTGCATTACCTTTAGTTAAATTTAGAAATATAAATGTAATTTGAGTGATAACTAGCTAAAATGTCATTTTTGTCATCTGTTATCTGATTCAAGATGGATTAGGAATTGAATAGTGCAATAGGAGTAAAACTCATGTGCTTCTATAGATTGAACTCTTTCATGAAACGAGTGCACTGGGAGTGGAATTTCAGATAGCAATCATCAAGGGCATCATGTTGAACAAAAGAGTACCACAATGCGTTAGTGATTGAAGTTATAAACCAGTAACAAATGCTACTAATTTTCTGCCTTGTCAGTTCAGGGAAGATATAGGCATATAGCACATTAACTAGGGCTTTTCATTTTCCTGCACCTGTGAAAACTGATTCCCATGTACTTGCCTTTATCATGACTGTCCCGTTTGTGAGTAACTTTGGGGAGGAAGGACATTTGGAGCCTTTCTTTCAGAAATTGGCCATGGCCCATGGAATCTTCAACTGCCCCTGCTGTCCCCTTTACTTCCTACCAAATCCAGACTCCCAAACAGACGTATAACTGAGATCATGTAGACGTAGCTGATTCACATGCACTATAGCTATATCATGACCAAGTTCCTAAAGCTATTACCTTCTAGGACAAGAAAAGGGTTCTATAACTGTTGCAGTAGAAGTAGCTATTGAATTTAGCTGACATTCAATTATTTTTCAATGAGAAATTCTCAAATTATTAGACACCTATAACTTTGCTCCTGATTTCTTTACTACATAACTGGTAATTTAGAAATCTCTCCCTATATTATTGTAAAGCTTAGTTATCGTATGGAATCTATACTATTGTGTATAGTTTAGTTATCGTCTGCAATATATTTCCTCTCTCTCTCTCTCCCTCTCTCTCCCTCCCTCCCTCCCTCACTCCCTCCCTCCCTCACTCCCTCCCTCTCTCTCTTTCTCTCTCTCTCTCTCTCTCACACACACACACACACACACCCGTACTCTCTTTTTTGCATCAAATATTAGTGCACCGAAAGAGAGCTAAGCCAATTTGTGTTTCTTACTGTATCTGTTATTTCTATTATATATCATTCCTCCTGCTACATTGGGTGAACGTGCTCAAACCTGTATCTAAGACATGCTGTTAAACATTTAAGAATACTTCTAGACCCGTCTTTGAGTGGAAAAACTGGCTTCACCCATTGTTGAGTAGTGTATCGGTTAGATGCTCAAGATAATCTAAAACATAAATATGTCATCTGTAATTCTGTCATTTATTTAGATTTGCTCACTCCATGATATAATTGTGTCAGTCATAATCCCCAGTAACAACAGATATGGACAACAGAATTTAAGTACAATTTACTTACTGAGGAAGAGAAAAATATAAGAATAAATACGAATAGGATTGTAGGAGAAGGAAATTGAAGAAATTAGATAAGAAAAGAATTGCAGGAGGGACAAGTTAGATTTGAGAAGGATAGAATGGAGTGCGTAATATAGATGTGATGATAGGAAAAGATTGAGTTACAATTCCTGTAACATTCTGAGCTCGGAAGGCTTCATAACTAAGTAATTGGAAGGAAGACAAATACTTTTTTTTTTTCCAACCACCAGATGGTTATCCATGGAAAACTAGATAATTACTACCTCTGTCCTTTTTTATGTAACGCTAGGGAGTACCTTTTCGTATTAGTTGAATAATAACTATCACTACATGGGGTAACAAAATAACTGGTGGTTGTGACACCATTTCACAAACTTGAATCTGAGTTGGGGCATATACAGCGGAATAAGGAGTAAATGAGTCATTCAAATATGTTATGTTATGCTGCTTTCAAACTTTCTTTTGATCCTTAAATTGTCATGTAGCTTGGAGATTGGAGTAGCCGTTTAAATTTTTGGAGGATATGATTGTCATTCAACATAGTGTTTTAGCCAACTTCACTAATGAATAATAATATTTACTGTATGCAGTGAACAATCCAAAGAAATCTGGGCCGACACTAAATGAGACATTTCTTGGTCTTCTGTATCCAACTGAAAATTACAAAGTGTAAGTATTCCCTCTTTCTTATAGTTTGCTCAGTTTTATTGTTATGGTCACACTCGAGATAGAATAAATAAGAACCTAAAATGTTAGTATTATCCATATACAGTGTGTGCACTGATTTGTGACTTCCTTGTCGTTGATACTATAACTTAAATTTATGCATTTACGTCATAGTTCATACCATCAGCATTAGCATAGTAGTATAATGCCTCAATAAATAATTTGGAACATATTTTTTTTACCAGAAACAATACAAAACACCTAGATAGGATGCCGCAAAGCAAGAACTTTAAATTTTAATAAAGCAATAACCTCGCAAATGCACAAAAGTACCCTTACAGGGAACTTCAGCCAATAACATACACGATAAGAAGACCCCAACCCCAGTATATCTAAATTTAATCATCAAAAATGAATAAAACATCCCTTATTTAAGATGTTGCTATTAATGAATGTTCTTGTTGCTAAAATCTATGTATATATCTATAGAAAATAGCATAATTTTCTGTCTCATGTCGATATATTATGCACCGGATCTCAAACACATTTTTTGTAGGTATGGTTATTTGACCAACACAAAGGTCAAATTTATTTTAGTCACAACAGATCTTGATATCAAAGATGCAGATGTCAGAAATGTGAGTATGAATTCTTAACATTTATACTTCCTTACTTCTAATGCTACGTCAGTTTTGTCTGCGCCATGAATCTTTATGCTTAAAAGCACAAATCAAAGCACAAGTTTCGTCATATAAGTTGGTTGATATGTTATCTGCTGTCTATTAGTTCCTCAACCTTTTTCATTTATTTACCTGTAATAATGTAATTATTACTTCCATCTAGTTCTGATTAGCACTTTTGCATGCCTTTGCCAACATTATGTATTCCAGTTATTGTTATTTTTATTGAAAGCTAAGGAACAAGTTTTGAGGACATCCACAAACTTCTTCTTAATGTTCGGTGAAATTTTACAGTTTTTCAGAAGGTTCCATTCTGCATATGTTGATGCAGTCTCAAACCCATTTCATATTCCTGGAAAAAAGATAACCTCGAAAACATTTGCTGAAAGGGTCAGCACCATCGTCAAGTCATTTGCAACAGGTCCTGCTGGGTGATAGCTGCTGTTGTAAGACGTTACATTTTAGCATACTCCCTTGAGTAAACTGATGGAGCTGTTCAGTTCAATTTTTGATGTTAACCATGTACCTTGTGTTCTCCTATCCCAAGGGAGGGACCTTAAGTGTTTGAGTCCGTTTTGGCTCATCCAGATATTAGTTTCTAAAGCCCAAGTACATGCCATTTGCAAGATTTAGCTTCCCTTTCTGTAAAATGAAACTTTATATATTAGATTTAGAATTTTGAGCTGATATATCGGTAACATTCTTGATCCCACTCGCCAATTAAGGAATGGATTTGGCTCCTCTTTATCATATTATCCTACAATTTTCCTTAATACACTTTATATCGTAAAATATAAATTGTTTTATGTAATTGCAACCGTACGAATAGATAAAATATGAAAAAATAATTGGTTATACCAATTTTCGTATAATTTCGCAACATAGATTCTTTGATTGTAACAATTGAAACCCTATTAAAATTATATCAAATTTCAATTATTATGATAGATATGTTTTACATAATCAATTTGTATAAAAACTAGGATGCTCCATTTTTTTCTAGTTCTACATATCTATAAGGTTAAAATTACATGAAGTAATTTATCTTTAAAGATATGAAGCACATTGAACGAAATTGTAGAAATAGTGTAATAGAGGAACCAAAATCCTTGAAAAATAATATATTTGCATATGATTTTGATGGCAGTTAACAAAATTGTGGGAATAGTGTAATGGAAAGGAATTAAATCCTTAAAGAATACTCATTTCAGTTCACAATAATTGTTGTTTTGATTTTTTGTATGTAAGTTTAGGTGATGTCTTTAATATATTAAATATTTTATTTAATTTTAAAAAATTAATAATAAAAAATATTTGATATAAGAAATAGTATGAATAAAATATTTAACATATGATTTTGATGAGAAGTTGGTAGCGTTAACTGCAACATTAATGCTAGGGTTAAGACTAGTAGATTTCACCAAATTGATTTGAGTGGTCGTGTTCAATAAAAACTGGGAGGGAAAGAAATCTATCTGGTAATGACAATCTAATTCTGCAAGTGACGGCAAAACCAATCATTAATCATGACTTTGCATACAACCTAAGTTGGTCCGCGAATCATTATTTACTACAACAGAGGAATAATAGGCAATTGGACACAACGTTTTTCTGGGGCCAAATGGCTATCAGCTTAATACAACTCTGTCCCATCAGGAAAAAAGAAAATTGTAGAGAAAATATAACAATTTAGACAATTTCGGTAAACATTTCGCCACAACAAAAACTTGAAAATTGGATCATCAATTCAAATTGACCAAACAATGCGGCTGAAATTTTAAATCAGCGATGTATCAAGAGAGTAGTCTCCCATTGTTAAATTCAATACCATTAGACAACAACTGCATAAGTTTTGACATAAAGAACAGCAGCACAAGGTAATGAAAATCAATGACCCTCATTGAAACTTACTCATGCCGAGAACAACGCATCGAGAACTTCAATTGTTTCCGTAATAGTCTGAGTAGTCTGAGAGAGCAATTGCTCAATAAAACCAGCTACAGCGAACATGCATATCCATTAGAACTCATCATCATCCTCCTCCGCTATGTGCTTTGCAAGCTCCTGCTCCTGCTGTTGTCTCTCTCTCCTCTTCTCAGCGCTTTCTTTCTCCTTGTGTGAATTTGGTGGGAATCGAAGTGCACGAACTGCCTCATTGTGCATATTAAGACAGAAAGCTATCCTGGAATTGAAAGCTATTTGAGGTTCATTTGTAGAGTAAATGTCCCCGGTTTCCTTTGATACCATCCACCCGTTAGCATGATCTATTGTAGCATCAATGGCACCATCTCTTATTGCCTTGGACACGATACTCTCAGCATCAGCAACAGGATTTGGAGAGTCCAGCCTCAGCTTTTTGGCTACATCAGTCAATGAAATGCGGGAGTATGAGATACTAATATTACGCAACCCAGTCCTTATGACATTATGGCGCAGCCTAACTATTAAATTGTGGGTTCTGTCTGAAGCGAAAGTGCTGGAGAACTTGTCAGCAACAGTCCTGAACAGCTCAAGATCTCCAATTCGTACGGCCTGAAAGTACAGATGTAGTGTTAAAAACCAATGACAAAAGGTTGGAACTTAACATGCTAACTGCATTAGGATAACTATGAACTAAGGTTGAAAGTCACTCACATTTGTAAGCTCAAAATATGGCCTCAAAGCCTTCTCCATTCCTTTCTGCATAAAAACGGTGCGCTCAGGGATCTCTCCCAGCAGTAAGCGGACTATCACAGCCCACTTATTGCATTGAACTCGGAAACCAAGAGCTGCCACAGGGGCTTTCCGAGCAGCTTGGAGCAATGACTCTTTCGCATCTGTATACTCCAACTGAATTGTCCTAATCTTCCCCAGGTAAAAGAGGTAGCGGCAAAACTTGAGGAAAATAAGGACGGTCAGAACAAGCATATCATAGAGCACAAATGTTAAGATACACATAATATTGCAGTGATGACCATCACAACCATAAATGAAAAAGTGACTGTTTATTAGGTTCAACCTCAATAAGCCAAAAAGAAAACTTAGACATGAGCCAACCAAATTGCTTACAAGGTAAATGATGATAAAATGGAAAGGTAACAAAGATTCTTAGGGCATATAAGATAATAGCAATGGCTTAATTGAGAACTTGGATACAGTAATCAAGATATAAGATGCAAAAGAGATTTTATAATAACCTAATATATTAGAACTATTTTAATATAGAATTGCAGAACACTAGTTAATAAGCTGGAACAGAATCCTGGTTCACCTATTATTTCCCCAAATATAGCACTATAAGTCAGACTAGAGAGTATCCTGCTACCATATAGAAATTGAAACAAGCAGCAGGCTTAAAAGGATATTTATTGACATTGATGAAGATGGTAATGAATAGATTATAGGACATGAATACAAAGTTAAAGTTACCTGCTGATTTGAATGTGCTTCAAAACGCGGTGCCTTAGACCTCAACTTCTCAGCCTGATCATATAAGTTGTAGTGGAGATAATTTCGTAGTAGCAGGTTAAGAAGTGTTTCCTGCATATTGTTGTATCATGTATAAGTCACCAACAATAAGACATCAAGTAGTTGCTAATTTCATTTGAAACAAACCTGTCCTAATTCATCATGGCGAAGTGTTGCAATCCGGTGCAAGGCAAGAAGATTGCTATCAAGAAAAAGAGAGTTACATAAAAGCTTAATGAGATGAAGAAAAAGAATCTCTACAGAAACAACGGATGCTCAAAATATCAATAGAACTACACCTCAATAATTCTTACCAGTTTCCACCAGAACACTAAAAATACAAGCACATATCCCTTTTTCTACGATATTTGGGTCTCACGATAATCATTTACCTCTTGTTCAAGCACAAATTCTCTAATTTCGGACTTATATATTTAGGGATGTGAGAAATCTTCTTGCACCCTTTATATCGAAATTTAATATTATACAGGATCAGTAAATGAAATATAGAAAAGAATGACAAGAAAATTCCCGATGAGTCAAAAGACTAACCTATTTGAATAGAGAGAAACGGTGGCCAGAATAAGCAAAATAAATAAACTCTTCCAGCTTCAAATACCCCGGAAGTTTCGTAATTGTATGTTCTTTACTGTTGGTTGGCTTAACACAAATGACATGAACCAAAGCACAACTAAGAACTCTTTACCACGATCTGATCTTTATTACTTGTACATCGTAATGTAACTCCCGATACTCATTCTCTTGTTCATTTTCTGATGACTTGGCACTTCTGCTGTTTTTTTATTAGGTTCCCTAAAATTATGTGTGTTTTGTCCCATTTGGGTAAACGATATTCTTTTAGTTGCAAGTTTTGCACTGAAACTCTAAGAGAACTCTTAACAAATAAGCTTTTTTCACTACTAATTGAGAAGTTAAGATATATAGCAATATAAGGATGATTTCTCTTGGTTTTAACTTGTCAGACCTTCTAAAGATCGACGGATGGCATCATCCTAATACTCGGATGTTTCATTGTTTTATTTTTGTTTTCTTTTGATATTTATTTTGGGACAACTTCTCGTCCTCACCATACACCATACTTTATTCTCTCACCATTGATAACTTTATAAAAATAAAGCCCTAGATAAGGTCCACAATGAAATACACATTGCACACATTAAAATACATACACTTAATAAAAAAGCGGATGATTTTGGTTGCTAAGTGAAAATTTATAACTCACCCCCGAATTTCAGCAAGATCACCAGTAAGCTCGTAGCTAAGAGAATAATAGAAGTAGAGCCTGGATGCTAGAACTTCAACAGTCCGTCTATTCAGGTTCTTCAGACGGGCAATACTTGCTGAGGAACAAGCTTTAGCCTTCAGGACATCAAAGACGAGTAAAGATCTCTTTTAAAAAGTCTAACAGAACCAGGTGATAACATGGTCCAATAAGCAAAATGCATACTTGTTAATATAATGACAATCAGAAAATTTCGTACCTCATTGTATTTCTTCTGATCAATCAAAAATATTAGCACAAGCAAATAGCAGTAAATCTCAAGCTCCGGCAAGGAGTGCTTGGCAGGGACAGGAGTTCCAGATGTTGCAGTATCAACTTCCATATCATGCTCATCTTCCTAAAAATTTTGATATTAGGTTATATACTTATATGCATCAAAGAAATGAAGTTTTAATTGTTGCAATAATTACAAAGAAGTTGCAATCATAAAATATACAACAATCAGAAGATTAAAAAGGAACATAGAGTCGGCCACTTCTGAGGTGTTAGACAGAGAGCTCAAGAGCTGATAAGGTCATGGCTATTATGATTGTAAGCAACATCCAGCCAAAGACATTATTAGATTTTTAGCAAAATATACAGATACGGTGAAAACTAAGTACAGCCAAGTAATTCTTTACAAATGGCAGAAATTCCAGATTATAGACCGTGACAAAACCCAGAGAATAAGTGTTCACAAATTCAAAAGAACACAAAAGAACCTTATTTACAAACGTTATAATACGCTCAAGAAATACATGAATGAATTGATGGTGTGATAGCTTGGTAAGGTATTCATGGTTCAAACCCTCGATGAATGAATTACTAGTTTAGTGGTGAAATTACTTGATGAATGAACTAATCATGCAATAGCTCAACAAATGAATGAAGTGTAATAGCTCGGTGTGAACAATAGATGGTCAACATTATAATCTGGATGTGAGTTATCCGACAAGTAGGCATTTGCACATGGACAGCAATAACTGACAGAAAACCACCTAAATTTTCATAGCATTACATAGATGAGACCTAACAAATAGCGAAACCAATTGAGCATAGTCTATATGAATATAACACAATGCACTCACGTGCAAGAATAGCATATTAGACCTTTCACTCCTGAATGTCAGTTTTATAATTATGAGTCTCTCACTGAAAGTTTCATGGCACAAGATAATGTCGTAGTCAGATTTACTAGTTGCAAGCACATGCCCACATATATGTGCTAGATTATCAAGACACCACAAATAAAGAGAGGCACGCGGGGGACCGGGTGGGGGGAGGGGGGTGGAGAAAAATGAAATGCCATGCTTGGTAAACAAAAGGCATAACAGATAATTCATACAAAATTCAGGCAGATGGTCGATTAATCAAACAAAATATTGAAACTCAATAAGCTTATAAATTACCAACCTTGGGCAAATAAGACGACAATCGAGAGTGGACCTCGGATCCAGGAACTAGAGCGAAATTAAGGAAAGCAGAAATCACAGAAGATTTGAGCTTCTTCCTCAATGCTATAGTCAAGCGAACAGCTCGAAGAACCCGACGGACTTCCCGGGCATAAGCCCCAGCCTCGATCAGCGAAGCAATTTCCTTCAAATCTGTAAAATACCCCTAAATTTCAATGTAAAAACTCAAAACACACATCAGAGATCGAGATTGATGTTTAGTGATACTTACGCTGTAAAGTGGATGGAGTAGTGGATGTAACGGAATTGGAAGGAGCCGGAAGCTCTTTCATCTCAACATCTTGAGTCATCTTCCTCCAGAGATAGATTGATTGAAATCGAAATTGCCTTAATGTAGAGTGAATCTGTGCTTGTGACGAAATTAGGGCTTTTGGAAAAGTATCAAAATACTATCTTTACTTCCAAGTTATAAAATCTGTATAAATATCATTGATATTAATAATATAGGTGTAAATTACATAAACCGCAACTCATAGGATTAGCATTTGAAGTGTTGGGGCGTAATTTATTTTCTTACGTAATTTTTAATTTAAAATTAAAAATAAAAAGTAAGATTTTGTTACTTTTTTAAAAATAAAATTTTAAGTTAGTTTTAAGAAATATGTTTGACCAAATATAATTATCAAATTATTCTTTATCAATTTAACATATCACTAAAAAAATTTAATTTATATGTCAAATTTAGTAATTTAACAAACTAAGTTAACTTAAAAATTAAAATTAACCGAACATTTTGTTACCTTATTTTAAATTAAAAATTAATTTTTAAGTTAAATTGATGCCGACCATTTTTTATTAAAAAAACATTGATTTTTAAGTTAAAGAATAAGTCAAAAGTTATTAAAAAAAAAACAAACTATCATCGGAACAGGGTCTTATTTCATATTGCACATCGAGCCTACCTAGTTCATACGATGCAAATAGAAATTGCACTTGAAAATATAATTATTTCATACTAATCTAAAATTATGTCTTTCCTCGTTATTAGAAAAAAATAAATATTTCATTCCTATGAGTGATTACTATATATTATCCATTAAGAATTAGGATCTTTACTTAAATTTAAAAAACCAAGTTATTGTAATGCTGAGAATTAATCTAAATTGATATCGATTCAAAATTAATTAAATCGCATTGAATTATATTAGTAGGTTTGTGTTTATGTTATTGGTATGATTTGTTTGATTTTGGTATGGGAAAAATTTTAAAGTGGAACCAAAGTAATATTTGTCTTAAAATTATTGGTACAGTTCATTACATTATCTGATATCAACAAGACTTTATTTTATTAGTTTCATACGCTCCATTGACATTTTTTATAAAATTGCATGTAGTGTACTGATTATTATTAACTATGATATATATATATATATATGTTTTCTCCATCTTTTATTAATATATTTTCCATCTCAAACAACATACATCAAGATCACTAACTAATAAGTATAATAACATTAAATTTATCAATATAATTTTATTATTGTCTATATTTAATTTGAATAAGAAATAGAGAAATTCAGATTTTGGAAAATATGATAAGAGTAATATAAGTAAAATAACTTTAAGTTATCCTTAAAATATGTGAACGGCTACTAAAAAAAAAGTTAAACTCTAAAAAATCTACTAATAAAAAATATAGAAGAGTACTTTTTATCCTAATTTTTTTTAGCATAAATACTATATAGAGGGTAAGGTTTGATATTTTTGAATTTATTTTCCAACTCATCAAACCTTATATATTATATTATATTTATTAAACTAGTAAGGAGCGTTTTTTTTTTTTTTTTTGGGGTAGAACAAGGGACCTTTATTTATAATTAAATAGCAATATTACAATCATCCATTACAGCCAAGTCCAAAACAAACATCTAAGAGACTACGCAAAAACAGAGATTCATCGATCATCATAGCCATTTGCACAAAATTATCGATTATAACAAACATTTCCACTTGGTTGACTGCCTTTTTGCTTAGAATATCCGCTCCCTTGTTGTACTTCCGATCCACCTTCCTAAGCTGCACTTGCAATTGATTTTGGCATAGCGACCTGCAATCATATAGCAGTGGAGCAAAGATAGTATCATCAAAGCGAAGGAGGAACCGATGAAAGTAAACTCCATTACACAACCATTTATGTTGTAACTTATAAATTATATATCGCGAGATATAAGTCACGAATCATAAAAGTAGTCGCGTAATTAACTATGTATAAGAGATTGGAAAAACAAGATGAATTCTTTAATAAATATAAATATAAATAGATGACCGTTAATGAAAGCAGTCACTTATTTTTTATTTTCTTATTATTATAATCACAAAGTTCTCTACTAATAAAAATCTGGTTTTATGGTTTTATGTTTCATAAAAAATATGTGCTACAGTACCGGTACCGGGCATGAGATGGAGATTCAAATGCTTGGGCTGAATTTGAACTACGCCCACAAAACAATGGCTCACATCTGTGCTCACGCTATTGACTACTAGATTTGGGCTGAATTTGAGTTAGACCCTAAGCAAATTACCAGATTCAACTTACCACATATTAGTTGCAAAGATATATGGAAAATGAATAATATTTTTCTTCTTCTTCTTTTTTTTTTTGTTAAATATGAATAATATTCTTGAGTTCTACTAAATTATTAAACAAAACTTTTGCTATGTAATGGTGGTAGTATGTAAAATGAGTTATAATACTAAAATATTACTCCATCTGTTCTAAATGTAGTGTTACTTGAAAAATCTATAACTTTACTTGTAATATGAGGTTAAAAAAAATATGAAATTATAAAAAATCTTAATAATTCACTTCGAAATTATAAAAATTAAAAATTTTCACTCAATCATAAATGATCAAATTTCATAAACCTATGAGTAAAATGGATTCTATCTTTAAAATAGAGGAGATATTGATAATCATGCCAACAATTACGAAAATAATAATGGCAGTGGTAATAAGTACTTAATCAATAACAACAATTACGTCATAATAAGTTTATGACCAACTTTTGTATGTATAAGAAATAGAATTAAAGCAAATACACATGCTAATTTCAAGAAAGATGGTACAGTTAACAATATGTGAGACCACTTTATGATTTAAAATATCAGCTGTTTTATAACAAAACACCGACGAACCCAAACTTTTTAATTGTTTAGATGCTTACATATTTTTTAATTTTTGCATACGAGCACTTAGTTGAATTTCTCTTTTCTTTCGTCAAACATATATCCATGATTGATCTTGATCCAATGTGGAATATATTTATTTCATTTTATATTCAAATATTAAAAAGTTGATCTCAAGATTTGCAGACCAGATTTCCTATAAAAGTTACTTACAATATTGTGATAGATATCATGTCACCTATGGATTTAAATACAAGTAAATATTGCAAATTATATTCGTAATAATTTCATAAATTACTAACTACTATTGTTTTGTAGTAGCTTCCTCCTTGTAGCCCTTAATCAAGCATAATGGGACAAGCAATCACACGTGAATTTATACAATTTAATTTAATTTAAATTTGTAAGATATGCTGTAACCAAATAAATAAAGAAATTTGTAAAGGATGCTGATCTATGCAATGAAGTAATGGATTATGCTTTCACATATAATTTTTTAAGCAAAATGGATCCCCTCTAATCACGCGTATTAGTTGCAGGGTGTATTCAATTATTCTTATATTTTTATAGAAATTCTTTTATTAATTAGGTCTAGAAAGAATCAGTATAACTTATAAATTAACAATATTCTTGATTCTCTGTTACATTGTTCTTGATAAGATGAATGAAAACGAAAACTGTACCTTATAAAAATGTAATAATGCTATTCAGTATCTTATTTTCCCATATTATTCATTAACTAATGTTGCTGAAACCTAATAGAGTCAAAAATCAAATGAAACTCTTGACGTATATGATTAGGACATGATATTTACTTAATTAATGATTGATGTTACTATAATGTTTTTGTCATCCACTTGAGTGAGTTAGGTCTAAAATCAGATAATATGAATTCAATCCAACTTCCATATATTTCATTCTGCCAAAACTGATGGGGAAATGACTATTTATTCATTGATCAATCCGCATATATATAGGAATATGACCCCTGGGCTATATATAGGGTAGTTTAAATCTCGTGTTAAGAAAAATATAACATAATTAATTTAAGAACATATCTAAATGAAATATTGCCTTTGATATGAAATGTTGCCTTTGATTTCAAGTTTTCTCATTCCCAAATTAGTTAAGTTTCAGCATATTAACTACTTTAGATTTCCAATCTCAAAATAAATAAATAAAGAAATAAATTAGATTCATCTATAAACATCCAAAGTCCATTAGTAATAAACATCCAAAGTTTCATTTGATCGACACATAAAAAACAGCAAGGCTACAACTCCTAAATAATTGGTTTGATGCGCAAAACATGTGTTAAAAAGTGAATTACAGATTCGTTCGTGATTTCTTTCCGTAAAATTATACGGAGTAACTTATTTTGTCAA
Organism: Centella asiatica; assembly: GCA_014636745.2. NCBI lineage: Eukaryota > Viridiplantae > Streptophyta > Magnoliopsida > Apiales > Apiaceae > Centella > Centella asiatica. Next base: position 31,375,106 of record CM025781.1, read on the forward strand.
ATACCAATCCCATAAAACTTGTAAATCACCATTTACAATAATGCAAGGTTTGAGAAGTGATTCTATACCTAAGCCATTTTTAATTCCCAAGTTTAGATACTACACTTGTAATTTCTAATTCCTAAGTTCGGATACTACACTTGTAATAGTTAAGATTATATATATAAAAAAAGATTGATAATGATAGATATATGACTCCCTCCGAGCTTCAAAATTAAGTTTATATTATTGAAATTTAGTAAAACAGTTCAAACTAAAATTTACTTCTATGCTTTGGAATTGAGTTGCCAATATTTGATTGATCTTTAAAGGTCCTCTTTTTTCTTTCTTTTTTCAAACATAGGAGTTCATAGATCGGTTAGACATCTTTGATTGATGAGTCGTGATCAACTTGACTAATAAAATAATATATTATACATCGAAATTAAAGTAGTTTTAAAAAATATGTTTTAGTTGGTAATATATATTATATAAAAGTATCAGCCAGAATATTTATATATCTTAAATTAAGAAACATATGAAATAATTTCGAGCATGAGGTGATACGTGGTCGGCAATTAATTTCTATCTATTAACAAAACAATGAATAAGTGCAAAGAAATTATATCTAATCAAATAATAATTTCAAAGGGCAAGCAATCATTATAATAAACTTGCAAAACTTGATGTTTTCCTTGCGCTTTTCGTAGACTTTTGGCACCCTAATCTTTGTCTTTTACTCTTTTCTGTATCGATTTTATAAGATTGAAAAGGATTGAGATATAAAAATCTTAATAGAACTAATATTTGATTAACCTTATACATAATCAAGTACAAGATTAATTATTTTTCTTAATTACGAAAGAGAAAGGATGATCCTGATTGTTAGGAACTTAGAATCTTAATTGAACCCTCTATCATATTCATTACATATTTGCTCACTATTTTGATATCATATATGGACTCGCGACTATATATTATCCTAAATTATTATTACATCATCAATTTCTTAATTTCGAATAACAAAATAAATCTTTACAAATTATTTTTACATCATCAATTTCTTAATTTCGAATAACAAAACAAATCTTTACAAAATTTTATTATGAGTTCAATCTTTTTATAAAACTTGATATACGAGGTCATTTTTAGGGAATTTAATCTCTCCAAAAACACATTTTGTGTACAAATATGAATACGTGAACTAAAAATTTAAATACACAATAATGAACAACTCAATTTACCTTATGCTGAAGGTGAAGTTCACTTTTATTTACATTTATTTGGACAAATAATCGAAAGTGTATCCACTTTTATCGTTCTATTTTTTTTATATTGTGTATATCACTTTACACTTTAACCTCGTATTTTGGACACGTTTATACTATATTGCTCTTATAAAAATTACGGGATTCAATTTTCTAATTAGTCGGCTTTTATTTTTTGCTCGACTTAAAATTCTGTAACGCAATATATAGAGGATACGAGGAGCAAAGGAGATGTGGTCTACTCCACTGGTTTCGGTCTAAAAAAGTGTTTTGTGTGTGGGTACAAAATACTAGTCAAAATATGGAATATGATGTATAATATAACAATAAATAAGATCAAAATCTTAGAGACCCCAGCAAGTAGCAGACAAGTACCACACATATATCTCTACCCGAATAAGGAGCTTAATATGAGCCTTAATCGAAAACCATCAAATGTTGGGGGTTTAGATTTGGGTTTAATTGAAATTAGTTAAAATCAATTGAACATAGATAGACGATGGAGTAAGACAAACATTAGACGATAAAAGATCGCCTAACACCTAAACAAAAATAATTAATTTGATTAAACCAAAAATTTCACGACAGTAAAAATCATACAATGATATGCATGAAAAACTGAAGCTACGTTGCTAGTCATGTGGTCAACATTTTTAGTCGTTTTATCCATAATTTTTTTTTTGTTTTGAAATTTACGTGTTCAAGATATAACTATCTATTTCAATAATTTGAGAAACGATAAAATTAATGCATCTTGTCATCTCTACTTATAAATATAATAATTGTCTAACAAATCACCTAGCTCGACTCCATAAGTACTGTTTGGCTCAACTTTATTTGAGTTGATCAAATTCTATAATTTATTTTTACATATTTATCTCATCGAGTTGGTCTAAGTTAATAAGTTACTCGATTTCAATGGCAAGAAGTATTTGATTAAATTAGATGCATTTCTTTTTCGATTATAGGAGATTATCATTATTATCTAAAAATACATTTATACACCTATAACAACGATGTTACTTTATTTGTAATATGTAAGTTTATTCTATATGAAAAAGCATATATAATAATTATTATTTTGACCAACAATCAGGTTAATTTAATGTCACTTTTCGATCTCTTACCAATCATGTTCATTAAATTTTACCAAGGATTTGATTAATAATTGTAATACTATTAAAATTATATAAATTACTCATTTATTGATTAATACTAATAAATGATCGACAAATACTTGAAATTTGATTATGTTCAAATGTCTCAAACTGCTCCAATGTTATTCAAAAACTTCAATAACAAAAATATTATTTGTGTATGACTATTTCATTCAAGTATAATTTAATTAATCGAGTTTTAATATAAATTATTCTCAATTCAGTGCGACTCAACTCATACTCATATCCATGAGTGAATTTTAATATAAATCGTTCTTAATCAGTGCGACTCAACTCAAGTTAGTGAGAAGTCACATCTGTGCATAATTGCAACAGCTAGCATAAGAAGAAGCTAGCTTGGCCAAATGCATTGGTTCCATTTAAGAAAAGACTTGTCATAACTTGATGCATGCAGAACCATATTATCCATCCGTCAACCTTTGGTGGTTACAAACTCAATTCATTTGATTTTCTATACCGACCTCCACACAAACAGAAAATACATGTCCCACATTACCATGTATAAACAAGTTTTAGCTTTCATCCAAATCATTTCATGCATGATCACCAATCATAATGTTTATTTAATGCTCCCTCTATCATCACCAAAAATTCATATATAATCTTCTCTAACTTTTTTTTGGGTACATCTTCTCTAAATTTTGTTTATATTGAGTTAATGAACTTGATAAGTATAAGCAATTAATGAAAATAGGATATATATAGAGAGAGAAAAAAAAAGAGTTACAGTTCAATTTTATAATCCTATTTATTCGTGTTATGTTTCAGTTTTTAAAATATATGCGAAAAATTTAACCGTACAAATTAAAAAACCATGCAAAAAAAATATTATGTAATTTTTAGGAATTTTTTGAGGTTATTTATGTAGATTTTATAATCATGCAAAAATTAATATATCTTACCTATTGAGAATGTACAAAATTTTAGACGGGTATAGTTATACATCATAAAAAATGATGAGAAAAATCATATACTCCTCTATGTTTTAATTTGACGTTCTTTCAATTCGTGGACTTGATTATTTAACTAGATTATAGATTCATAAATGTGAAATTAGTGGTAGAATTTGAAATAGAAACTATAGCTAAATATTTTTGAGCCAAAAACCTTGAATGCTTGGTATATTAGTTTTTATTTTATTTGTTATAACTTATCATTAAAAAAAATGGAATGCTGCTTCTCCATTTTACTTAAAATCGAGTAGTATGTTTCTCTACGTACTAGCCAACCTTTTATCTCCATTTTACTACCGAAAATATTAAGAGAAAGAACCACTTCTCTACTTTTTCCTTTTATATACTTACAATTAATTATTTAATTACCATTTACCAAGCTAATTGCCAATGAATTTGACATGTTCTTTTTTCCAATTAATACGAAATTAAATTTGTAAACACGGAATCCTCTAGTTATATGGATATTAATTATAAGATTATACAGTTTATATGAAACTCAAAGGAGTGCATATTTATTAATTTAGAGTTGTATTTGTAAGAACTAATATATGAGGCGAGGGTTGTTCACGAGGTAACCACCGAACCACGACCTCCATTTTAGTCCTTATATTTTCAAATGAAATGAAATGAAGGTCCCTGAAAATCAATTATATAATATATAAGCACATCCATTCAAAATAGTGGGACAGTTCTTTGGGTGTGACCCACTTGATATAATAATACTTTTTAAATTCTACTAATATTTAAATTTTTGACGACTATTAATATTATATTTTTAACTAAGTTTAAATGTACAAATAATAAGTTTTCCTTAAAAAATTTGTTATGAATCTTTAAGTTATGACAAAATTTATAAATTTGTAATTGAAAACTTTTTAATTTATAATAAAATAATAAAAAAAATAAATGTAATGTTTTTTTTTTTGGAATTGAGGGAGGAATATATAATTATACCGGTCTGCTGCTATTATATGGTTAGGTAATTGGACAAATCTTTCTGCACTTTATGGCCAGGTTCTATCTAGCTCCCACCAAGAAATATATTATATACCACTTCTACGTGGATGTATATTTATCCATTTTTATCATGAAATTAAACCAAGAAGTTAGATTTTTGATTATGGTTGAACATATGGATCGATGGATTTAGATTGTATTATTTTTTTAAAAAAATTTGGTATTAATCGGTTCAATTTTATATGATTTGGGGTTGAGTAGGTGGCATCAAACTAACCTTACTTCAATAAAAAGAATCCTATTTAGATTTCAAGTTAGACCGGTTTGGATTCGACCGGTCCCCGTTTTTATTTCAATCCCCTTTTTTTGTTTTTAAAAGATAAATTTTAATCACTTTTAAAAAAATATTAAAATTTAACTTTTCTATTTTTTGATTAAATTACTACGATTATAGTTATTATAAAGTAATTCTTTATTGGAAATGTACAATTTTTGAAGAAGAAAATCATCAATTTAGAATAACCTTAGAATTATTTTAGTAATATTAGAATTTCAATTTTGTATGAAAATTTAAAATATATTTGAATTATTGGAAAAAAAAGATAATAAATTGAAAAAAAATTATGGGTGTAATATATAAAAATTTTGTATGAAAACTTAAAATATATTTAAATTATTACTTATATATCAGATCAAATTAGTAATTCTCTTTAATTTTGCGAATTTTTAAGATTTCGCGGGCTCCAAACTAGTTCCTTATCAGACCAATCTTTTCCAGGTCAATCTCTAGTGCGTCTTGGTTTAGACTATAGTCTCAGCCTTTTCGTTCAGTCCTATTTTCAATGTATTCACAAAAATGAAAAATAAAATTCAAGAAGTGCTTCTATTATATTAGAGTTTAAGTTACGTTAATTATTTTGTTTAATTAGTAATTTATAATACCGTAAATCTGATACTGTGGTATGCCTTGAAGTGAGAGTATTTTCTCAATTCAAACTTTTGATTTAAAGAAAAACATAATTGAAATATTCATTTTCACATTTTAATTTATAAAAGAAGAGAGAGAATAGGAAATGACTTGAATATGGAAAATAACTTTTTTACTTTACATGATTAGATTAACAAGGTGAATTTATTTAATCTCATTCTTACATGTTTATATTGTAAATATATGGTGGAAATCGAATAAATTAAATAAAATGACACATATGTAAGCTAAAATAACAAAATATACATCAGATCCAAAAACAGAATATTCGTAATATAACATAAACGCTTATAAAACCATTTTAGGAAACACATTAATCATCTTTATTCTTAAATGATCACCATAAAATTAATTAATCATCGGCAGAATCCAATTTAAGGAGATCAGGCATTTTTCTTTTTATATAAAAATGTAAACGTTGAAAACTGTTAGCTAATTAAAGGTGATCAAATGTTAACTTAATTACCAAAACAGAAACAAAACAAAAAAAAAAAAAAAAGAAGAGTAACATCAACAAAATAGAATGATTTCATTTTTCTTAAGATAAACACAAAGAAAGAATATATATGCATGAGTGGTGATTAATGTTGTCCAACTCGATCAATTAAATGCGTCGGCAAAGACATTATATATATATAGTACTAGTAGTAGCATTATGTGTTATGTATCTTCGAATTGCTGTGTGCTTCCAGGTTTTCTGGCCATCATGCATTGAAAGCTGAATAGACTTGGAGCTGTTTATTGATTCTATAAAACTACTATTTGTTTCATATTTCTCTACAGCTCATATTTCTCTACAGCACTGAACTGACTAATATATATATATATGGAGTAATTAAAAATTATATTAAAAACAGTTTGCGCAAGGACAAAACTAACAGTTCGATCTGTATATATTATTCCTCATGCAATACCCTTTAGACTAAAATACATTCATTTTTCAAGATTAATTTGACTGATATTGGATTATTTACTTTTGTATTGTACATTTATAAGATTTTTTTTGTGTGTGTGTGTGTGGATACTTTAAAAGTGTTGTTAGTTACAATGGAAAGAGATTAAAATATATGGGAGTCTTGTAATGGTGGAGGAGAAGGAAATGATTAATTAGGTGATAATGAGAGATATATATGCACCACACCACGTATATAGCATTATATACACAAATAAGATCTGGGTTATGCCAAGTAATGGTCAAAATACTCGATAGCTGTCGTAGCTAGGTAACAAAATTTTTGTGGGAAAAGCAATTAAAGAGCCGGAAGTAAGTGAGTATACATCAGAGGGGGATGGGGGTGGGGGTGGGGGTGGGGTTGGGCGAGGGTTGGCTTTGACGGATGAGGACAATGGTCATTAATAGGAGATAAGATGGCCACTCAAAAGTGCACTTATAATTGAGATACTATTTAGCAGCTTCACGTGTGGTGGATCAAACTAATTATTCTATCTGCCCAAATATTCAATATTTGATGACCAGTGGTGTGTTTATACACATATGTACTTGCTCATAAGTCACATTCGTATGCTTTTACCTCTTACACATGGTAATTTAATGTGTTCCTCGATCACATATGCTCAATGATTATCACTATTCTTTTCTTCTACCAAATTTTAATCTCTGTCAATAATCAATACTATTGTCTTTAGTTCAATGAGAAGATATGTTATTTCTTTTGTTTTACTTATAATTTTTTATGATATGTTATTTACTTTTGATTAAATTCTAATGTACTTTGACCTAATTCATTTTCTTTCTTTGCTTACAATTCAATTTAATTTGTTTGAATCTCTAAGAAAAAAAATACACTATATAATCTTTCTTTTCATAACAAGATTTGCTATATCAATCTTTTGTCATATAAATTGTAAAATACACAGTATTACATTATTGAGCGAGCAATGCTATTTCAGCCTAGCTATAAAGAATGTCATTCATTTCTCACATTTTATTTTTATTTCAAAATTAAAACTTCTAATGTTATTTCAACCTATAAAAAATGTCATTCAAATCTTACTATTTTCGTTAAGTAAATGTTTGGAAGTTGCCATTATATATATGTTGTGGATGGATGGAAGATGAGAGAATTAAGGTGGTTGAAATGGCGCTTTCGGATCCTCCATGCAAAAATTAAATCCAAAGTACCCCACCATTGCATCGATAATTCATCAATTTGTGACAACTTCCCTCCAATTCTCGAGTATATATGTATGTATATATGACATCCATATGATTTTCAACTTTCATCCACAGCACATGAGAATGACACTTCATATTCAATTCTGCTGTCGTACGTACTACACACACACACACATATATATTATTAGTTGTGTTACCGTGCCAAGCACATATCTTATTTTTCATAATTGTATAAACTAATTTGTATATTTTAAATTATTATAAATTGTAATAATGTTTAACTCATCGATTTTATTAGTTTTTTTTTCCAATTTTTTAGATTATTTGAATGTATGTTTAATAAACTTTTTTTATATACATGATTTCTCTTAATTATATATTTTAGTACATATTTTAATAAAATTTTATTACAATAAAAAGTTAAGAATTTTAGAACTCTACATAAATTGGTTTATTACATAAGAATTATAGTTCATTACAAATTAAATTTTAATTGGATAAGTGATAAGTGATTTTGAACCAAATTAAAATAAAATTAGAGAATTTTTAGGGATAAGATTTTAGTTTGGTTTTTTCCTAACTTGTTCAAAATCGGTTTTATTGAATGTTGAACTGAGTTGAAACATCGATATAGTTAATTTAGACACCTAGTTAGTAGGTTTTGGATAAGAACCTTGTTTGACATTTTATACACAAAGAAATATATATATATGAAATTTTAAGGTACACACCCTTTAATATCTACACTAAAAATGCATAATATCTTTAAATCGTTTTACTAAATCCAACTTGTACGGAAGAAAAGAATATTAAAAAATATACGAGTTTTCAAATTTTCATACCCATGGTAGTGTATAACATTAGTTTTATAGCCATGAAAAATTATAAAAATATATCTTATGTTACACATCAGTATAATATATAAAAATTTGTATGCCCATATTTTTCGATATAAATTTCATCAATACAATTGAATTTAACAAAATATATATAGATTTTACCGTGAGTTTTTAGTGTGTTTATAATATGTCTATAATAGCACTACTCTCTCCCCCTCTCTCTATATATGCAAACATATAAACACGCACACAGACCCTCATAACCAATATTTATGAATAAGTTTCCACAATAGGTACGTTAATATGTTAATCTCTTGCGACCCTTTCATGTTGTTTCCTCGCGTTAATATTTACACGCATGCTACACCTCTTACTCCCTCAAGTTAACTGTGACTAAAATATTCATAATTATCTCTTATTTTTATTTATAAGAAAATTAAGAGATCTGAATCTTAGTAACATTACAAGATTTTCCTTTCTTCCATTCCAAAATTAGAAATATATTTTAATATATTTATAAAAATATAATTTTAAAATTAATATAATTTATAAAAAATTTAAATGCAGATTATATTGTGATCAAATATTTTTTTCAACTGTAAATCTTAATTAAGAACATAATAGTTTTATGAGCTATTATCAATTAAATTATTGTTAATTTAGAATTTGATATGCTGTTATTTAATTCAAAAGTCAATATGTGTATCTAATCTTAGAACAAATGATATTAATAACAATGGATGAATATGTGGTTTCGTGGGTAAATAGTGGCACGCTGAAGAATTTGATTTGAATTAAATTCAAGAAGGAATAAAATTATAAAAATATAGTGTCCACATAATTCATGTATAAGTCAACATATGGAGTACTATATAGTATCAATTAATCTTCATATTTTCTTCACCGTTATCTGCCTAAAATTATAATCCTGTAATATTTCTATATGGTACTATGGTAGTATCAATTAAGCATAATATAATAGAACAAAAAGAAAAGAAAAAGTATAATAAGATAGATGTTGAAATACCATATGTAGTTGAAAAGATGAATATCTCAAGACTCGTCGCCATCATCTTCTTCGCAATAAAACGATATCCTTGTAAAGAAAGTCAGTGGCAAATAATACCACAAAATAAAATGTGGTGTGGCAAAACTCAAAAGGCGCCCACTAGACCTCTATTCGCGCGATATATAAGAGCAGGAGTAGGAGTGTAGGACTATATATCTCAGTCTGTTTCAAAAAAAAAAATTATATTTTAAAAAACAATTGTTTCAAAAGAGAATTATATTTAAATTTTTTTTTATTATTTTGTTATAAATAAAAAAAATTCAATTACAAACTTATATATCTCGTTATAACTTCAAGATTTACAACAAATTTCATGTAAAAAATTTATGATTTGTGCATTTAATTTTTATTTGAAGATGCAAAATTAATAGTCGTCAAAAATTTAAATGTTACTCTTTTTATGAAACGGATGAAGTATTTATTTATCTATTTATTTATTTTCAGCTTCCTTTTCGGTCATGATGGAGAGGTCTCGTTTTTATATGTCTATATCACGATGAAAGAAAACTTAGTGTCGCGTTTAGCAAAAAATTTTTTCTAGAAAACAATTTCATCATTCTAAAGAAGGTAAGATTTATATGTCCATTTCATTCGATAATTTTGATCTTGTCAACTATCGAATCATTTGTTGTAGATGTCAATCTCGGCTAACTATGTTTATTTATTGATGAATCGACTAGTTGAATATGTATTATTTAATATATAAAAAATTATGTTAAAAATTGATTTATTCAAGAGATCGAATCAATTCAAATACGAATGGTACGAGAGTCAAGTGGAATACGAATTATATATTATAATTGAGTAGGTTGAATCGCATTTTTGGAGTTACTAAAAGAAATTATATTGGATCGATCCATTTAATAAACAAGCAATGCAATTCATTTACGTCCCTTCCATGACATATGGCCTTAGACCGAATAACAAAATTAACAAAAATGAAAAAAAATTACTCCGTATAAGTTTGAACTTGGAATATATGTAGACGTATATGTTTGTATATGGAACTACTAATTTCCTTCCTTGTGTACGTGTAATTTAGTGTTATGATTAAATTAAGTATATTTTGATAGGATGCTACAACCACAAAAGTCTAAGTTGGAATATTTTGCTACTGATCCCAAATTTATTTCATAAACTTTTTATTGAACCCTGTTTTCCTCTACGGATAGTATTTGCAAATCCGACATACTCAACCTTAAGGACACGATACTACCTTAAACTTTTACATCAAAGAAAAAGTTAGCATAAATTCAAGATTCATTACTTAAAGAATGTCTTTAATTTCTTGATTGTTTTTTTCGGATGGGTTAGCCAATTTTAAGGTGGACAAAATCATGGAAACAAAACAAGAAAATATGTAAGCAGAAAAGTCTTAATTTTAATTAGTCACATAATATTGATTTATTAAAGATCTACATCACAATTTCTCAAATCTAAATACAGAAGCTAAAACAATTGTATTTATAGGCTAGCGGGACTCGTTATTTACCAACAATTGATATTACTTCATGATTTGATGGACACAAAATTAATAGTTAAGTTATTGGTAGAGCGTACTTTAGTTGGCTCCCACAGTGTGAGTTGTCAGTAAGATTAGTAAGGTAAAACTGTTCATGGTTAGGCACTCAGAAGTATATTTGTGATGGTGTATCTATTCAAAAAATAGCACACAATTTTAAATTTAGAGGATTTCTTAATATAGATTTACATCTCAAAATTTATTTGACTTGTGCTCTCCTTTGTTTTTAATTTTTCTTTTTTTGGCCCAAAATTTTGTTATGGATTTGCATGAAATAGCTAGCAAATCATCTTAATTCTTTACTAGTTATTTACATCCCTATTAAAGAAAAGAAAATGTCTACTTTCCTTTTCAAATTTTGTAATATTGCATCTATTGGTATATGAAAGTTGGCACAACAGTTGGAAAAGGAAAGTTAAAGAGATCTCTTCATCAGCATCATCCATATATATAAATATCACATTGTGAACAGTGACGTGAAAATCAAAACTTCACCTGTTAAGATATTGGACTCGTACCATTTGGTTCAAACTAAGCCACGTTTAACTTTCTTAAAATTATTATTTGTTACGTCTCTATTTACCGTGTTTTTTTTTTAAATTTAGAAATAAATAGTAAATAAAAGAAACAGAGTAAAATATAAACTTTGTGTTCAATTCTGGTAAATGTTCACACTATTTAATATATCAAAATATATATTAGTTCAAGTAATATGAAATTTGATTCTACAAAAAATTTATGTTTTATAGTAGAAAAGAAGACACCAAAACTGAATTTCTTCCAACCAACGCGATTCAAATTAATTATGAAATGGTTGGAGATTTTTTTTAACTTACTGCAATAAACTTAAGCACTCGTCAATTTAATTTAAAAAAAAATACACAATTTCGTAAGAAAATACAAAGTGAATATCCACGTGTCATATTTTGAAATTCAACTCAGGACCAGTCCATAATCCATATTATGGACAGGACCATGCAATGAATCAATTTTCATCAATATCCTGATATCACCTCACTGATCTTCTCAACCCCAATGCTATTTGTTTTCAACTTTTCATTTTATTATTTGGATTTTATTTATTATCCAATGTGACCAACAAACTTTACCTCAACTTCACATTAATTGATCCAAACAGTAGAATTTCAACCAGTCTATTAATCAGACAGTCCAATTGCTATAGGATTCCATTTAGTTTTTCATTTTTAAAAAAGAATTCCAGTGTACAACATTTTGTATGGATATATTGCAAATAATGTAGGCATAAATGGCAATATAATGTTGACATATATCTCAAATGTATTTGTACTTATATGCCTAAATATCACATCTTTTTATTTTTGTATATATCCTCTATAAATACAAGATATAATCACTGGATTATCTTTGATCATATTAAAATATAAGAATATACTACGTAACATTTAAATAATTTAAAGCCAAATATTTTTCAACTCTTTGAGTGGATTATTTCTGAAATCTCTCTACCCTAAAAGCAGGGAGAGTGGAGCCCAAACTGGTCCTATGCTTTGCTGGCTTCAAGCTCTCTAGAGTTTGTTTTTAATGAGGTCTGTCTGCTAAGAAAAACCAGAGTTTCAGACCTTTCAATTGGACCAGTCAACTCATACTATTAGCCTCTCTCTCTCTCTCTCTCGGATAAACCTTTTTTCAATATTATCCCTCAAAGTCCTATATATGTGTTCTTCCACAAACATAAACTCACCATGCTTATTATTCCCAAAGAATCAATAAAACAATCAAAACCCGCTTCAGTTCTTCTTTGATTTGATGGGTGCCCAGATCTAACTCTTTCAGTTTCAGATCTTCCGCTAATTTCGATTTGTAAAGGTTAGTTCTTTAACCATCTTTTTCTATGCTTAGTGTATGTGCTGTTTTGGTTGGGGGAAATGTGTTGAATCTTGTGAGCTGGGAGTTCTTGAATCTGGGGTAGTTGAGATTTATTCTATTTGGGATATTTTATATTAGTTGGACCATCTGGATTTGAATTGGTTGGCCGAACACTTGTCAGATGACAAAGTAAATTTGACCACTTTATCTTTCAAAGTCCCCATTTTGCTTGTGTTAATATTTTCATGATTAGCGGCTGTTTTGGTTTCATTTGATCTTCTTTTAAGAAAACGAAGAGTTGGGTTTAAATATTAAACCATTAGTTCCTTGGGCAGTAGCAATTTCTTAGCTGAATTGATCAAGAATTTGCGTTCTTTATATTTTTCTTTAGAATCCAGGTTTTAGTTGTTACAAGTTCTGATTTTCAGTCTTTTTTGTTCCTTTTTGATGTTTTAGTAGTCTTGATTAAGTGCATATAGTTCATCTTATAGGAGGTGGAGAAAGAGAGGAACTTGGTTGTTCTGAGGTATATTTAGGCCATACTTGATTCAGGTCCTCACTAGATGTTGATTATTTGTGGGCTAATTTGGATGAGATGAGGTATGTTTTCTGGGTTAATGAACCTTCTGAGGGCCTGTTTTCGGCCAAGGTCGGATCGACATATTCACACGAACTCAGATTCTGGTGGGCGCCAAGATGGGCTGCTTTGGTACAAGGATATAGGGCAACATTTTAGTGGTGAGTTCTCAATGGCTGTAGTTCAGGCCAATAATTTACTTGAGGATCAAAGCCAGCTTGAATCAGGGTGTTTGAGCTTGCACGAGTCGGGGCCACATGGTACTTTTGTGGGAGTTTATGATGGGCATGGTGGCCCAGAGACATCAAGGTTCATCAATGTTCAACTCTTTCAACATCTCAAGAGTAAGTCATTTAAAACTCCAATGGAACTATGAGCTATTAATTTGATATTTGAATTACTGTGGAAATTTAAATTTTAGTTGCTATTTGTATGATCCTTCTTTGATTTAAGAACTGATGTCAAAATAGATGGGTCCAGGTTTGTGGTTTACTGGGACTCCTTGTAATAATAAATTTAGGGAAATGAAGAATTCGAATTTACTTTTTCGTTTACACACCTTGCTAATTAAATAGCACTGCCGTGAAATTATGACCGAAGAGTTGGTCATAGTATTGGAGATTGTTTCAGCTCTCTGATTATGGTTTGAAGGGCTTAAAGAGCTTAATGTCAAATTACATAATTTTGATTCTGCAGGATTTACTTCAGAGAACCAATCAATGTCAGTGGAGGTAATACGGAAGGCATTCCAAGCGACAGAAGAGGATTTTACCTCTATTGTTAGCCGACAATGGCCGTTGAAAGCACAACTTGCAGCAGTTGGATCATGCTGCCTAGTTGGAGTTATATGCAATGGAACTCTATATGTTGCCAATCTTGGCGACTCCCGTGCTGTTTTGGGGAGACTTGTCAAGGCAACAGGCGAGGTTCTGGCTGTTCAACTCTCGGCAGAACATAATGCATGTATAGAGTCTGTAAGACAAGAGCTGAAGTCCTTGCACCCAGATGACCCTCATATTGTAGTTTTAAAACATAATGTATGGCGTGTGAAGGGTCTTATACAGGTAACTTCATCTTGCCACCCAGTTCATATATGGTTGATTCCCTGATATATATTTGCGCCGAATTTTCCCTGTAATATGCATATAGTAATTGTCATTTTGAATAATAAAAGTTATTAACTTCCGTATGAGTTGAAGAGGACGATGATTTTCTTATCATAAAGTTACAATATTGCACTGGCCAAACAAGTTTAAAGCTCGAACCTCAATGGTCAACAAGTTTAACTTTCAGTTGTACCATTTGATTGTGCAAGTCATATATTTGAGAACAATATCTTGAGTTTATTTTTTAGAAAACTTGTATTTTAGTAAAGCAATTAAGGGTCCATTTGGTTTGTTGTTTTGACTTGAGATTGGGATTTGGTTCCTCTAAGTTGACATATTCTATTTGCCGTAAAAGGCTAGTATTTATGTTTTCAAATGCTGATAATCCATAGAGATTAGGCACAAGATCTAAGTGAGTGGAAATTATAAAAATATATACTCCACTCTTGCCTAATCTAATTAACATATAAATAATAGATATATCTGAAATGACTGAAGTTATAAACATCAGAAAGGTTCGAGTATACAGAGAAATTGTTCTCTTCCCTTCTTTCTCTCTTAGCAGTGTTTTACATGTATCTATATATATGTACATGCAAGATATTGTGGGTGGTCATTTTAAACATCTGGTACTTCTGAATATATCACATATGGCATTCTTTTCAACATCAAAATAATGGACTCTATACCTAATAGTTTTCAGTTTAGGTTCATGAATTGTTTGTTAGTATGCTAACTGCTATGAGATTCCATTGAATGATGTACCACTATGCTCCGCAAAGATGACTATGAAACTCATCGGCGTGTAGATTGAGACTTTATAAATTATATATTGCATAGACTTTGTTATATTGATAATTTATCTTCTGTTTATCATCCCTTTGAATTATGATCCCTACTTTGTAATGGCTTTCTCGATGGGTGACAGCTTTTGCATGAAAAACAGTATAGAATTGTTCACCCACACATGCTTTCAAACATTTGGTCACATGTGTTCTAACACTGAAAAGTATTAATGTGGCAGATCTCAAGATCCATTGGTGATGTATACCTAAAGAAAGCCGAGTTCAATAGGGAGCCATTATATGCCAAGTTCCGCCTTCGTGACCCTATTAAAAGGCCAATATTGAGTTCAGATCCATCAATTTCAACACATGAATTGCAGCCACATGATCAATTTATAATATTTGCATCAGATGGTCTTTGGGAGCATCTTTCTAACCAAGAAGCAGTTGATATAGTTCAAAATCATCCTCACAGCGTAAGACTTGTCACTGTAAACATTGGTACATTTTGTTTATTTGCATCACAGATTTTTAGCTGCTCTTAAGTCATTTAGAAATTAAACACGTAGGTGCTAAAATCTGGCCAGCAGAGACAGTAAATTTATACATATTTATTTAGTTATTGACTGTGTTTTACTTTATATAATGCACAGGGAATTGCTAAGAGATTAGTGAAAACTGCATTGCAAGAAGCAGCAAAGAAGAGGGAGATGAGATATTCTGATCTGAAAAAGATTGACCGCGGAGTTCGTCGACATTTCCACGATGACATCACAGTCATAGTTGTGTTTCTTGACTCTAATCTCGTGAGCAAAGCTAGCACAATGAAAAGTTCGAATCTATCAGTGAAAGGGGGAGGAATCAATCTTCCTCCCAACACTCTCGCCCCTTCGGCATGATGTCTACAAAGATTGGCAACATTGAGTGAAGGTGTAATTTATTTCCGTTATTCTATTCTCTCTGTGAATACCACGTAGCTTCTGAAATTATGAGAAGACGGGCAGTCAAATTCTTTAAAATGTACACCGGTGACTTTTAACTGAGAATTAATACTAGTGGGTTTTAGTTTATTTGCCCCACCAAAGGAGAACTGAGAAAGCAAGTTCAGTATCAATGATTATAGTTTTGCCCTCAAGGCGGTTGTTTCTACCTCTAGTTTTTCTTGCTTGATGTTTAGATGTGTCTCTCTTTGTTTTCTTCAACTTGCTTGATTAGGCATTGTACATATTGGACTATATAGTTCCAGACAATGATTTTCAATGAAAAACCAGCTTTTTGGGTACTTGCCAAACACTGAGCCGGAAAACAAATGAGTTGCTTATGGATTTTGTCGACTCTAACTAGTTTGAGTTAAAGACGTTAATGTTTATTCTACGTTGTGACTTGCGCAAGTCTTGAAGTCGAGCACATATAATCGGTGCAATGTTATAGAGGTTCCTACATTTTATTTTTCCTCGACTCTTTTTTTCTGTGTTTTTGTTATTAAGATGCAGCAGAAGGTGAATCATAAGCTGTGGAGAAGGCCAATGATGTAATGAAACAATTTATGAACAGAATACCATTGCTTATGATCTCTATATATAATAAGTCATGTTATACTTTTTACCTGTTAAAATTAGGTACCCTTATGTCGCGATAACGATCAAAACCGAATTGTAGGCCATATGCAAGCAATCAATTCAATAAATATTCTCAATAAAGAAAAGAAAAAACAAACAAACTCCATACTAGTAAAGTTTTCATTTTTGTGATTTTTGAAGGAGCAAAATTATTGGATCACCCAACAAGGTTTGGAATTCAGACAAGTGAAAAAAAATGATGATATGGTGTCCAAAATTATGTGTTTAAATAGTTTTTTTTTCTTCTTGTACTTTGTATGAATTCAAAAAAATAAAATAAAAAATTAATCAATTCATACAAGAAAAAAAATATTTTGGTAGAGTTGTATATAAATTGAGCAGTACAATTGTTTGGCTTGTTCAAAACTTATTCTGCTAACTTGTTTGGTTGCTTATCTAATCTTATACACAACTACAATTTTATTTATTTAATAAATTAGTTTTATTCGACATGACTCAAATTAAAAAAATTGAGTATAATAACTTATTTATGACGTTAAAATAGGTCAATTTAACTTTAATATTTAGATAATTTTGAATAATTAAAACAAGTTTTGTTTGTTTAAGTAGATTTCATCACGAATTAAGTGGTTTACAACTAAATGATAAGCATTAGACGATCATGTGATTATTGGTGATTAAAGAGTGGCAAATGGGGAATACCAAACTCTTACCGGTAAATTGAAATAATTGAATTGAATGGAATGCAGTTGTGGCAGCACGTGAGGCTCCGACGTGGGAGAAACCTGTGACGAGGAAAAACACATATATTTCCTGTTTGGTTAGAAAAACACACACGAAAAAAAGAAGAGGAAAAACAAAGACAAACCAAAAAAAAAGAAAAAAGAAAAAAAAGTGAGAATAATTCACAAAAATCACGATACAATAATTTCAGGAGTACTATATTATTATTTATTACTACTACTATTAATTTTTCTTTTTCTTTTGTTTTTTTCCAAATCAAATACATATAGATATAGGGCCCGTGTGTATTTTTC
Organism: Centella asiatica; assembly: GCA_014636745.2. Taxonomy (NCBI): domain Eukaryota; kingdom Viridiplantae; phylum Streptophyta; class Magnoliopsida; order Apiales; family Apiaceae; genus Centella; species Centella asiatica. The sequence continues at coordinate 31,392,932 of CM025781.1, forward strand.
TACACCATCAGATCTCGGTATCGTTTATCTCTCGTTTTTCTTCCTCTCCTTCGCCATCTCAGATCGAAATCAAGGTACGGTTGCTTTACAGATCCATTTTTTTGAATTGTTTTTACCTATTTTTTCTCAATTTTTTTGGTGATGCAAATTAATGTAGTCGTTAATCTTTTATGGGTTTATCTCAATCTGTAATGTAGACGTTAATCTTTTATGGGTTTATCTCAATCTGTGGAATGAAGGGGGGACAGATTGATATCTACCCACTCAATTGCTGTTACTGAATCGCAATTCAGCATTTGAATTTAGCTCTCGATCGGTAACAGTGAATTCAGTGGATATATGCAGAAAACGCACATGACAAGAACTTGATTCTGAAGTTCAATGAATTGATGCTTTTAGATTGTCTGTTACTGCCGTTTCTTCCCATTGATTTCGTATTTTTTATATTCATGTTGCTAGTTATGCTATGCTTTAGCTTGACAGTTGATGCCTCCCTACCTGCCTTCTTTTTCTGCTTTTTAGACTAGTTCATTGTATATCTGTTTGATGGTGGCTCTTTCTCATTGCCACTCTTCCATGTAATTTGCAATTGTCTCTTGACATTGATTATGCAATTCTGCGTCTTTCTTTGTGTCTGCTTTTAATCTATGAGGAAAATTGCGTCAGGTTTAGCAAATGGTGGTAAAAAAGAGCTCCTTTTTTTTTACATGAACCCTTTTTGGTAACTCTGTGGTATTGGCGGAGTACTTCACCAATGCTAGATTATGCAATTTCTTGTCTTTTTCTGCATCCACTTTTGATCTATGAGGAGGGTGTGCGTCAGGTTTAGCGAACAGTGGTAAAAGAGAGCTGCTTTTTTAATATGAGTCTTTTTGGTATTCTAATATCGGGTTTGGTTCACTTCCCATGCTTGTATATGCTGTAAAGTTGGAGCTTTAATTATGTTAAATAACTGATTGCACTGTAGAACCATCTCTTTGACATTTTTGTAAGATTCTATTTTGGAGTTTTCTCTTGCGTTTTGATTTATCATATTGTTCGTGTGGACTCATGCATGCAGCACTCGTTGCATGGTACAAATGATGCTTATATGAAATATGGTTTTAATATCCCCATGAAATGTGCTTTAAGTGACTTTTCATGACTATGTACCTCTCCTTACAAAATATTATGTCTTATTTGCTCAAAGATGGGTGCTGAGAACAATTTCGACATGGATGAGGGAACACTAGAGATTGGCATGGGTGAGTTTCTTCGGTCTTTACTTATTTTGTTATATATGCATATACACCGCACCAAGGGAGGAGACGAGTATGTGGAAACTGTATAATTTGTAATTGAAGTTTAGTTAAACATTACTTTCTGTTTAGGGGCAATATATGATATTTTTCTAACCATTTTAACTGTGTTTACACAGAATATAGGACAGTCTCCGGAGTTGCTGGGCCACTGGTTATCCTTGACAAAGTGAAGGTGGATACTGTGCATTCATCTTCCTAAAACTATGTAGTTATCTAGATGTGCATCTATTATTATGTACCTAGATACTTATAGTATGGCCTTCTTGTTTAATTCTTTCAGGGACCCAAGTTTCAGGAGATTGTCAACATTCGATTAGGAGATGGAACAACTCGACGAGGTCAAGTCTTAGAAGTTGATGGGGAGAAAGCCGTTGTTCAGGTGATACTTTTTAACATCAGTATAGTCATTCTTATGCAGTCTTCGCCTCTTTCTTGGCTAATTATCGGCGCCTTAAGTATTTATTCTTAGGGTGTAGTTGGGGTTGGGAGGGGGCATTTCATAAATGACTTATTTTCCTTTTGTCTCTATCACTTTTAAAAGTAGCAAATGGTAACACCAGCTGAGTTGTCTGGTGACGGAACTATCTTGTTCAACAATCTTCAGTACTTGTTTTGGCCTTAGTGATCCTCTATGTAGCTATTATTGGCAAATAGTAGATGTGATGCATTTGGGCGATCTATGAGTAAATGAGTTTGGAAGATGCTCCACCTTTTTGTTTTTCTTTTGATAATGAGATGCCTCACCCTTTTCATTTTCTACTAACTGGAGTAACACTCAAGGAATTTGCCTCAAAATGTTCTTTTATGGGGCCTCAGTTTGGTGTTTGCAGTTGCTCAATGGTTGCAAAACATGTCAAAAAGTTTTCTGCAGTCACATGGCCCTTTCCCCTTAGTATTAATACTAACCTGTCGGCCTGTCCATGTATTCTAAATGCAAAAACGTTATTATTAACTCCATTCTTTACTATATGGTGTTACTAGGTTTTTGAAGGAACTTCTGGGATTGACAACAAATACACAACTGTGCAGTTCACAGGGGAGGTATAATTTTGTTTTCATCTTCTTGGATTAACTTTACTCTTATACAAGCATCTGTGAACAACTTTGAGATGGGTTAGCTGACTACTACATATAGTGATGGAAAAAGAGGTTTCTTTTTCCTCTCTCTGTCTCTAGCTTCTTAAATGATAAGAAAAAATAAGCAAAGATGAGATGATAAGAGAACAAAGGAAAATTCTTATAGCTACTGTGGTGATGACAAATTGGGTCACCACAAAAGTGACATCTGTACAAGATAATGTCAGCAAAAAAAGCTTTTTTATATACTTTAAAATGAAGTGAATCTTCCTCATAAAATTTGTAGACATTGTATGATGTAGAAATCCGACTATTTCTGCATAAATTCGTATCTGACTTGATTATTATGGTCAGATATTTATACTTGTGCAGTTGTGCTTGATGATGGCAATCGAGCCTCCTTACATTTTTAATTTTTATATTCCGAATATTACTTGAAGCACTAGTTCTCACATTGAAAGAGTGATTTACTACTCATAATAGGTGTTGAAAACTCCCGTTTCAATGGATATGCTTGGGCGCATATTTAATGGTTCTGGAAAACCAATTGATAATGGACCCCCAATTCTGCCCGAGGCTTATTTGGATATTTCTGGTTAGTGATCTTATAGAGCTAGTTTGTCCATAACTAACTCTCTCTCTCTTCCTTTATATACGGGTATGTCTAATTTTCTTGAATCCAATCATCTATCATATCAGGAAGTTCTATTAATCCTAGTGAGAGAACCTATCCTGAGGAGATGATTCAAACTGGGATCTCAACAATTGATGTCATGAATTCAATTGCAAGAGGGCAGAAAATTCCTCTATTTTCTGCTGCAGGTCTTCCACACAATGAAATTGCTGCCCAGATCTGCCGTCAGGCTGGTTTGGTCAAGCGGTTGGAGAAAACTGATCTTCTAGAGGTATAATTGATATATTGGTGATTTGAATCTTGTAAAAATAGTTGCTGCTTCTCGAGTTTTTTCAGCAAGTTCAACACTCTGTTCATATATATATATATAGGGAAAAAGAGAGTAAATATTTTTGAATTATTTAAGATGAAAATAATTAACAAGCTTGACATCATGAATTGCTGAAAATTTGTGCTTTGACGGATAGATGTTCTTGTTTTCTTATAACTGTGTCAACTGCTGAGCTGAATCAGTTTTATCTTGTGAAGTTAATGTGGGACATATATAATCACACAAGTGATAAAAGCGAATTAGTACATGTAATTGCTCCCTTGATGTATTGACTATATTTTGCTAATGGGTCCAAAGATATCTTTTCCTTCTTTTTGAATGAACCTGAATTAGATAAACTCAAATTCTTTGTCAAGCTTACAAATTATAGTTTATAAATTTTTATACTGCCCTATTGATTTAAAGGATAGATACATCCGTTATTGAGACTCGTTAGTTTCAACTTGCTATAATATTTTCGTTCTTATGGTGAGAATGGTTTTTCATGAGTGTACAGGACGGAGAGGATGACAATTTTGCCATTGTATTTGCTGCCATGGGGGTCAACATGGAGACAGCTCAGTTTTTCAAACGTGATTTCGAGGAAAATGGTTCAATGGAAAGAGTTACCCTTTTTCTGAACTTGGTATTAACTTTGGAATATTTTACCTTTAAGTTTTGTTTTTATTTTTAATTTAATTAATCTACTTCTGTGGAATGAGTACATTCTTTTGTTTATGTTTTAAATGAGAACTTCAAACTTGGTTTTCTCCTGCTTTCTGTACAGGCTAATGACCCAACAATTGAACGTATTATTACTCCTCGGATAGCTCTGACAACTGCAGAATACTTGGCATATGAATGTGGGAAGCATGTTCTTGTCATTTTGACAGATATGAGTTCTTATGCTGATGCACTTCGTGAGGTAATTGATCCCATTTTACCTTGTGCATTCTACTTCATCTCTGTACAAAAGTATAGGTGAAACATCTCATGCCAAATGAATGTGTTCATGTATCACTCTTTTGATGGTAGAAAGTAGCTACTCCAACCTAGAAAGATGCACAGTTGTAATTGTATAGGAGTTCCGAGAGTATAGTTTGCGTCTCTTGGCTGAATTTGTAAAATCTATTAAGTACCTCATCAGATTCTTTCGGGTAAGAACATCTTTCTGTACTTCAGGTCTCTGCTGCTCGAGAGGAAGTTCCTGGAAGACGTGGGTATCCTGGTTATATGTATACTGATCTTGCTACAATATATGAACGTGCTGGGCGAATTGAAGGGCGAAAGGGATCAATCACACAAATTCCAATTTTGACTATGCCTAATGATGGTAGGATTTTAAAGTAGTTAAAGTGCTTTTTTTTACTAATGTAGACCTTGTAGTTATATATTTTAGTTCTGACCTGTTTTTTGATTGATCAGATATCACACATCCCACTCCAGATCTTACTGGTTATATCACCGAGGGACAAATTTACATCGACAGGCAGCTCCATAACCGACAGGTAAGTTTATGAGATTTTTAATTTTTTGTTTTGGGACCAGTATTAGAAATTGGACTTTATTGCAAATAGCATGTTTGGTTAAGACCTCTAGTATGCGACGTCATATCTGATAGAACTGGTTTAAGTCCTATGTGCACTATGCTTTGTTTAAACATTTAGTTCCTAACAGACCTTGTTGGGCAGCTCTTCTATCTGTCATAATATATTTTTTTAATTGAACTGTTGAATACTTGCAATAGCATGTGCTCTTGTCTAGGCTCATGGAGGAGTGAACCAAAGGGCTCAAACGTATGTTTGCCAATGAAAACATGTCTAAATATGATATTGCATGAGATTGATCTATGTCGGGGTGCATTAATACATAAAAAAAAAGAGAGTAAAATTGCAAGTCATGCTTAGCAATAATGGTTATTTGTGGTGGTTTCATCTGTAACCTAAAAACTGTCTTCGGTTTAATGGAACAGATATATCCTCCAATTAATGTGCTTCCATCCTTATCTCGGTTAATGAAGGTAAATCTATTGTTCTATTTAGTTTGGACTTCTTAATCTACATGTATATATTTTAGGGCCTAACAAAATGACACCATTGAGATATTTCAGAGTGCCATCGGTGAGGGCATGACGCGCAGGGATCATTCTGATGTATCCAACCAGGTACAATTGAACTATATAGTAGATGTCTTGATAATCGATAATCATATCTTCTGCCTGTGCAAATTGTATGGGTTAAATGACCTGATACAGTTTTTTTTTTTTCTTGACAATTTGTTCTATTCTACTATCAGCTATATGCAAACTATGCGATTGGGAAGGATGTCCAGGCAATGAAGGCTGTGGTTGGGGAAGAAGCTTTATCTTCTGAAGATTTGGTCAGTCGCATGCACTTAAAAAGTTATTTAATTTATAAACAAATATATTGTGATGTCTAATACAGTTTCACATAACAGCTATACTTGGAGTTCTTGGATAAATTTGAGAGAAAGTTTGTTGCTCAAGGAGCGTATGACACCCGTAACATCTTCCAGTCACTTGATTTGGCATGGACATTGCTTCGAATTTTCCCGCGCGAGCTTCTCCACCGTATACCAGCAAAGACTCTTGATCAGTTTTACAGCCGAGATGCAGCTAATTAATGGTGGAAACAATCTTATGTATCCTATTTTTATGTTCAAGCTGGCCTTGAGCTCATTTGGCTGTTCCATACGTTCATTCTCCTATATTCAACAACTCAGATAATAAAGAGGAGGTTCCTCACAGCCTAAGCTCTCGGCTAGTTAAGAGACCTCAATTCTTTTCGAGAATTAGTTAGGATATGTAATTTCAATTTATTATTTATATATTTGTGTTGTGGTATATGGGTGAATTTTGGCTTCTTATTCTGGAAGTGAAGTTTAGAAACAAACAGCTTATGTAGCTCGTCTCTCGATATATAGTGCTTGTTCGGTTTTACTTATGCAGTGTTCAAAATGAATTTATTTCCCCCCGTGCTGTCACTTTTAAGGTTTAATATTATATCCCAATCTGTTTTTCAATATAAAATAGTGTAAATTAGTTAGATTAATTAGAGAAGAACTGTAATTGTTTTATAGATGGGTGGATCGTTTTGAACTAAATTAATTCAAATTAGACAAATTTTATGAGAATTTATTGTAGACACTCAAATTTTATATTTAATTAATATGTGAAAGAATGTTGCCAAGTAATTAAAACATAAATATATATATATATATATATATATATATATATATATATATATTATATTAATTATAAATTTTTGTTGCTGCAGGTGTTTAAGAAAACATAAAAGTGAGAACAAATTAAAGTTTCCGTACAACATGGAAAATTAAAGTAGCTAGGCAGCTATTGAAGAAACAAGGAGAGCATCAACTCAAACCAAACGTTGTCCTCGGTCCTTGCCAGCCATCACTCACGGTCACGGGTCACGGGGGGTGTGATTATCAAAGTGAACAAGCTTGTCAAATATTAAGCAATTTTCCCCATCTGTAATATTGCCAATGAGGTTTTTGAATAAATATACAAGTCTGAGCTTTGTTTGGGGGAGCTCTGGCACAAGAAAAAAGACCAAAAAATAAAAAATAAAAAATGAAAGAAAGAGATTAAGAGTTTTCTTAAGTAGGAAAAGAGAGAGAATCCGTAGATTTAGATCATTGTCTACTTTAATTTTATGTTATAGTTTTAATACAATTGATTCGGATAATTATGTGTCTAATTCAATTTACGATCTGAGATTATACATATATTTGTTTTTGTGGTTTACTTCATGCCCTTGTGAAATCACAGTTGGCTTAGAACTTCATTTAATTATGAGATTATTGTGAATCTAGAGGAAAATTCCCAAGACGAGGTAGAGTTTCAAATGTAATTTTTGTTTTCTTTGGTAAGATTTGTATTAGGGTATCGAGTTGTAATTGTTCTTTTGGATGTAAAATGTGAATAATAATAGAGAAACACGCGCGCACATACACATTTACAAACATGCACATATATGTATGTATATTATACATTTTGCTCATTTTTTTTTGTTTATCCTAATTCACATAATTTAAAATAAAAGAAAAAAGTGTGGCACATATATGTATGTATATTATATTTTTGCTTTTTTTTTTAATGCTAATTCACGTAATAATTTAAAATAAAAGAGGAAAGTGTAGTAACCGTAAAAATTTATGGAAGCCAATAAGCATAAGATAATAGAGTGACTATAAAAGGATTTTTTATTTTCAAATTAAAATTTCGGATGAGTTGATACATTCATTTAAGTTATATCTGCTTAAATAATTAAATAAACCCCTGAGTTATATCTACTTAAATAATTAAATAAACCTATGAGTTCAGAAAATTGCAGGTGTTTTATTTTCTCTGCTAAGCAGATAACAGAGGGTCTTTTATTTTCAATTAAATTTCGAATGAGTTCATAAATTTATGTAAAGTTCAACTGATGACTCTGTTAGCTTTGACATTTAAATACTTTTTATATATAAAGAAAGACAAAAATTACAATTAATACAAATAACTAATTATTCAAAACATTTGAAAATTTTATTTGTATATAAAAAAAGATAAAAAGTACATGTTTGTTAACTTATTGAGTAGAGAATTATGCTGAAAAGAGAACTTATTGGGTAGAGAATTGTGTTTGAGTAGAGAATTTGTGATATCACTTAACGCTAATTACAATTGTTGCGTGGTCCAAATACCCTGATCAAATTATGATCTCAATCATAAATAAAAATATGTTTTTGTAACTATAAGTTTTCTCCAATATCACAAAGTAAATCCACTAATGTTATTTATAAAAATTATACTACGTATATAGTTTGAACCTATAGATATAAATAACAATAATACTACTTATATAGTTAGAACCTATAGATATTTTAGGTGAACATATAGTTGTTTAAAGTTCAATCTTCAATTGGTTCGTATTATAGATGGTGTTCATCCTCAGCTCAAATGTTTCTCTCAGGCGAATAAAGTATGAAACAAGTCACTAAGGTAAATATGCATGTGATTAACGATTTGTTAGGTGTTAACTAGTTGGCTTATCCATCATACATTATTGGTAAGAAAAATTTCATGCATGCTCCATGATATCACACTTTCAAATTCAATACATATCGAATGATTTATGTATCATATTTCAAAAACAGATTGGAATACTTATAATATGCATGTATAACCAATCTCATATTTTAAAGGATGTATCAATGATGAAATTTTCATCTGTGGCTATCGTTTCCTACCTCGGCCGGAGCATCTTCTAAAAGTCAGAATTTGTCATTTTTTAACAAATCAGAAAAGAAAAGAAAATTATTTAGACTATTTTTAGAACAATACAATTAAAATCTTTGTTCGAACCTTGCTGATTTACTCCAGGTGTTCAAGGAAGTGAATACCAATAGAAAACTAAAGGTGCTTATATATTCGATTGCACACCTAATTATGAAAGACCATTTGCACTCAATACCAGAACCGATGGAATTATCAACCAAGTACAAAAGAAAAGAGCAACTGTTGATTATATATGTAAATGAAGCTTGTAGACGAGTTAAGTTTTGAATAACAATCAAAATTGAATTAACCGAATAAAAGATGTAACCAAACTCATCCTGCTTTAGATGTTCTTGCTACAGGTGGTAATACAACTGAATCAAGGTTCCCAGGATAAGGAGTCCACAACCCTAATCCACCCCTACTCTCCTTCAATGTGTTATTTTTCCCCTTGAGTTCATTCAAAGTTTTTACCCACTCTATTGGAGAGGAATGCTCACGATTGTGTGGGTGCAAAATGAATATGGAATTGTACTCACAGTTTGGAAACATGAAGAATTCAAATACCCCCCCTAACCTATAAACAACATACCCAAAGCTCAGCTGATCTCTCGGCGTGAAGAGGTTGACCTCATTGAACCACAAGCAACTGAACAAGTTATTCAGGGCAGTATGTTCCCGGATAATAATTGCTCCTTCCGGCACATCTGCATTCATAACAAATCTGTGAGTAACGTATAAAAGATCTGCATGTGGTCATATTGAGACTCAACTTGGATTTTGTCACCAAGTAGAAACAATAGCACCATTAGCACAAGTGAGGTAGAGCTAAAGTTTTGGCCCTTACCACTAACAGTGTTTTTGTTCGGATTCCATGGCTCGAGTCCTTCATAACGATATATTTTCATGTGGAGATCAATAAGAGGTCGTGCATATCGCTTTCTTCGTTTGTTTGCATCAGCCTCCTCGTATATATCGCGATGATGCTTGTGCTGGGCAATAGCAAATGTGTGCTTCCCACGCCACAAGTATCTGCAAGTCACAAAAGGACCCTTATTTATTCTATATTTCTATACTCAGATTATAACTACATGGATAATTTCATCTTTTTTTTTCTTTGTTATTGGTAAAGCGGCACCAAATACTACTCAAATTCACTGCCAAAAAATAACATGGAGATCATAATATATTTTCTTTTATAATGTCATTGAGCTCAGATGCTGCACATAAACAGTAACAATAATTAATTCCTTTGTAAATCCTATACAGCCAAGGTTGCCTTGATCAGACCATATTGCCTAAGAGGAAATAGGCAACTCTGAACAGGAAGAACACAGGCCAATAGAGTGGTAGAACCACACGTAACAATTTGATTATTTGAGCTATCAATCAGCCAGGCTTTAAGCTAAAAAATGGACTCAGTTCTATACACATAACAAAGAAAGACAATACCTTTCCAGAATCAGTAACGGATCTACTATCAGCTCCATTTTACCATCAATCCAGATGCTGTACTGAGTTTGGGGAAATAACCTATGGGTTAATATCTTTGGAACTTTGCCATTCCTTCTGGGTTCATCATATGGGGGATGCTTCACCAGAATAAGACGCCAAATACCAACCCATTCGCCCCCATCACTGTCCTCTCTGACAGTAGTATTTTTCCTAATGAAGTCAAGGGATACTTCATCAACCACCATAAGAAAACAGAAGAGCTTCTGGGACCGTTCACTTATGTTTGACAGCTGATGAGGTGAATCATATCCATCAAATATACCAGACGCAACCACAAACCTACAATTCTTGACATATTTGATATCCTTTGGCTCCATTTCTGCACCACCGCCTCGAATAAAACCACAATGCACCTGAAGAGTGAAGAAAATTTGCATAAACAAAACATCATAATCATATCTAGTTCAGAGAGATTAGAGTGGCAAGTCACTCCAATTGATATGCTCGATGTACAAGCTAGACCAAGCTAAAATGGTAAACATTTTACCAATGAACTTTACGTATTCTCCATCATGATCCAATATTGGTAATCAGGTACTCCAAGCTATCAATTTGAGTCAATGGGCCCATCATATCATTGATCAATTGGTCAAATTCACTCACATACAGCACAACTTCCAATAAGGAATGATGATGAAATCATACACTTGTTGGAAAACAGATATTAAATAGACAAGCACTTTCATCATCTTCCTTAAATCAGTTTCTCCCTATTTTCCCCTCAAGCTGCCACCACCATTATCCAAAAATGCCAACAATACTCAATGCCACAACCGACAAAGCCACCAAAGGATTTAGTCAATGTAAATATGGCCAATCAAAAAACATCTCACATTGGAATTACTAGACTCAATCAAGTTGGGACCTAAAAAAGAATATTCCCTATCCCAGCTTCCAATTAACAGAGACATAAGGCTGCTGATTCCAAGGGTCCACATTAAACGGCAAAAGAGCCAGTAACAGAATTACCTAACACATTGGTTTATTCTTGCTCTTTCAACCTTGGCATATCCTTTTGCTTAGGAAATTGCATGGCAACTTGGGGAATTCCTATGTCATTAACCTTTATTTTATCATACATTTAATTTGCAACCAATGACAGAGTTCGTTCCTCAGTTTGTTATACATTTTCCAATTCTAGCTTTTTGTCAATATGATTGTGTTTCCTCATTTTGGACATGAATCAATGAAAAACATCAGCATTATATCTAAATAAATGAAATCTACCAAGAATGCTATCATATTCAATTTCTCTAAACACCAAAAGAGTTTATTGATGTCAAGCACCAGATGAAAAGCTCATTGAAAGACAAGAGTTCGGACTTCTACAATTTTCAAACATCATCTCTATGGCTCCTTATTAAAATCTTGAATGAAATGACTAAAGTTTGAGCATGCCTATGTTTGTTTTCATAATTCATAATGTTTTGTACTCCTAGTCTCATGTTTTCTCATAGTTCCTGCATAATTTTTCCTCTATGACATCTTTCATTTAAATGTAACTTCAACGAAGTTAGATAATAGTCATAATGTCATGAAACTCGACCAATACTCACTAAATTGCAGAACAAATCCCCAAATTAGGTATGGAAGAGATACCAGGATAAATGCAATTAACAAAACCAATCTTAGAAGAGTCTGAGATGCCTAAGCATTTTTAACTTAGGTTCTCCTGAAGCTTGACCAATTAACTAAACTTTAATATGTCAAACATATATCCACTACATAAAATTGGGGAAAGTAGAAACATTATTCACCTTCATTGTCGCTTTTGGTTTAAAACTCTCATCTCTTTGCTGCCAGCTTTGATGCCCTCCAAATAGAGGCGATTGAGATCCATTATTTGTTAGATCATCCTCCATAACATAGGATAGACTTTGAACAATCTTCTCTGGAGCTCTTCTCTTTGGAATAACTACTTTATTGGGATCATTGACAACTGGTATAGGACAACCTGATTGCTTATAAGGGGAAAGATATGAGTTTACCATCTCAAATGTAGTAATTTGACATGAAGAAAAGATGAAAATTTAAACAGTCTTACGATGTGGTGGTTGTACAAGTCCCATTGTGTTTAGCATGCCAAATACCTTGCTATCTTTGTTACAAAGAGCTGCATATTACCAAAACAAGATTTACACATATAAGGCGTAGAAGAATATTTCTACGATGAAATTTGGAAAGCATGACAGGCAAACTAAACAAAACTTTCAATTATAATGGAGAAAAAAATATTTATCCTTTAAATGTCGATATTCAGATGAGATGTTAAATTACAGACTTTCCTTTCACCACATAAAAAAAGTTTTTCATTGCACTAATATTCAATAACCTATCAGAAAACAATGACAATCCCATAATATTTTCCCACTTGTCTCTGGTTTTTCTCCCCTTCCCAAACTAAATGTCACACTAATGCAGAATTTTGCAGGCATTGTTTAGTAGATTACTACTGCAACACTATTCAAACTAGTATGTCTTCATTGAAAGCATAAGAAACTATTATAGAAATAATAAACAGACTATAAACTCAAAAGGCATCCAACCAAATAGTACCAAATTTATCATATCATCGAAAGGTTTAAATTATCATTATACTTATGCATCTGATATCAAAGTACCTGAAAAGAAAGCTACTGAAGAGCGGCAAGACCAAACATGAAACATCAACACAAGAAGAATGAGGAACATCCATATAATCCCCCCAACAAGAACCAGCCGAATAAATCCCCTTTTCCAAATAATCTTCAGCGGATAATCCTGACTCAACTTTCCTGTTACAAAAGAATCCACCCTCAACACACATACATCTAAGCAAATTGATGTAACCTGCTTTGGTAGGTAGCCATCTACCTAACTACTCCGTCCATTCCAAACTTAGTACATCTGACTTCATACCTAATTTGGTTGTGAAATTCTAAGTTTAAAACTTGATTTCAGTTCATCTAGTTCCGATTAATGATAAAACGTGCGAACTAATTGAGAACTGGTAGCGAATAACAACATTTTAGTTTTAAAATTTTGATATACACGTAACAAGAATCAAAGCTTAGAATTCAGAAACTACTACATAAACGAATTGAGATGTATCTCTGATTAGGGAACAGAGGGAGTATACATATTGTAAAAGACGCTAAGCGGCGCCTAAACGGAATTTAATCAGAGTTAAATGATATTAGTTAAAGTTAGGTGGAGAAAACTTAACGCTTAGACGGACGGAGCAATCGGATTGGACGAGGATTTTACTAACAATGGGGAGTATGCAAAGTTATATACTTATATCAACTCAAGCAACACAATACAAGCTAAAAGGGGTACCTTTGGATAGAGAAGGTTGATTATTACGGTCTGTTCTAATACGACCTGCTCGCAAAGAACGGGATTTTTGAATAACTTTATCCATATTCTTCAAAGTTTAAAGCTTTCCATCATTTGAAGCAAGTCCCAGCAGAGATTATGAGTCGGACAAGGTCTCTGTCGAACTCCTAATTGGGTTCAAGAAATGCTGGAAATATAAGGAACATTGGAAGTGCAAGATCTGAAGAACATTATACAACTAATCTAAACAAAGAGCAGAGAAATTACTAGTGAATGGTGCTGGCCTGCGCTTTTAGCTATTTCAGATGAAAAAACGGAATTGGGTTGTGCAGTAATTGATGAATTTCCCCTTCGCAACTACCGAGAGATCCCAGATGTACAGAGAAATGAACTTAATAAATCGGGAAGAAATCGAAGGAGGTTTGATTCAATATGAAAAATCACCTGTGGGGAAGTGGAAAGAAATGACGTGGTTTAGTTAATTATTACACTTTGTAGGAGATGAACGACGTCGTGTAGTCTAGGTAGCAGTGAACAATGTCATCAATGCACAAGACTGACTACGTAAGTGTGAGAAAACATGCGTATGAGAGAAATGTGTATCCTCCTGGTAAATTGTTTTAGCCTTTTGGCACCAAATCTCACTCCGATTTGTCAGAAATTTTGGCAAAAGAATATTTATCTGCTTTTATAAAGACATTGAATAAACTTATGCAGGAAGTAGGCCGTAAACAGGATCTGGAATTTGGATCTTCATATTCGAAAAGCTGACATTATTGTATTTAATCAAAGACATATACAAATACCAATATATGTATATTTGTATCAATATCAATTTTCAATTAGAATTGTTGGTTTATATTAAATTCTATATAACATGTACTTTATATTCCTATAAATATATGGGTTTTTGAAAATTACATAAAAAGTTTATGGTCTATGATAATTGAAAGTTTATTGCAAAATGAATATTTTCTAGTTTGTTGAATGCAAAATGTAAACATATTTAAGAATTGACATAATTAGTTAGAGTTAGACGATGATTAGGGGTCTGTTTGATAGGGAGAAAACTATTTCTAGGAAATTAATTTCCTTAATTTCTGTTGTTTGTTTACATATTGGAAAATAAGTCAAAGGAAAATATTTTCTGGTCAAACAAAAACGGTATAGAAAATTAGGGAAAATGAATTCCCCTTGCCCCAACGCTTCTCGTTCTCTTCTCGTTTTGTTCTCGCTCGTGACTTCTCACTCCTGTGGCTCCTCACTCCTCACTCGATTTGTCATCTCTCTCTTGTCGATCTTCTTCCCTGTAAGTATTCCTTCCTTATCTTCTCAGATCTCCTACATCTTCATATGTGTTTGATGCATGTGGAGTATATTTGCGAGATTTTGTTTCTACATAATCAGATTTCATCTCTTCAAAAATTGAAGAGATTGAGATAAGTATATGTTTGTTGTTCAATGTAAAAAGGCCGAGGGATTTTGACTCGTTATATATTGATAATCAAAATTTTTTGACAATATCATTATATATTAACAATGAAGGCCGATGGATTTTGTTTCTTTGACGTCTGTGTTATAAAATTATAATGTTTATTGTCATATTTGATATGAGTTTTTTATTTTTAAAGTTTATTTTCTTTTTAATATGGGTTTCATATGATTATTGAAGTTTGTGTTACTTGTAGGATTCTGGTGATATTTTTTTTTGTTGTATCTACAATCATTGGTTAATATGGGTTCTATTATACTTTTTCTTTATAGGAAGACTAAATTATTAATAGCTCTATTCACTATATTACTATTGGAGTAAACTTTGCTTATTTGTTGAATTGCTTGAGTTTGTCTAGATGAATGATACCATTCGAGCTACTGTATTGGGTGCTGCAACATTAGTCATGTCTGTAGGTATTATAATTGTTGATAATCATATTGTTGACAATAATTATATACGGAGAGAGCCTCGTGTCAACCAAGAAGTTGCAAGGGAAAAATATATACATAGTATATTATATAAAAGCAACTTACATTGCACAAATCAAATCTGTATGAAACCATCAACATTTTTTGGACTTTGTGATGCTCTCACTAGTTACAATTTACTAGTACCTAAGGATGGAATCATGTCAATAAAGGAGCAAGTGATGATGTTTTTACATATCCTTGGACACAATGTAAGATTTTGGGTGATTGGTGGAAGATTCTGTCGATCTACAGAGACAGTGCATAGATACTTTAAGATTGTTCTCAAAGCTATTTTGAAGATGTATAAGTACGTCGTTAAGCTACCGGACGATACTACTCATCCAAAAATACATAATAGTCAAAGATTTTATCCTTATTTTAAGGTACATATTCTAAATGAATTCTATATGTTATTAGAAAACATGACATTGCACTTAGATCATATAATTGACTCCTAAATTTATTTTATAGGACTGTGTAGGAGCATTAGATGGAACACATATTCGTGCAAAAGTACCTTGTGAAATGCAATGAAAATTTCGTGGTCGTAAAAGAGGGACAACACAAAATGTCCTACCTGCTGTGAATTTTGATTTGAAATTTTCTTTTGTATTAGCCGGTTGGGAAGGAAGTGCACACGACTCTCGTATTTTAACTGATGCGTTATCAAAAGGATTTGATATTCCTGAAGGTACTTTTAATACCTAATAAGATATAAGTAGTTTACTATATTTATGATGTATAATACACTGATAGTGACTTTATAATATTTTAGGAAAATATTACCTTGGTGATGTTGGTTATGGCGTATGACCTGGAATTGTTTCTCCTTATCGTGGTGTTCGATATCATTTGAAAGAATATAGTAATGACCCACCTCAAAATGCAAAAGAACTTTTCAACCTTCGTCATTCATCCTTGCGAATGACTATTGAGAGAAGTTTTGTGGTTATGTGCAATTTGTTGATGCTGATTTTGATGTGGGTTGTTAATGCTGAATTGTACTATCTAAATTGACTGCAGTTTTTAGGCTGCACTCTCTAAATTGTAGTTATTAGTTGAATGCCAGCTATATAATTAGAAAGATTAAATAAAGTTACTTTCCTACAAATTTGAATTTATCATATCTGTTACTATGCACTTTGATAAATTCTTGTGAACTTGTAGTATGGCAAAAAATTGCAAGGGCAAATAGTTTAGGTGGACAATACCAATAGAACTCCTAATGCTTGAGACACTTGCCGATGAAACTCGCAAAGGGAATAAGCCGTCGTGCACATTCAAGAACGAATCATTTGTTCGAGTTGCTGAACTAGTTGGTGCAAAATTTTGATGTGAATGCACCCTAGATCATGTTGAAAATCATTTGAGAACTTTGAAGAATACGTGGACAACCATATGCAAGATTCGAGATAAAAGCGAAATGAGATGGAACCACAACTTGCATATGGTTACCTGTGATAAGAATATGTATGATGCCGAAGTTACGGTAAGAAAATATAAGTATCTTTACATACATTTTTGTGTGTTGTTATCTTCTAACCAAATTTAGATATAGCTTGTTTGACTTGTATCTGTTGTATTTCATGTGCTTTACCTGAAATTAGCTTCTTATAAGATTGATGAAGCTAAACCAGTTTCAATATCTAGAGCTTTTGATGTCATATTCACCAGCTTGTGTATTGTTATGATTCCATTTTTGTGTTTTAATTTTGTCAAAGAACACAAATGTTTCTCTGTTGAACTTAGATCTCCAAGTTCTGGTATTTATATATGTGAAATCTTTTTATTTGTTACATGCTCATCCTTATCATGAAAAATATTTGAACAAAAAAATTGATATGTATGAAGAGTTGACACTTGTGGGTAAAGACATTGCAACAAGGGGCTTATTCAAAGTTATTTGTTGACATAGAAACTCAAGAAGTTGACTCCAATCCTATTGAAGAGGATAGACAAACTTCGTCAAGTGCTCATTCCTTAACGGTAAAGTCTCGTCGCAAGAGAGCTCGAGAAGATGAGAGTTTTATTATTGCAGAGGTAGCTGAACAACTTGGTGAAGTTGCGGTTACAATCAAAAAACTTTCTCAAGATCATAATTATGCATAGAAGATCTTTATAAAGAGGTAATGAAGACAAAAGGATATGATGAGATTTTTCTTGCAAGTGTCTTTGATTACTTGGTAGAAAATGAAAGGTAAGCCAAGGCATTCATGGTGAAAAGTGAGAATCTTCGTGTAGCATGGATTAAAAATTTCATGATTCGACACCACAACGATCAATACCATTGATATTTGTTTAGTTATTATTTAAGAAATTTGGGATTGTTAATATTATATAAGACATATGAGATTGTCATTTTATTAAGAAGTATGAACTTATTACGAATTTATTCTTGTTTTTTTATTCTCAGATTTAATATGGTAGACGATTTTTTTATTTGAAGTATTTGAGTAAATCATTGTCTGTCTATAATAGCATGTGTAATTTGTATAAAAATAACGTCGCATGATATAAAATAAGTGTAAACGATTAGATTTGTGTTTCCTACCTACTATGTATAAAAAAATAAAAAAAGATAAAAATTGTACCCTTATATTTATGTCT
Source organism: Centella asiatica (assembly GCA_014636745.2). Taxonomy (NCBI): domain Eukaryota; kingdom Viridiplantae; phylum Streptophyta; class Magnoliopsida; order Apiales; family Apiaceae; genus Centella; species Centella asiatica. Next base: position 31,410,961 of record CM025781.1, read on the forward strand.
TAAAATACTTGCATTTAATTTTAAGACAAAAATTAAACACAAAAAATTAGACTCACTTTTAACTCATTAAAATTAGGTGCAAATAGCAAGAAAAGGAAAAAAAAACATTTTCAGGACCGTCAACCAAACATAGGAAAATGTTTTCCAATTGATTTTTAGCATGTCAATTAAACATCGAAAAAAAAATCCTTTTATGAGAAAATAATTTTTTAGAAAACATTTTCCAGAAAACATTTTTCGGAATTTCTTTTCCTTGTATCAAACTGACCGTAACTTGATGAAATAAGTTATAAGTCTGAGATATTAACATGATATAATTTTGTCCGCTCGCTAATTCTAAGTTGAGATATTAATATATGTAACAACAACATTTATGAACTTTGAACTAATGTGAAATTTATTTAATTATAATAACCCTTAATTATTCTATCATAATTATAGTGTATAGTAGATTAATCAAAAATTATTAATCACAAAATATAACGCCGTAAGTTCAAATTTCGTATACATTGAGGTTAAAATTTAATGTACTATAATTTTAGCTAGAAAGTCACATATATTTTTATCATGTATTGTAGTGTAGATTGTGGTAAAAAGAAAATCTAACAAGTCATAATCTTGTAGCCAATGTACAATAGCATTTGTTACATTCTGTTAATTGGTATCCTTCATTGTTGTTCATGTCATATAATAAGAAGAAGGATTTACTGAAAAACAATTGAATGAGGAGTTCATTTGATGAACTTTCCCAAATTGCTGCTTGGGATAAGGAGCTAGATAGAAGTGCTTCAGATCATATTAAAGGTTTTACTTCATAAAAGAATGCTTCATGGTTATGGCTGGGCACAGTTTATCATGAATTATGAACCTTATATTATTGCACTCATCTAACATTGGTTCACCAGTCACCACTCTAAGATGAGGGTTCCAGTTCGACTTATAAGTTGTGATGTGTGGCTTAGCAATTGAACTACATAGACATCACTTCCTCTTATGTAATATATGGCGCATGACTTCATCATAGGCACAGTATAATGGGTTGAATAAATTAAGGTTCCTTGCTTTGATTTCAGTCCTATATAAATTGTGATTATATGAATACAACTATTTTTGACAGCTGCCATCTGACAGACAATGCTACATTTGGCTTTTCAATTAGTGGTGATTTTAAGAACTAATTCCTAGCTTCTGCTGCTGCAATTTCCAGTCTCTCCCATTCCTCTTTCCTCTTCCTCTCTTTTCGCCAGTCGGCTAACTCTTGAAGCTCAAGTTTTTGGAGGCATTTCTTATAAAGGCCAGGCTCCATTTCTTCTAGCATCACCTTCACATTTTCTGTCAACTGCTGAACGCTCTTACTCCAGTGCGTTTTCAGATTCTTTTCCATGCCACCTACCATCACAGGAAACACGTCTTCAATTGCTTGCGACACCATCTTCACAAACTGCTCGTTGTTCCATACGTAGAGAGCACGTTCTGCAACCTGTTGTCATTTTTGATACTAGTTCATTAGTAAAACTGGAGACACTTGTTTTTTATCTGCATTGTTCTAGCCGGCTGACAGACAAAGGGGGATGCAAGAAATAATCAAACACTGACAGACAAAGTGGAACCAAAGACTGTGCCACACAGAAATAATCAACTGAAACATAGATAAAGACTAGTACAAAGGCTCTCAAGAGTCATGACAAATTATGACACATAAAAGCCGACAATTCAATCAACATTGGATCTTTTTACGTTATGTACGAGGTTAACCTCTACAGGAGGAAATTTCGTTTGTTTAAAGATATCAGAATTCTAGGTGAAAGCTCGAATAGTTGAATGTTTTTCACTTAAGTGACATGAACTCATGTAGATAACTTCTTTCAATAACATAAATGATCTTAGATAGGATATGTGACCACCATCAGTTTTCTTCCTCAGGAAAGTATGAACATAGACGTAACATGTATGAACAAAGAAAGTGAACAAAATTTAGCCTAACATGTAGTAGATAAACATTTTACCTGTGAGTTGCAGCTGGTCAAGCACTTTGTTATCTGGCTGCATATGGGCAAAGCTAACTTCCTATACTGATCAGGGTCAATATTTTCCACTAGTTCTTCTAGTTCACCAATAAGCAAGACTTCCTTCGGACAATTGGTGACCGGCCAATATCTCAAAACCCCTCGAACTGACACCCCGCCAAGCGCAGGCTCCTTCTGCACAAACTGAGAAATGCAATAAGCTAACTGTCTGTGATACGCTTGCATACCTTTTGGCTTGTGAAGAGGAATAAGGACTCTCATCAAGAAAAGCTTGTGCTCTTCCTTTAGTGGAATGGTGAAACCATTTATGATGCTTCCCCATATCTCGAGAAGTTCTCCAATACCACAGTGCCTCTGATCTGTCTCAAAAACATAGTGTAGGAACACATCATTCATGGCCTTCCTCATGAAACCCCGGTAGAATGTGAACTTGGAATATATCCTGTGAAACACATTCTTGAGGCTCTCGCGTTCCCTTGGATCCTCGGACTGAAAGAGGTAAAGCAGATTGAGAACAAAAGACTGGTCAATGTAATCTCGAAGCGCCTTTGCCTCTATGTTGATAACCATCCTGAGGAGGATATCATAAATAATTTGCAAGTGCGGCCATGTGGCTGCAGGAGTACCTGCAAGGTCATCATCATCAAGCAGCACAGAGGCAGCTGAGGTGTTACAAGGTGGAGGGAGTGGCCGGAAGAGGTTGGAAGACAACATCGGGAAGAGGCGTTGCAAGATGTAATCTTCCAGTGGTTTCTTCATAGTCTTCATTATTGAGAGGAGCTGAATGAGCTTGATTCTCTTGAGATCAAAATGGGAAGCTGATTCTGTAGGATCAGCAAGGGGATAAGTGAAAGTGCAATACGAGATAACAGACATGAGTTCTTCTTCTTCAGAATCAGTAGATGATCTGCTCCCAATATTTTCATTTGCTAAAAGTTTGCTTCCACTGTTGTCTGCTGAATCAAGATCAAACAAGTACTTCAAAGTGATGGAACTTTTCTTCTGAGTAGTTATCGGACTCCGCCTTTGAACTCCCATTTCTTTCTTTTCCTTCTCCCAGGTCTCCTTTTTCTTTGTCTGTCAGGTAAAAAGCACAGTACCAAGTGCTTGATTAGAAGGATAAAAGAAATATTTGATGTTTTCTTCTCATCTGACAATCTTGTTTGATAATGCAGAAAGGTCCAAAAGACGGCCCGGTGTTTACTAGGCAAGAAGTATTGTGATCTCCGTATCTGCAGATTACGACAGGCAAGATTAATATTAAGCAAATGGTCAAGTGTACCTCGTTCGTGCTACTCAGTTACCGTGTGGAAATCATTTCTTGTGATGAGAGGCGATGAGAAGTCTGTTGTGCCGATCAACATCCAGATAAGATTACCTGGCAACATTCTGAGCAGAATCTATTGAATATATCATGCATAAGCCTATCCGGACAATTTGGAAAGGTATATTCTACTAGGAATACAAAACAATACTTCAGTTAGGGACAACTAAAGGAATTGAGAGCAGGCGTCCCTCCAGCAACGGAACAGCAACAACTTGTCTTTTCCAAGTCAAGATCAAGGAAACTTCCATGAGCCCTCGTAAGACGTGACGACAACTTCTAACTGCATGGCTTTAACACGTCAAACACCAGACAAACAATTTTCTCCCAATTACAAACTCCAGTAGCATTACGAAACAGTACAGGAAGTTTTCAGCTGCTATGATTTCTTGAAAGCTCAAGGAAGAAAGAAAGATAACACCAAATGCAGAGAACGCAATCCCAACAAGAGGAGTTCCATGGCGTGACCTCTTGGCGAAAAACTCTGGAAGCATGCCTCGTTCTGCCATTCGAGAAGTTGATACGAGTCCCTGCTCATCTCGGCTATGAACATCCCCGTATTTGACACAGCAGCTGCCGCTTGGACCCATATTCTCAACCATACCCCTCCAACTACTTTAGCAATATCCGAGAAGTACCCATCACTCCACAACTCACGGTCTAGTGTAGTGGCTCCTGTACCAATCAGAAGAGGGATAAAATACCCAAGAACAACCAAAATAAGAGCATAAAAGAGAGCTTTTGGGAGAATTTTACCAGGATTCTCCACCTCTCCAGCTAAAGTATTAACTGAATCCCAGTAGTTCAAATTCCAAAAGAGTATTCAAGTATAAAGTCCAATTCGCTTTCTCTGAAAGTCGACAACAAACCATCTTGAAGGCTTCAATCTTGGAATTGAAAAGAGTCCCATAACCACAAAGGGAAGTATTGAGAACACATCTATAATTCTAGCTGCCTAGCCCGCTATGTCTAAACCTCTCTAGTTCATATAAGTGAGCAAAGCAACCATTTGCAAGGACTGACATCGCTCGAGAAAAACCACCTTCCAAAGCAGGTACTGTTACTTTCAGATAGTCTAAAAAACAGAACTGGGTAAAGCGCATTATTGACAACACCACCAAGCCACTTCATCCAACCAAGCTAAAAACCCCAGTAGGGACCCAAAGCAGAGGAGACCCAAACAACAAAACCTCCATTCTCAGGGAACATGGTTCCCATTTCTGCAGTCAGTAAAGATTCTAGAACACTCCATACAAAGGGGAAAGCCAAAAACAGGAAAAGGGCTAGTAGAGGACCAGCAGCTCGGACACTATCCACTACACCAAATGGACTCCCAGAGACCTCATAGAAGATGAAGAATACTAGAGGTACAATTGATATGCTTTTCGTGTTGTATGCACTTGGAGAATCTTCGTCCTCCGAACCCACACATTCAGCTTGATTGTCTTCCATTTGCAGATATTTGGTAAGGTTTTGAAACTGCCAACTTCTGCAAAATCAATGTTCTAATAGAAACAAGAAGTAAACTAAAACTTTTAAGAAATAACACAACTCTTTTAACTAAATGGAGATCTGTATACATGGTATTCAAAATAGTTGAAACTTGATCATGAAGTGCAACAGCTTAACCAACCAATATATTCACATTTAACTAACCAAACAGTTAACATACCAGTTTTAGCACAAAAGGGCGATTCCACGGCAGTTCTACAGCATAATCACTACAAAGTACTGAATTCAAAGTATCCAATTGAAGAAATAAACAAATTTTCTTCGTAAAATATCAGCAACATTCTACAAAGTACAATGAATAACTAGTACTTTATATATGTAAGTTCCTGCACTTCACAGAAACTGGTGCAGAATCAATCACATTGTAATATACGTGCAAAATGTGTTACCCATAAAAGAATCTATGGAAGCAATTAAAATATTCACAGAACAAATGCAGGATCTCTAGCCTAGTGGGACAATATATAGAAAAGGTCAGATTTACAAAATCAATGCAGCCGCTAACAGAATAAAAATTAGAAGTTTCCTACACCATTTTAAGCTCCCCTTTGCAATGGCCAAATTAAGTTTAGAAACTTCACCTGATTTCAGAACATTAACATTAACTTCACCTCATTCAAAGTTGATCTATTTCTCAATGGCAAACAAACCGTAACTGCAAAATCTAGATCTTATATATTAACAAGGCAACACAATATGTACAAAGTTTGGTTCGAGGATAAACGACATCGATGCATAATTACATTGAAAAAAACAAAGAGCATTTTGTCATGGTCCAAAAGCATCAAAATTGGCAGAATGGAGATCTGGAAAGTTGGGACTTCTAGAGAATTTGAATAAGCTCTTCCTCTCTAACATAGACAAGGTTGCAGTACAAGTCCAATTAAGATAACCAAGAGGCTAATTATCATGATCTCTAATGGAGCAATAGCCAAAAGCACAAAAACAATAAAGTTGGAGGAATGAATATCAAAATTGCTCCAACTGTACCTACTGGTACCTTATAAGGCCGAGATGCTGCGGGGTACTTTATCCTCAGCTTCACAAATGCAGCAAACTCCAGTAGCATTCCTAAACAGTACAAGAAGTTTTCTGCGGATATGATTTCTTGAAAGCTCAGTGAGGAGAGAACGATGACACCACATGCAGTGAACACAATGCCAAGGATAGGGGTTCCATAACGTGACCTCTTGGCGAAAAACTTGGGAAGCATGCCTTGTTCTGCCATTCCCAGAAGTTGATAGGCGTCACTGCTCATTTCGGCTATGAACATCCCCATATTTGACACAGCAGCTGCTACTTGGACCCATGTTCTCAACCATACCCCTCCAACTACTTTAGCAACATTCGAAAAATAACAATCACGCCACAGCTCGTGCTCAAGTGGTACAGCTCCTGTACCAGTCAGAAGAGGGAAAAAAAATACCCAAGCACGTCACAGATAAGAGCATAAAAGAGAGCTTTTGGAAGAGTTTTGCCAGGATTCTCCACCTCTCCAGCTAAAGTACTAACTGAATCCCAATAGTTCAAATTCCTGGAGAGTGTAATTAAGTATAAAGTCCAACTCACTTTCCGAAAATCCACGTGAAACCATCTTGCAGGTGCAGTCTTGGAATCGAAAAGAATCCCATAACCACAAAAGGAAGTATTGAAAACACCCCTAATATTATGGCTGCCCACCCCACTATGTCTAAACCTCTGTAGTTCATGTAAGTGAGAAAAACAACCAATGCCACGATTGCTGCCGGACGAGGAAAGCCACCTTCAATAACTGGAAATGCTGATTTCAGATGGTCTAAAAACAGAACTGGATAAAGTGCATTATCAACAAGACTACTCACCAACTTCATCCAACCAAGCTGAAAACCCCCTTAGGGACCCAAAGCAGTAGATACCCAAATCACATAACCTCCATTTTCAGGGAACATAGCTCCCATTTCTGCAGTCAATAAAGCTTCAGGAATGCTCCATACAAATGGATAAACCAAGAACCGAATAAGGGCTAATAAAGGACAGGCTGCTCGAACGCTATCTTCCACACCAAATGGCCCCCAAGAGACCTCATAAAAGATGAGGAATATATTAGAAGTACAATTGAAACCTTTTTAACGTTATATGAACTGGGAGACTCTCCTCCATTCCCCAGCACAACATATTCAGCTTGATTATTTTCCATTAACAGATGTTTGTTAGATTCTCAAAACTGCCAGTTTCTTCAGTCCTAACTCCAAAGTACATCAAGAAATATAACTTTTTATTTTGTAAAATTTTAAGAATTAGCTTAACTAATCAAAATTCAATAAAACCAAAACATAATGACTTGGCATTTAACCGATCAAACAGAAAGGATGCCAATCTTAACAACAAGTAGAGGGCGTCACAGTTTTACAGTAGAAATAACAATCATATTATAACTCCTGCAAAATATCTTCAGATGGTTCTGACCACCAAAAATAGATTAAAGCAATCAAATTTTCATTGGATGAAGGCAGAAGAGAACAATTAGTCATATTCACAATATCGATGTAGCAGCTAACAGAGCGTTGCTTAACAATTAGGATTAAATTCTGTTGACGTGATATACATTGTTAAGCATGGGCCTCCCTAAAAGATGAGCTGACATACGTACGTACATACATACATACATAAAACTTAGAATTCAATATTAATCCAAATGACTACAAGAATCCTTGTACAACATCTAGAAGAACAAATTTGCACATAACAAAATGTTGACAATTTTACGTATCTCAAATAGTTAGAGAATGGTCCACCATGCTCTCGCAATGTTTTACTAGTAGGAACCCAACCATTTGAATAAAAGTATAATAATAATGTCACAACTCACAAACGACGGGAATTGTGTTTTAACTGAAGAACATGAAGGGGAAGGGGTATTATATATATATATATATATATATATATATATATATATATATATATATATATATAAAGAGTCGGAGTGAATCAGTGAATGTTATGACTAAGTGCTGCTTGGTTCGAGGAAATAGAATGAGAGGAGAATGAATTTAATTCATTTGTATTTATTAAATGAGATCACAAAATTTGATAGTTTCTATAGAATATGGTGGTAGAATAAATTATTTTTTTCATACATAATTTTATTTTATGAGAAATAAGAAAGAAAGAATGATCTATTTTTTATTTTTTTATTGTGATTCTCCTCTTACTTTTCTCCATTATTTTTTCCACAACTATTTTTTATTAAATTTTGATATATTTCGTCTCTGGTTCCCTTTTCTCGATCGGAATGGAGCAATACGGAAATACATAAGTGTCATGTGTGCCAAGTATGCGTGTGTGTAACGTCTTGACAGGAGAATCGGAGAAGATCAATATTTCAATCTACCTTGAAGTATTTTTAAATGTCACCAAATTTATGTTTTAGGTAGATAGAGTTTTGTTGTTTCGATCATCATTTTTCTTTTAATTCTTTAACAAATAATAACTGATAAAAGGGCATTTACCTAGGAAGGAGCTCTATGGTCCTAATTAGCTTATTTCTTCTCCGGTCTCTTTTGGGTATCGCATACGTTTCCATAATTTTAAATTAATTAATACTCCGTAATATCCATCTCCTACTATTTGCAACATCTTAATTTATATAAATATTAAAAAGAAAATAGTTTTGGTTAACTTATTCTATCACCCTTCAAAATAAATTAATTTAAAATATATGTTCATATTTATATTTTCTATCCATAAAACTTGAATTTGGGATAAGAATAAAGAAAATATGATAGAGTTTGTGGATTAGCTCTAGGGCAAGATCACTCCCTTTTAACATAGAAAACAAGGTGATAATTGAATTAATACTACAGGAGATTTCGTTAAGGGAAAATCTTCCCTATTTCGCAAAAAAAAAATAAAAATAAAAAAAGAGACGCAAATAGCCCATAATCCAATTCAAACTTTATATAACAAATAAAAAGTGAAAATTATGGAAGAAAGACAAACTTTCCAAGTTTTTTTTTTGTCGAGAAGTGCTTTTGTGTTAGAGTGGCCCAGAACTAGTTGTGGATTTCCTTGTCAAATCCTACGTATGAAATTTGTGAATCAGACACCATTTTGTGCATGTGTGTTTGAGGGGCCAAAAACCTACTTATGGCTTTTCTTGTGAAACCAATTATATCTGTAATAACCAATTAGTTGTTCCATTTACATTGTCCGCTAAATTTTAATCGTCAACCAATTATGTTAATACATAATTATGGAGCTAACATTGGTTCCTTACATTTTTTATATATTTTTTTGTAGAAAAACATTTTAAATATCTGGTCGTAATTAAAAGACTGTTGTTAGAAAATAAAAACACGAAAAGAATTTAATTGTTAAACATTAGGTAATTTTGTTTTTATGGAAACAAGTTTGGTGGTTGTTATCATTTTAACGTAAATAGATAATTTGAAGACATATGCAACTTAAGTAATATCTCATAAATTACAAGCTTCGAATATATACGCGTAGCATAAACAATTTTTTTTAATTAGCAGGGAGCTTTAAAATGCTAAGAATTAAACAATTTCACATATATAGAGCATATTATGACAAAATCATATCTTGTGTTAATAGAGAAGTGTTGGCAGACAACTTCATTTAGATAAAAAACAAAACAGTTAGCAAAAGACAAACTCACATATCTATTGGCTTATAATTAGACAACTGTCTTTTCTTTCTTTAATTTATAGTTCTATATATAAGTATATATCAAAATAAAAACACTTCCTCCTCAATTTTTTGTTTACCAGCCTACAATCGTATCATCATATATATATATATCACTCCCCTCCGACCGGATCGATTGATATAGGTATTAATCTTTGTTTCATCGCCTATTCTAATTCATTAAGAGTTCTTTAATTTTTGTTTCATCACCTACTTTAATCTAGAATTCTTCTTTATGAATATGGTTTTGGTTTTTATTTATAAAAAAATTAAAAAATAGACACTTGTCAATTTTTTAATATATGTAACATGAAATGAATCAAATATTGATACAGATAAATTTCTCACTACCACCACCAAAATAAAATAATTATTAGAGCTAGCTACTCAACTTCTAATCTTTCTCCTATAATTATACATTCCTACTCAACTTCTAATCTTTCTCCTATACACAAACAAAAGATAATACAATATCTATCTCCAAATAGTGTTCAATATGGAAACAAAAACCCCTTTTGTAACTAATTACTTGGTGGTAATTAGTACAAATCAAAATTTAAATGCACTGAGCATAAAATCATCCTCGTCATCACCAAATCAAAGTCCAGGCTATTCTTCCTTATCCAACCTCATTCGCAAAGATCGAGATGACTACTCTCCATTCTGTCACTCGTATGGAGTGTGAATGTTCTGATAATAATATTGTTACGAGTTACACGAGTCTTAGGGATATTTTAGTATTGCCCGAGACTTCCACGGTGAGTCGACGGGACAGCTGGCGAGAGATTCCGATCAAAGATCCGTTAGTTCAGCAGGCGGCGTGGGCTTGGGCTTATCTGCCGCAGTTGACGGAGGCGCGTGACCCCAACTACTGCAACTTCTTTGTTAAGTTGAAAGATGGATTGTTCGACTGCTTGAACGACGTCGTGCTCGCCATCTTCAATAAATTGTTCTCTCACAATAATAAGAATAATATTACTACTCCTTGTAAAGATGATCAAGAAACTTGCGAGACATAATGCTACTATACCGAATTCAAATTTTTTTCTTTTCAATACACTTGCATGTATGAATTGTGTATACTAATTGTTTTAGTTAACGGATTTGAATTACTCCATCATGTCGATCCATTTGTAACACTTTCATTTTTTGAATGTTCTGTTCATTTACAATAATACCATTTATGAAAAATTACTTTCATTTATTTTATCCAAACTACTCTTCTAATATATATTTTATGTCACATCACTTTATTTTAATCATTTTATTTTCTCAATACTTTTTCACACTTCAAATTAATTAATTTCCCGTCACTCATTTCGAAAAATATGAAAACCACACTAATAATTTTTTTAAAAAAATTAAAAATTATCAAAAATTGTAAATGGGCGGAAACATAGTAAGTATTTGTTTCTATTTTAATTTGACACTCAGATTTATGATTTTGGTGCCCCACGTAAAGGAGATATGTAAAATTTATCTCGTGTTTGTAAAAATTTAGATCTGTACTGTGAAAATTTTAGAAAACAAAACTTGCTATCATAAATATCTTATTACATTTCAACGATTTTAATTTTCCAAAATGATAGAGAAATTTAGTTTATTCAATCATTGCAAACGCTTCTTGAAAGTTCGGATCTTATTGGTAATCGGTACTCTTCATTTCATGGTACTGGACAAAAGATGTTGAATGTCACAGGTTCCTTAGAGCAACAAACTCACACTCAAACTTGAGCAACAAACTTACACTCAAATTTTGAGTTGCATGTTTTGTGAAGTATTTTATTAGTCATCACTTATCATATTAAAATTTGTTTGCTAATTACATAATAATTACAAGTATTATAAAGTACTTGTATCTGACATATCAAATTTTATTAGAAGATAAAGCTGCTCTCCAACCGCAACATTCATTACCTGAACATCCTTTCTAATAGCATAGATTGCATGTAGCTGATAGTACAATAGAACAAATTGTGAATTGAACAAATGAAACCAAAAAAAGAAAAAGAGTGATCAAGTTATATAATCCATGCAATTTTATAGATTATCACCAATAAAAGGGATGATGCATTCCTACTTCTTTCTCTTGTTCCTACCTTATTACATACATAGAAACAGAGACTTTTGGCAAAGACGAATCGTGTTCCAAGTAAATGTTTGAACATATGGTGGTGCGCCGGAAACGCTCACTGGAGTTGTTAACCATTAAGCATGTTATTTATAATTTAGTCGAATCTGAATGTTCTAATCATAGGGTTGTTGAGATCTCAATTGGAATCTTCCCAAAGTAATAAAAGATGGCATTAAAATGTTCTAATCCTAGGGTTGTTGAGATCCCTGTTCGAATCTTACTGAAATAATAAAAGATGACATCAAACAGGGATGAGAGAGAGGTCGTGGACTCACTAGCTGATTATTAACCAAAAATATGTAAGTAGCATCAGGCGTAATAGGAGGTCCATTATGAATTGATTTCCCAAAACCATTAACAGAAGGCCAATATCCATTGCGACAGAAGTTTTCAACACCTGTTATGAATAGTAAACCATGGTGAGAACTGGTGCTTCTAAAAGATGAAAAATGTAATACGCATATATAGTAAACCATGATGGAACGATTTGAGATTGATGAGGGAAGTGAAGAAAGAGGAGTTACTAATTTTTGGAATTGCTTCCTAAAGATAGAAAAAAGAAACAAACTTTCACTAGCCCAATACTCACTATTTGAAAACTTGAAGAAGACTAAAAGAAATAATTTTCAAACTGAAGTAAATTTTTTATTAATGTGAAGAATATTATTACAAGCTTAAAATTACAATAGAGTGAGATGAGAAGTTGTGTGTAGCAGTAAAGAATCTGGGGGCCTAGGGGTAGTGTCTATTAGAGAGATGAATGTGGCATTGCTCAGTTAATGGTGGTGGAGGCTTCTAACTGAGAAAAAATGCAAAATATGGAGTGACAAGAAATTGGATTTGGAAATTTTATCATAAACTTGTAAACAAGTAGATTCAACTTTTTGGAAGGATTTGAGGAAAATTGGAAGCATTGAATTGACCCATGTAATTGGCAACGATAACGATAGCTGGAAGTGGAATTAAGATAGGAGATGGGAAGACAATTAGAATATAAAAGAGTGCAATCTAAATGATGTAGTGTTAATGAGAAATGACAAGTTTAATTATCTGAGTATGTTGAGAAGAAATCTTAGATCCTAGGAGTTAGAAGAGTGAAAGTAGATGTTGAAGGAACTTGTTATCATTGGGGTTTTAAATTCCAAGAATGTAAAGATGTTTGTATTTGGTGCAAAAACAATTTAGAAACATCTTCACACATTTTTATCCATTGTGATTGGTCTAGAATGGTTTGGACTTGTATATTGTTGTGGCCGAAGATTGCCTGGGTATTCCCTAATTTAATAAAGAAATTTCTGCAGCAATGGCAATGTTATGGTCATAAGAAAACGAGATGGGGTAGCATTATGGTGGCATCTACATTAGGGAATTTGGCTAGCAAGGAACATGGTCGTGTTTGAAAACATATTTGTTTGTTCAAATTCCACAGCTTCTAATATAAATGAGTCTATATTCAAATGGATACACTTGCAATAGATTTGGTAAGAAATGAACAATACAATGCTTGGTTGGATTAATCATTGAACCTTATACAACCACCTTGTTAGACTACAGTTGTTTCATTTCTTTATGTGTATCAATTTTAGTTTTCTACTTTGATCTAGTGTGATGAAAGACATTTACTTGTAAGGCTTTCTTTTGTATGGTTCTAAAACTTTTGGAATAATTTCTTTTCATAAATGAAATCTTTTGCCTTTGTCAAAAGAAATTTATTCATTTTGTTTTAAAATTAAATATATATTTTAATTCACACAAAATATGTTTGTGAAATTTTATAATTTAAAATTGAAGTCAAGCTTTTTATTTTTTATAATTTCAAAGTGGAATAATTTGACGTACATGAAGATTACTCTTGATTAATAATATATATATTTTCATATTTTTACAAATTCATATGACAAATGAAATTATAAGGTTTGAACGAAATGTATATATAAGTTTAGAACATAAGCGGTATTATTTTAGTTGCTTTAAGTGGGTAATTTTTTTAAAAAGTAAATGAGACAACAAATATGAAATAATTGTAGACAACGTCAAACTCACCTGGAAAATTTCTATCCCTAAGTTAAACGGAAAGACGAAAAATTGTTGGGAGAGGATTTTGTAGTTTTCACACGTTCATCTCTCATATAGTCATATATGTTTCTCTCCCCACGTTAATTACTCAAACATAATTGATAAAATTTAATATGCATTCGAATTCATATTCTTGAATCGATAAAACCTAAACAACTTCGAACCCCTTGTTTTTAATTTAATTTAAATTAATGACTGCTTCCGGCATACCAGTTTTTCCTCTTTGTTTTCTTAATTGTAATAAATGGTTCTCCATTTTTTTCTTATCAAATGGCAACTTTAATACGACGATCACTTTGTAAATTTCTTTCCTTATCTAATTTTAGTAATGACAACGGGACGAGACGAAAAAGTTATTCTCAAATTCTACTCGTTAAAATTATATAATCTCTTAAATTTGCACCGCCCTGTTAACACTTCTACCAAACCCGCCCCGCCCCTGCCCCGTTATCCAAAATTATTTTTTTTAATTTAATTAATTTATTTTTTTCCTTTGTTTTTTTATATTATTCTCTTACAAAATTTTTTAAAATTATTATAAAATATATTTTATATATAAACGGGTCGGAGTCGAAGTTAAATGAGATTAGATGATAAATCCCATACCCTAACCCTATAGGGTTCAAATAATCGGGTCTCATTAGGATCGGAGTTGGACGGAGTATTATCGGTTAGAGTGAAATTGTCATTTCTCTCTAGCTTCTTATTACATACTCCTTCAGTTTGTTATAATATAAAATCAAACTACATATTTTTTTATATTTTTAAATAGGTGATGAAAATGAATTATTACATGGGGGGAACCAGGATGATAAATCGAAGAGGGTGAGAGAAAAAAAACACAATTATAAGGGACGAAATATAAAATATAATGTAAGAAACATAAGAAATTTTTATAAAATTTTGTGGGTGATAATACAAGTTCTTAAAAATTGGGAGGGGCGGCTGCCACCCTGATTACATCTAAAATACAAAAATAGGTATTAATTCACAATTCAGTTAGTTTGATAAAGTATGCAATTAAATAGTTATTTATGTTTTCAAGTAATTTTAAATATGTAATAGAATTAACAATAACAATATATATATACACACATATATATCAAGAGATCTGAAATTAAAAATTTAGCATGGATACTAATTAACTAATCTCTTTTGAGCTCTAACCATTTTTAACTCAAGAAATTAATATAGATCTTAATATTTATTTTTTCATTATAATAATCTTATATAACAAGTTGAGTATTAATGTATTATCTTTCGTCGTAAATAGGAAAAACAAAGTACATCTATCTGTATCTATATATTGTTTCAACAATATCGTTTAATTAACTGATAATTTGATAATTTAATTCAGCTAATTCACACAATGCAATTAATTCGGTATAATGTAATAAATTAACATGGTGATATCATCTCCTGTCAAAAGTTAATTCGACTCAGATGTAGTTATTGTGTTTTAATTATTCTACATTATCTCTTAAAACTGTACCTTGAAAATTCTAGAAAACATGCTAGCAAACAATATCTTATTACATAATGATTTGATTTTAAGAATGTTATATTTGTCAAGGCTTACTTTATTAGTAGCTTTAGCTATGATCTGAATTTATATAAACGAATTCACACCAATTTAGAATGTTAAGATTTCATAAGTATATGTAAATTATAATTTTAAATAATGGATTGATAAGATCAGAGTCAATTTTCTGAATAAAGGTGATTTATATACTATCTTCTTCTTCTTTATATATATATATATTTGTAACAAATAAAGAGTAGTTGATTATATGCACCATTGCATGCGAACGATCTAAGGCAAATATGTAACGGACTAGCATTATAAATTAATTCTGATCAAGATGAACAATAAAAGAAAACATGTTTCATGGTGAACTCCAATCACAGAAGATATCAATTTGATTTACTCATTCAAGGAAAGATAATATTTAAATTCACGATTGCTTGTTTTTTCTCAAGTAGCCAAGATCGGAGCAATTGCCATCTCTCCACTTCCCCATCTATGACTTTCTCCATCTTTCATGGTTAATTACTATCAATAATTCATAGCCCAGAAACAAATTAATGAAAATTCATTCTTAAAGGGGAAGAATTTGTGGATGACATGGCATTTGAGGTTGCACATAATTAGAAAATATTCGTACTTTGATACCTGAATTGCAAAAAATTCAAGCACAATAACTGAAGTGGCAAAACAACAAAAAGGTTGATGTATTTTTCTGTATTTTACCCATTAGGACTCTTGTTTTACCCATTTGTATTTCTATAATACTCCCTAATATTTGAACAAAGGGAGTAATTAATTTGCACAAGCTGTAGATTGTTGTTGATATAACTAATTAAGAAAGATCAGAAGATGCAAATTACATATACGTTTGATTCCAAGTAGAAAACTAGAAGAAGTGAAGGAACACAAGAAGAAAAGTAGAGATACAGAGCTCAAGAAAGGTAGGTTTGGCTTTATAAATTTGCTGATGGAGAAACAATTGCTCAGTGAAAGTACTTGCATGCGATTAGCTTTCTTCAGCATTACATTACATGTTAGTATCTTCAAACGAGTTGGATGACCTGCAAATCTAGAAATGTTTGGCCGGCAATAAAAACACTAAAGATTTCGAGTAACTGTAGGAAGACATGCAAATTAGACAATTAGCTTTACATATATAATCATATTGTACAATGAAATAGTGATCCATCATATATGAATCCGCTTTACATTTTGTCTGTATGTCAGTGAATTAGAGAAACTCTACACATTTGGTTTTCAATTCAACACACATAACACTACTATTTTAGTTTGTCCTCATTTACTCTTAAAGTATCAAATAAGAAATTGCAGTTCAGAATCTACCTTTGTAGAATGAGGATGAAGTTTCAGGTAATTAGTGCAACTCATCAGTCTAGGCAGATCGTCTGCAGCAGATTCAGACATCCAAGGCACAGTAAGTAGTTTGATTCTCATGAGAGTAAACTTGCGATTCAGCACTGCCAAACCACCAAGAGGAAGCCGTGGGGCACCGGTCAAAATTCTCTCGAATTTCAAGTAACCATGCACATCAAAACACACAAGTTCAAGTTCTAAGTTGAAATTACCTGGTTTCAGAATGTAATTGGGAAAGGCAGGTAGTGAGAAATCCAAAAAGAGATCTTCAACCAGAACCCCACGGCCTATTGAGTTTATGTTCTTCAGGCAAAAACGCATTTGTAATTCTAGCAATTGCCTCCCCAGTTGAGCATCAGAGGATCGAATATTATGCAAATCAAGCCCCTACATCAATAAAGAATTCTTTTCATCATAATCACCAAATTGATAGCCAAGCTGACATTAAAGGGAGGAACATCGTGACCGAAGACCTTGTTCAATGCACATGATCAATATTATTATATTCTATAAAATGAAAGTTGAATTACCCATATAATCAGTTATGTAAGTTGAATCTGAAGGAATGATTACTCCTATACTTACTACCAACATTAAGAATAATCTGTACTGATAAATGACAGATTAAGAAAGCGCAAACCATAATGTACCTTGGTAATCAACCTATGCAAATCTTCTTCAGCAGATTCGGACATCCCAGATGCTGCTGTGTGATTCAACTTGTGATTCAACAGTAGCAAACCACCAAGAGGAAGCCGTGGAGCACCAGTCAAATTTTGAAAGAAAGCACGCTGTTGTATGGTAAATTCTATCATAATCTCTACTAACTACAGACATCAAAATACAAGTAGTTCAAGCTCTAAACTGAAACTTGCCTGATTTCAAAATGTAATTGGGAAAGGAAGGTATTGTGAAATTCAAACATAGATCTTCAACTAGAACTCCACGGCCTACTGATTTTTTGTGCTTTTGGTAAATATGCACATGCAATTCTAGAGATTGCCTCCCCAATTCAGCATCAAAAGATTGAATATCACGCAAATTGAGCCCCTACAGCAGTCAAGATATCTATTCATCACAATCACCGCTAAACAATCTAAGTTGACATAAAAGGAAGGATCATGTTTATATAAATTTAATCAAGACTTGGACAGAAGACCTTATTCGATACACATGATTTATTATTATCCTATGGATTAAAAGACAGATTTCATCGGGTAATTATGAATTACTCATACAATCAGCTATGTATACTGAATCTGGAAGAATGATATATACTTGCCGGTTACTACCAACACTAAGAAAAAAGAGTATTAATAAATGACAGATGTTAAAATGAAAATCTTGATTTAAGTTTATTGAGGAATTGGACAGAAGATCTTGTTTGACTCAGATGATTGTTATCATTTGTACGAAGTGACAGATTTCATAGATAATCACAAATTACCCATATCACTAGCAGATTTGATATATATACTTTCAGTTTAATATCTCAAATAGAAATTAAGAACAATAAAAATAAAAATCATGAAACAGAGCACACCCTGGGTAAGAGAACAAAACAAAAGAGAAGAAATTGAAACTAAATGCAAGAAGTTATAAAAACATGTAAGAAACAAGAACAAGAAATGGAAGAAAGAAAGGAGGAATTCAGAGTACCTGGTACGCCATTACAGAAATTTCCATCAAACCCACTTTCTTGAAGCTCTGTTTTTTTTTTCTTCTCTTTTCCGAAAAAAAGAACTTGGTGGGTCAGAGAGCTCTGACCCAATAAGCCCCAAGAAGGGCTTTAAGCGAAGAAATGAGAAAGAATGGCGACAGTGAGTGCAATAAGCACCACCATCGCCGTGAAAAAACAAAACATTTCCATTAACATTCTCTTTGCAGTCGAAGAAGAAGTAGGAGGATACACGGGTTTCTTCGCTTTGGGCATTTTCACTTTCCCCATTATCGGTTTCTTTCGACTAGTTTTGGAGTATTGGATACCGACTCTGGGAAACGGCGTGATATAAGATGATTTCCAAACCATGACCGGAAACGATGACGGAAATGATATGGGACTACTATTTTCTTTCCCCGACAATGGGACTCTCCAATAGATTTATATATATATAGTGCCAACAAAATAGAATTGTTGCGTCCAAGTGGCTATACAAAGTCGCGTCGTAATGCTCGAATTTTAGCTTAAACAAAACAGAATTTTAATGCTTACATTTTATATAAATCAATTTGAGTTACATAAAAATTTTAACTGAGCGAATATTGTGATATCCAAACCTTCAAATTTACTCGTTTAACTTATTAAATTTTAAATTAATTATCAAATTTTGTTCACTATATACCAAATATAATTTTAACTAATTAATTTTGGATCAAACATATTTCAAATGAAATCCGAATAGTTTATTTTTTTTTTAATTTTTAAACCAACAGAGTATTTGAATATACTTTTATTGTTTAGTCTCTATATTATTTATTAGAGCATACTTTAATATTCAAATACTCTCTTGGTTTAAAAATTAAAAGTATATATTTTTTTTAATAAAGTGCAATTTTTAAATCATAATTTTACTTGTGTTATGAATTCTGTAAAGGTTCAAAAGAATAAAAACTTGTGAAGCATGAGGAATTGTGCTTATGTATAATGTTATATAATATACATTATGAAATATATATACACTTAATATATAATGTGTATTTATAATAAATCATAATTTTCTTTTTGGCTAAATTACGTATAATTGTTTATATGTGGAGTATACTAAGAGGTCAATACATATGTTTTTGTCTTGAACTAGTTTTTTTGCTAGTTCTTAACAAGTCAATAAGGTTATGCTACCCATATAAGAAGTCTAAAAGACACCTAGATAAACTTTAAAATCAAATATTTAAAATTAAAACAAAATTATTAGATACATTTAACTCAGTTGACTCATATTAATTATTGATGAGGGGATCAAATGCCCAAGCTCGAGTTAATGTCTGTTACGATCTTTAGTTGAAATGCAGAACACGTAGTTCAGCTTGTTTGAACAATCACTCCTACAAAATTTTAAAGAAAGCAGGCCCAAAAAAAGCCTTCTTTTCGTCTTCATTCGCTCTCTCTCGATCTGTGTTTCTACTCTAGCTTCAAATATGGGCTTATTAAGAAATTTTACTGGTGTTGTAATACCGTGGACCAAAATCTGTCAAAGGTTGTCGAATTTTCAAATTTTTAACAAAAACATAAAACACTTTGAAACTCAATAAAAACTTCAAACGCATTCTCTCGATCTATTCAATGATGGTCAGTGGGCGTGCTTAATTTTCACAAACTTAATCGATCTTATGAGCAAAACCTGATATGAAACATGTTGGTATAAATATGTAGTCATATATAGAAATTGTTGGGTGGAATATATCATGAGCGTAGAATAGGTAGAAACCAAGAGGGGTAGGAGTGCAGGGGAAGTTTAAAACTTGGGAGATATCGCTTGATTGTTCCATCTTCTAGGTCCAACACTCCGCCCTCGCGGGTGACTTTTGGGACGTGAAAAACACTATCGAAAGGGAGCATAAACATGAAGTGAATGCAATTCTTTTTCATCATCTTGTGCTGCTCTTGTCCTGCAGCAACAACTCTCTTCTGATGGTCTTCAGGCCGAGAATGAGACGACGTCCTAGTTGGAATGGAAACAGAACCGTTTTCCGTAAGAAATAGCACCTGATCACCCAAGCTCGTCACCCTCTCTATCATCATTCTCTGCTGCTGTCTCTTGCCCTTTGTGTTGTTGCGCTGCTGCTGATCATCAACAACATTGTCATTGTCGTCGTTCACGTCTTCCTCTTCGTCTTCTAGAATCACCTTGAATATTCTAAACCCCTTTGTGCTGTAATAATTGAAATAGTAACGCATATCTATTTCTTGATCGTCGTTGTTGTAATCTACATCATCTCCCTCCAAGTATTTTACACAGACGTCCAGGTTTTGTTGAATAATCAGTAATTCACCACCCACAGGCGACGACGACTCTACCAAGCAAGACCGACAGAAACCATTCTTACCAAAATAATAACATTGTCCTAATAAAGTAGCAGCAGCAGCAGCAGCACCCTCGCCACCACCATAATAGCCTTCTTGTAAATTATAACGAGAGAGGCCATTGAATTTGACAACTTTGGTAATGCATTTGATGATCACTTGTACTTGACAATCATAGTCATCTCTTAACCTGACACTATGAGCTTCCATTACTTCACTAGTACTTGTGCCACCACTAATAATTACCTCCTCCTCCTCCTCCTCCTCTACAATCATTATTGAATCTAAAGTATAGAGTACTGCCATATTATTATTATTATTGCACTTACTCATGAACAAGATGTCGTCGTAAGCTCTATCATTCGACTTACCATGGAAGATGGTCCATTTCTTGTCCCCAATGGTGCAGAGTGCTAATGTGCTTTGTTCGAAGCATAAAAGCGCCACTACCATAGTTGTAGCATTATTCTTATTGCAGCAACAATATACTTCGATCCGATTAATTAATGCGGACAAATCATAGCCGCATGGTAAATTATCCACCTCTTGTTTGTAATGCGGTATTGTGGATAAGGAAGGAAGTTGATGTATAACATTCTGTCCTTGAGGAGGAGGAGCTGATGATGACGATGAAAGAAGATTAATCATGGGATTCCATAGGAAAAGCTTAGGATTAATGTAATATGATCCCGCCGCTATGATACCCAACCAACCTCTGGAAGATCCACAACAACGTCCTCCACGCGCTTCACGAGGCAATTTAAGGTTGTAAAATCTACCTTCTGAGAAGCTATAGAAGCTTAGATAGTTGTCTTTTGCTGGTCCTTCCCCATAGGGGAGGAGTAGCCATGGAATGTCGTCGTGGTGATGAGCTGCAGCACTACTGCCATGGACAAGCAAGCGTTTGTTGTCCATGTAAAGCAAATGCCTCCATGATTTGCAGACTGCACTCATGCGAATGCGATCGCTTAAGCTCAGTCCTCTCTTAGAACCAATAATACCATCCATGATATCTCTAGTAAGCTCCTGTTGCCAGAAACTACTATTGCCGTCGTCGTCGTCGTCCTCGTCATCCGTGTATATGGTGGAAGAAGTAACAAATGGGAAAAATATTGTTGCCACCAATTTACTAATAAGAGGACAAACTGCTGCTGATTTTTTAATTATGAAATTCGAAGAATAATTACAAGGGTAGAACATCTTGGAACAGAAGAAGCTACGATGAGCAGCACTAACAAGTGAGAGCAAGTCTCCAATATTTGTACAACCGTGAAACATTAAATCCAGCATCATTATTATATATTGAGTACAGAGTATATGCTAAATCTCGTATTCGTATGTGGGTTATTTTTTTGGGTTGTGAGTTATGCATTGACGTAATCTAAATATATATAGGGGACGGATCCGACGACCGTTTTATAAAAGGACTAATTCAAATTCTATTTGGTTAAGGATTTAGTAAATAATTTTTAGTTAAACTACGTAACTAATGTATATAATTATCTTGACCGAAAAGGAAAAAAGGAAAAGAAGAAAAAGTTCCTATCTTCAACAATCTGCCTCTTTATCGGTTATTCAATTCTCAAATGTTGATTTAATTTCTGATTGTCTGGGCGATCTCTTGGGAAAATCATTTGTGTAATCCTTCCAATAGCTCATGTATAGAAGGAGAGATATTTGATAAAAAATGTTTTAACCGTTGAGAGCCGTCATTCAAACTTTGTCCGGATCGGAGACAAATTTCGTTAGGGCAGTGCATTTTTGCTTGCATCACCAATCTACAACATTGTTTCTCGCTCCTTATTTTTAATTTGTAGTTTGACTTTTCTGCACTTTATTATAGGTAAATTTTTATGCAGGTTAAATTTTTTATTCATATTAATTTTAATTTATTAAGTTTTTAAAAATTTCATAAAATATTTAATACGTATCAAAATTCATCTAAAATGACCTGTAGAAAAGTCAAACTATAAACAAAAAATAATGACCTCTAACAATATAATTTGTAGCGATAATAATGACAAACTACGAATCCATGAAAAATATAAATATTCTTTAATTTACAAGAACGAGATCTCCAAAATAATGTAATTTGTGTTGATAATAATGTCAAAAAGATTAAAGAGATGATTACAAATAATCCCAATCGATAATTATAGTAGATCGTAAACTCTAGAATTTTTTAATCTAAATAGGAATTGAAAATATTAATAATTCTAAAACCAAGTAGAAAAAGGAAATAAACTGATAACAATAAAAATTCTAATGAGACTCAAATTTAAACCGAAACAACCAACTAAAATAAATCCAAAACAGATTAGTATTTGGATCCAGCCTCAACATCATTCTCGTAAAATCGTTATTTCTAAAGGCATGTTATTTTTCATGAAGATGTTTTTCCCTTCTTAACTGAAATCACTCCTCCTGAAGCCATTAAAGCCACCACATATGATGCATTCTTTTCAACACCATTAAAACTGTGAGAATAATATAACGGAGAAGAGCCAAATCTATTCTTTAACTGGTGAGAGGGATCTTGAATTTTACCAGTATATCAGCTTAAAATTCTAAATCTAATATATAATATCAAGTTTCATTTTACAGAAAGGGAAGCTAAACCTTACAAATGGCATGTAATTGTTCTGTAGAAACTAATACCTGGATGAGCCAAAAACAACTCAAACACCTAATTCAAGCTACCTCCCTTGGGATAGGAGAACACAACATGTTTAACGTAAAAAATTGAACTGAACAGCTCCATCAGTTACACAAGGGAGGATACTAAAATGTAAAGTCTTATAACTGCAGCTATCAACCAGCAGGACTTGTTGCAAATGACTTGTCAATGGTACTGACCCTTTCAGGGGTTTGAGAGTGCATCGACATATGCAGAGTGGAACCTTCTGTAAAACTGTAAAATTTCACCCAACATTAGGAAGAAGTTAGTGGATATGACCTCAAAACTTGATCCATAGATTTCAATAAAAATAACAATAACCTATAATTTAATAACTTTATTGCTATAGTTTTTTTTTCTTTTAATTTATCATCACTTTTATACGACCTCAGTCTCATGCCATTTGAGACATTAAATTTTTCACACTTATTAAGAAAAAAGTGGAGTTGTGATCAAAATGTTTATATTGTTTGTCAAAATCAGAGGTGAAAAATGAATTAATTTGAAATTGATAAAAGTTATAGAAAAATAAAATGGTCAAAGTAAAATAAAGTGATGTGATCAAAAATTCTGCAAGGTAATTGATGATTGTATGAGTGTATGCGTGAGTTTTTAGACAGTGAAAATAAGAAGTAAAATTGTGTGATATAAAATAAAGTATATAGATATTGAAAGGTATTTTTGATAAATTAGATAACTTTCTATAAAGGGTAATGTGAATTTTTTGAATTCTTTCAAGTTCCTTTATATATATATTTCACACTATATATCTTTACCCTTACAAAAAGATTAATTTTTCTATACAAATATTAAGCTAAACACCAAAATTAAAATTGGGATCATTTACATATATATTGATTTTTTGAATATCTATTCAACTTGTACGATTAGATTTCAAAGGGAATATAAAGTGTTAGATATAAAAAAAAAGGAGTATAATTAATAAATAAAAAAAGAATAAATGTACAATTACAAAAAAGAATTATTTTTAATTTCCCTTAGTTAAACGTTACATATCATTTACAAGATAATTGTTCAAATGACTTTACATGTTATAAAAGATTAATCATTGTAATTCTATTACGCACTTACGCATTTACGCATCACAAGAATGATTGCACTCGGCGGTGAAGCCAGGATTTCGTAGTTACGGGGCGGCCGGGCAACAACTTTTTGCGCGCACACATATATACAGAGTGCATGTATTATTTCTTCTTTTGTTTAAAGTAAATATTTATTTTATCTTTTCAAAATTGAACAAATTTTCAAAACTTTAAGTGATTTTAAAATACCGCAATAAATTTTGTTTGTAATGCTTTTTCAATACTTTATAGATCCAATAATTTTATTCACTAAAATATCATGGCTCTAGTTTTATCTTACTTTTGAAAAGTGTTATATTAATTTTAAGAAGTAAAAATGTATGTCTAAATTGTACAATGGACTGAGCACAAACTACAATATTTATATTCTCTACCTTTGACCTTAAAAAAAAAAGAGAGAGAAAACTTATCAATCTCCTAAATAACCTATATACAATGTATTAGAATAATTAAAGTTATGATAACTACAATAATTAATTTACAAATAACAGAAACTTAAAAGTAGCTCAAGATTAATTTTTATTTTTTGGACAGCCCAGGCCATGGCCTATACCTGTAACAAACTCACACCACTCGAGCATAACTAACTAATTCTCTAACTAACATCATAACTAACATACAAAGGTGAAATGACTCTGGAGACAATTAATGAGGCAACATTTTATTTGACTTGTTGATTAAAGAAAAGTTACTTTAATACTCCCTATATTTTTCTAAGTAGCTTTTTTGAACTAAAAACATACAAATCAAGATCGATATTTAATAAGCATGGCGTTATTATATAATTACCCGGATATAATTTGTATTGAAAAAAGCGTTATTCTATAATTACATAGATACAATTTTTATGGAAAAAACCAAGTCAAAGGAAAAAGTTTACATGCAAGAGAATGATATGTTAATAAAATAAAAATAAACAAATGAAAGGACTTGAAAATTCAAATAACTACAAAATTTTATTCATATAGTAAATCATCATTCTCAATAAAAAATTCATTGATCTCTGTGAATTCCAACAATTTCAATAAATTTTCTCTAAATTAACAATTTAACATAGAATTTTATGTAAAGCATCCTCCACCAAATCTCATTCACTAATCATCAATTAAATAACAATACAAGTATCTAGTTTATATATTCTAAACTTAGTACAAGTTATCTCAAAACATGATGCAAAAATATAAAACTTTCATTATTTATCTTAGGCACTAGTCATATTCAAAGAATATACTAACCATTTTTTATTAACATAGTTTGATGTATAAATGTCTAATTCAACTCTTGAGAACTTAACACCAAACACATATCAAACTACAATATATCATCACCAAGTTTTGAATCATAAAACAGTTTGTTATAAAAGTATCTAGTTTAACATAAAATAACTTAGTATCAATCACAAAATAAAACTATTTCTCATCACCAGCAAGTTTTCAACACATAGAACCTGTCCAATTATGATTTCTCTCGTGAAAGATAAAAAACCACACATGTCTTATTTTGAAATGTTATAACCTCATACCTAATACGATTTTATTATTATGTATAATCAAATTTAGAATGACAGAAGAAGTCATGAGAGACATACATCAAATTTGGAATGATGTAAATAAACTATAACATCAAGATATATCAAATAACAATACTCAAACAAATATATTAAGATTAAATCATACTAGGTCACAAATTATTTAAGAGATTCTAATATAATGGTTTTAATTTTATCTTATTCGTAATGAACTTGTAATGAAAATTCATTATTAAAACATATTGTAAGAGCAAATGCATTGACATTTTCCTTAACTATTAAAGAGTGTTCAAACAAAAATTTGTGCAATTTGCTTTTCACCACTTATACAAAATACATTATAAATTTATCCTTTAAATATCTAGAACAAAACTTCTATCGACTCTGTTTCTCAAACAATAAAAACAAGAGTATAGAGTTCTAACTTCAAATCATACCATAGATTTACAATACAAATCTTCACCACCTTGTGTACACATTATACACCGATATTATGAGGTCATCAAATATCCTATTAAAATAAGAGGATTCTAATAACATATATAATATCATTGAGTACCTACAAAATATCTTATCAGTGTCTAGGAAATCTCATATCTTATCAATGTCTAAGACATCTCATAGATATATTAGAATTACAATAAATTTACTAAATATACCAACTACAAAAGTTATGTTAATATTTTTGTAAGTTATTACACACATGAGACTACCGACTAATTTAGATTAATCCAATTACCCTATAAATTTACACTAAATCACATGGTATCTCAATCTCATTGTATTACTATATCCATCATAACAAATTGACTAAGATAAATTTTTGTCTATCACATTAATTCACTAACTTACCAAAACGTTTAAACAGTCCCTAACAATACTTTGTTTGACATACAACATGGGTAAAAACATTTACTTGAATCACCAACAATAAATCTCAAACTCTTTATTTTATGTCAAAACTATTGTAATTTAAATATTTATACAAAATATTAATTTATAGTTTGATTAATTAACATATTTAATTATCAAATTCTTACGTAATAAACCTTTCAAGTTGATCTGTCTAAGTCACTGTACGTATAACCAAAAATGTATTCATATCTACAATAATATAACAACTAGAAGAATATTTATCAAACTCACATGACAAAAAAAAGAATAAATATCGTAATAAATCATTACCTAATCTAAACATATAGTCATTAGTTATGAAAAGCTAGCTAGGGCTTGGCTAGGGTCCCGGTGGAGGCAGATCGAATTGAAAAGGTAGGTGTAAACCAAGAGGGGTGAGACTGTAAAGGAAGTTTAAAACTTGGGAGGTATCGTTTGATTGTTCCGTCTCCTAGGTTGAACACTCCACCTTCGCGACTCACTTTTGGGGTGTGGAAAGTACTCGTTGAAGGGAATGTAAACAGGAAATGAATGCAATTGCTGCTGCTGCTGCTGGGAAGACTTCTTGAATTATTAACAACCGAAACAGAAGCATTGTCTGCGACAAATAGCACCTCATCATCGCCTAACCTTTTCGTCTCTAATAACATCATCTTCTTCTGGTTGTTGTTGTTGATGTTAATGTTAATGTTGTTGTTAAGATCGTCGTCCACCACCTTGAATACTTCAAACCTCTTCGTCTTGTTATAATCGAAAAAATTAATCGGGTCCATTTCTTCATCATCGTATATACCTTCTTCTCCTCCTTCTGGGACTAGTACCCTTATATACAGGTCTCCCTTCTGTTGAATAATTAATAATTCACCACGGACTGACGACTCTACCAAGTACATGTTACCAACTAAGTCCTTAGCAACATAATAAAGAGGTTGTTGTAAAGGAGCATAAACTCCTCCTGCGGCTGCTGTTGCTGTTTCTGGCATTTGTAGTTCGTAATAACCAAGTGGATCAAATCGGTTGACTTTGGTAATGCATTTGACCGTTACTTGAAAATCATCTCTTAAACTTACACTACTAGTATGAGGTTCCACAACCTCACTACTAGTACTTACGGAGTACTGCTCATCATCCCTTATTTCTAATGAATCTAAAGCATAGAGTATTATGTTGTTGTTGTTGATGTTGGGGCCCGTGAATAAGATATCCTGGTAAGGTCTGTCATTAGATTTACCTTTGAAGATGCTCCAACTACCTTTTTTGTCATCCCCCACGGTGCACAATGCTATGGTGCTTCTGTCGTCGCATAACATTGCTACAACCAGACTAGTACTAGCAATACTCGTAGTATTATTGTTGGTGTTATTGCACCAACATACTTCGATCCGATCGATGTATGCAGAGGCATCAAATTCCAATGGTACATCATCTATCAGTTCCGTGTAACCGGGGATTGTTGTTACGGAAGGAAGTTGATGTATTAATTCAGCATCAAGCAGATTAGACATGGGATTCCATAGGAAAAGCTTAGGATTGTAGTCTGATCCTACCATCATTGCCAACCAACCTTTGGAACATCCACAACAACGTCCTCCACGCGCTTCACGAGGCAATTCTAGGTTGTAGAATCTACCTTCTGACAAGCTATAGAAGCTTAAGTAGTTATCTTTAGCATCAGCTGGCCCTGGCCCTTCCCCATAGGGGAGCAGCAGCCACGGAATATTGTCGCCATGGACATGCTGCAGCAGCAGCAAGTGTTTGTTGTCCATATAAAGCAAATTTCTCCAAGATTTGCACACGGAACTCATGCGAATGCGATCGCTCAGGCTCAATCCTCCCCTTGTGATAATACTTTCCATGATATCTCTACTAAGTTGATCCTCCCAGTAGCTACCATCATCATACTCATCATCCGTATATTTTGAAACATGTAATGATGGCGGCGGCGGCGGCAGCGACGACGTTATTAATTTATTAGTGTAGGGAAAAACAACGGACCGGTTGATAGAAAACGGTGGAAAATGAGAGTAGTAGTGCTTTGAAAGTGAGAGGAAATCTCCAAAATTTGTGCAAGCGTGAAATAGTAAATCCATCATTACTAATATATTCATTATTAAATCACTGGCTAGTACGCAGCTTATCGTTGTTATGTGGCACTAATATATATATATAGATGACGAAATAATATTTAACGTAAAGGAACCAAATCCAAATTCTACTTGGACAAGGATTTAGTACGTAATTAAATAATTTGCACATTAATATAATTAATTATGAGATCGATCATGTACATATCCTAATAGGATTCAACAATCTTCCTCTTCTAGAAGCAATTCAAGTTTTGTCGAATTAATTCTTTTTTTTTATGCCTACTATACGTTCAACGGTAGACATATATATATGGCGAGTAAAGTACTACAATATATTTTCAGAATTAAACAAGTTAATTAGAGAAGTAGCTATATTCAACTGAACGAGCAAAAACGAAGAGCTCTGCTACAAATTCTGAAACTTAATTAAGCGTACTATTATTTCTACAGTTTATGTTATTCTTATTCTATTCGGGATGTAACTAATAGTGTTTAATTTAATAAGAAATAATGAGACTAGTCTTTATGGTCATTGTTTTTCTCTTGCGCAATATTTAAAAATTCATGTATTTATATTCTTTTTTGCATATATATATATATATATATATATATATATATATATATATACACACATATATTATAAATTATCTATTTTTTAAAGTTATATAAGATAAAATATATTATTTTAATATTTTTTTAGTTGTAATTATATTATGATACATAAGTATATTGTCTAAATCTTATATATATATGTATATATACACACACACACACACACAACTTTTTTTTATTGTTTTAGTTGTAATTTTTTTAATTTTTCAGTGTATTTTTTTCCAAATATTTTGATTTTTTAGAGTATTAACATATTTGATTCTATTGATTCTTTTCATATTCCAATTTGAAATCGAAGTAAAAATCGTTTAACATCAAAACCAAATAGTATTTGAATTAATGAAATTATTTTTAACAACAATAAGAAAGAAAATTAAGTTAACCGAATTAAAAAATGACTCAACGGAGTAATAAATTCAATAAAAATGACTTTCATATAACGTGATCAGGGGTAGAGGCATCCATATGGCAGCATATCAAGTAATTTATATTCTAATAACCTCCACAAGAATAATGTAGTTAACCTCATATCGATTTTGATTAAATGGATTAAGTAATTGTGTACTTAATAGATACGAAAGCTAAATAAACTTGAAGGTGAACAACTTTGTGAAAGAAATAAACTTAATTTAATTATCATACTCCTTCCATTATATTTATATGATCAATTTTGCTTTTGGTAAGTTAAATTGGCTCATTTTCAAGCTCGAAATTTATGAGTTTTGAGTAAAATTTTGAAAAGATGAAACTTGAAATCAGTAGTGTTTTAGGACTAATTTACGTAATATGTAATTGTGTCGATTAAAAGAAAATTTAATCTATGCAAATTTTGCTTTTGAAAATGAGTTTTTTATTTTGATAAGTCAAAATTAATCTTATATTTTGGAGTAGATATATAAGTATGACGTATTTGATCAAAATTTTTGTAGCGTACTGATGTTTACAATTTTGGTTGAGCTTTTCTATTAAGCCAATTGAGTACTGAATCTAAATTATTTGACTTTTGACTAATATAATGTTTATACACGCATAAAATATTTGAATGATAAAAAAGATTTTGAGACTCAACATTATTGTCATTAGAGCAATATTATAATTAGTTCAAATCTTTATATCTAACTTTAAAAAATATTAGTAAAATCCACCAATGCTGAATATAATTTTTGGCTCTACCACTGAACGTCATACTTCTATAAAAATGACTTTCATGTAATTCCATATAATAAGCTTAGTGTACATAACCATGGATCATGCTGACTCAGTTTCATTCCTAGACATTTTCATCTTTCAAAAGAATTAGCTTGCAACTCGTGCATTTTTACATTAAAATTGATGTAAGTATTGTATTTATCAAATTAATCTAGTTAATTAGTATTACTAAAAGTATTAGATTAATTGTAATTTTGCTCACAATATAAAAAAGAAGAGATACTCACCTCCCGATCCTTTTTGTAAAAATAAGGAGAAAGTCACCTCCCCTATTAGGGCGATGGTTTTCATTTTTAATTTACTGTTTCGTCTCTATAAGTGGCGAAAAGTTTAGAGATTAGAATTTTTTAAAATAGTTTAATAGTTTTTGTCATGTGCTTTTTTTTTATTGGACTAAATTGTTAAAATAAAATTTTATTTTGAACTGTGCCCCTAATAGAGATGGTACTTAATTTTTTTAAGTTCTCTGTCACTACCTCTATTAGTGACGTGTTTCTTAAAGTTTTAAATTGATGACAACCATCAGATATATTGATAACAGTAGAGACACCGTTAATTTAAATTTAATCTATAACTAACGTAAATTATGAATCAAATTTAGTTACTTCTTAATCAAATTTTATCTATTGTCGGGTTAAAATTAAGCATTGAACAATAAATTGTACTCCGTATTGTTTGTTGATCCTTTTAATTCTTACACAAGGGTTTTTAACTTCTGGAAGAGGGTTTTGAGGATGGCTAGCTTGCACTTAATTAATTCTTGATGATCAAAGCATTATATTAGGTGGGCTGTAATTACGGATATTGCCACTAAAATCGGTGAAGTATTTGTTTTTTTTTTTTTGTTATATAGGAGTTTGACACCTAGAAACTCATACGCACACTCATCAACTATCTTATACGATTTTTTATTAGTTTTTTTTTCAGACCACTGACCTCTTCACTTTTCACACACACTTACACACCTATCAACTATTTTGCGGGATTTTTTATCTACGCTTATCAACTATCTTGACCTCTCCACTTTTCACACACTTACACAATCATCAACTATCTTACATAGTTTTTTTATACACTTACACACCTATCAACTATCTTACACGATTTTTTATTTTTTATTAGTCCACAAGTTTCAAAATTCGAATCCTGACCACTCCACTTTTCACACACTTACATACCCATCAGTTATCTTGTAACATTTTTTATTAGTATATTGATAGAGTCATTATTAGCATGATATTTGTAATTATTTATATGTGATTTTGAGTAGTATCTATACTAATATTTATATTTTTTGCTTATTTAAATCATAGGAGAATTTTGGATAAAGTGGAGGAGAAAACACTTAATTTTAGAAGATTTTTAAGGCTTTTGCTGACCAAGAGGTGCACGGGCAGAAATGGTGTTGAATTAGCGCGTGGTCACGCGGAATTGGAAGTTGGAATCAGATGCAGGGACATGATTGCAAAATTGAAGAAGTTTTGGGATCAAATTATAATATCTGCAAACTGCAGGGACCAAACCACAATTTTCGGAAACTACTCTGCAACCCTGTGCGAGCTGAAGGACCTGGAGGTCATTTCCGTTAGTTTTTTTTTGCCCAAAGCTTGCGGCAACCCTAAATTTCACTATATATATTAGTTTTCATTAGTTTTAATGATAAGTTTTGACTACCACACAAGAGGCAAGCGGCTGAAACTTAGGAAAGAAGTTTTCTCTCAGTTTTTTTTTTTGGACTAATTCAGTAACATTTATTTATGAATTCTTGTGTTGTTATTTTAATTATATTTAGTAGCTAAACCCTCTTTTCTAGTTGAAGGTTTATTGAAACCCTGATTTCATGCAATTGTGAGATCAAATTGGTTCATATTCTCATGTTTTCTTAAGTATTTATTTAATTTTTGTTTTTATTGTTGATGGTTGATTTGGTTTAATTGAACAAGGGTCTATGTGTTGATTGTATTTATTTAATTTATGTTCTTATTGTTGATGGTTGATTTGGTTTAATTGAACAAGGGTCCGTGTTTGATTATTTTATATTGGTCTATGGCTATTTAAAATGGAAACTCTAGAATTGTTTGTTAGTTTTAATAAGTGACAATCAATTTCTTAGACTGTCTAAGTAAGCAGTTAATGCATGTTGTGAAATTAAATAATCCAATTTAAATAAATCCGCTTGTGAATTTGTTGGTTGGAATTGGGTTCCTCGATCTATATTTTAATGTTGTTGGGATATTACAATCCTACGAGTTTCTTTAGAGATTGTCTTCTGATTAGTTAGTAATTAACGAGCTTACAGTAAGGAGAAATTGGTTGTTAGGTCGTGCCAACAACTATAATCAATTTATTTGTGAATTGTATGAGTTATCTTTGCATCAATGATCAATTGGTTGAATCAATGTGGAAATAATTTCTTTGACTAGAAGCTTTCTCTCTATTGAATTTTTTTCTTAATTTTATTTGCTTTCATTAAATTGTCTTTTGTTTAATTAATTTGTAATAATTAGTAAACTTAACAAATCTCTAGATTGGTTACTTGACTTTTAATCAGATATAAATTCACTTCCTTGTTCCCTGAATAGACGACCCTACTCACTGTTATACTACTAAATTTGTTAGGAATAAGTTCTTTTATTATTTGTTGATTTGACACCCATCATATATAAAATTTAAATCTTCTACCTTCTCAATTTTTGAAAGAAAATAATTGATTACGGTAACGACGGCCAGGTCTAAAAGGTGAAGTATTTGAATAGTATGATTTGTGACCACCTTATTGTGGAATGATAACATTCACAATTAAAATAAATAAATAAACAAACAAACATGTTGACAGAAGCTGAAAAGTGTAAGCTGTTAATACTCGATCGGTCTAACACGTACACGCGGTGATATGGTTATAGCATCTTATTATAGCTTTGCTACTAGTGAAGCTTCTCTATCCTTGTTTTTTCCTTCTATTATTATAAAAATGGTGGTCGTAAGTGTCATCACCGTATGATAAACTGTATTACCATCAAGGCCACCTAACACCAACTAACTTGCCACCTAAGAACTAGCTTGACACGTGTGCAGTAGTAGTAGTCTCAGTAGTCCCGGCTGTATCCTCCACTATAACGACTGTTCTCCCACTTACACTGTGTTTTAGAGTTTTGAAAGTAAAGAAAAGAATTTTTTTTTAAAGAATATGGCAAGAAGGAAAAAAAATAAAAATTAAATAATTTTCTTTCGTTTGTTCCTGAGTCTAGTGAAAAGAAAAAAAAGTATCATATGAAATTTTTTTTCTTTTATTTCTCAGTTAAGAAGAAAAGAAGAGAAACAATAATAATTTATAATTATATCCATATGTACTATTATAGACTTACTTGGGATACACATGGTATAACAAAATTCAACGAAATTATAATAAGTGCATCTGGGTATAATAAATTATCACTTAAATCCAATTTTCTTTCTCTCCCAAATCTTCTCATATGTGGGAAGAAAATATTCAACTGAAATTGAAGCATATTTTCTTCACCTTCCTTTCCCTTTCTTTCAGTAGAAAAACTTAGAACACGCTCCGTAAAGAAATAGTTCATAATTTTTCTCCTTCCTTTTCTTTTCTTTCAAAAAAATATCTCTGGAACACAGTGTTAATGTGGAGTTAATTGCAAAAAAATAAAACAAAACATATATATGGACAAATTAAGAAAAAACAAATAAAAATAGAATAATTACTAAAAGATGTAGTTACTTCCTCCATTCAATAAAAAAAAGCATTTAAATTTTTGACAACTATTAATTTTGCATCTTTGACCAACAATTAAATGTACAAATAATAAGTTTTTTCATGAAATTTATTATGAATTTTTAAATTATGACGAGATCTATAAATTTGTAATTGAATTTTTTTTAATTTATGCAAAAATAACAAAATTTTTTTTTAAATATAACTCCTTTTTTAAACAATTTTTTTTTTCAAATCAAACTCTGTTTTTTTGAAACGGAAGTAGTTCATTTTTAACCTAACGTCTCATTAAAAACATCAACTCTAATATCCCAAATAATTATTGTTTATTCTCATTACAAAACTCTTTTTTTCTTCTTGGTAAAATTTCATTATGGAACTCTATAACTAGTCCCTCCAATTTCTTTTAAATATATCTAAAAAATTTCTCCCTCCACATAGATTAAGTAAAATGATTTGTTTTATATATATATATATATATATATATATATATATATATATATATATATCATTGATAATTAATGACTCGATTTCTTCTTTTTAATCTTTTCTTAAAAAATATAAGGATAATATTAAAGATCTTGACCAATATATTAAGGGTATAGATAATTAGGAAATTTGTATATCCAAAGTCCTTTAATTGACTTGAAATTAATAGATGGACTAATTATGTAGAGAGTAATTTAGTATTTTTATAGTATAAATAGGGAACTGTGTACAAAGAAAATCTCTTGTCTCACTTTTTCTGGTATACTCTTTCTACTCTAAAAAAGAGTAATATTTAAACTTTTAATTAATATTAATTTTGTATTTTTGACCAAAAATTAAATGTACAAATAATAAGTTTTTTTGTAAAATTTGCTATGAATCTTTTAAGTTATGACGAAATCTATAAATTTGTAATTCAAAATTTTTTAATTTATAGCAAAATAATAAAAAAAAATCAAATATAACTTTTTTTTGAAATAATTTTTTTTTCAAATGTAATTTTTTTTTGGAAGGGACAGAGTATTAAACATGATATAAATGCATTTTATTATATTTTCTAAAACAAAACGACATACCGTAAAAAATGAATGGAACAACGAATTAAACATGTATACGTACATACATAACTCTCACGAGTCACGGCTCCCACTTTATATATATATATATATATATATATATATATATATATATATATATATATATATATATATGTGTGAGCCGATTCATATCTAACGTTAACTCTGGAGTCTTTTGTAACTAACACATTTACAGCCGTCTAAGTAATGATCCAACGCTTGAGATCAAACTCAAAAAAAAAAAAAAATGCCTTCCGCCAGTGTTAGTAGCGGAAGGGAATATTTTTAAAAAAAAAAAAATTTACCCTTCTGCTACTAACACTGGCGGAAGAAATTTTTTTTTTAAAATTTTTTGCCTTCTGCCAGTGTTAGTAGCGGATGGGTAAATTTTTTTTTTTAAAAAAAATTCCCTTCTGCGACTAACTGGCGGAAGGCAAAAAAAAAAAAAAATTCCCCTTTCCGCCAGTAAGAGTGGAGGAAGGGAAAAAAAAAATTTCCTCTTTCCGCCACTCTCACTGTCGGAAAGTTGAATTTTTTTTTTTTGATTTTTTACTCATTAATATTACTGATTAATGATTCTACGTAATCAGTAAGAAAGAAAGTGGAGTAAATATATATTTGCCTTGTTCCTTAGCTAGATTAACATCATTGTTGGTATTATACTTAGAAGATGACCATTCAGATTAGAAAATGGTTATTAGGGCATAAGGTTGCCCAACAGGAAAAATTTCACTCGTCAGAAACTAACAAATATCTCATCAGAGACTAATAATGTCGCCTTAACCCATCGGAGACTAAGAGTTACATCATCAGAGACTATTTACTCATAAGAGACTGGTGACGTCATCTTAACTCATCGAAGTTTACGGCTGATGTCATCATCAGGGACTAATTAACTCATAAAAGACTGGTGACGTCATTTTAACTTATCGGAGACTAAGACTGATGTCATCATCAGGGACTAATTAACTCATAAGAGAGACTGGTGACGTCATCTTAACTCATCGGAGACTAAGACTGACGTCATCATCAAAGACTAATTAACTTATAAGAGACTAATTACGTCATTTTAACTCATCAGACACTAAGGCTGACGTTATCATCAAAGACTAACATTTGCTCGTCGGAGACTAACATTAACTCATCAGAGGCTAATGTTAACTCTTCAGAGACTAACTCCATCAAAGATTAATATTTACTCATTGGAGACTAACATTAACTCATCAGAGACTAACATTAACTCATCAGAGACTAATGTTATCTCGTCAGAGACTAAATTTATCCATGAACATGAATATGCAACAGAACGTAGCCTTTCTTTTAAAGCTTTGTTCTTCCTTGAAAATTTAGTATGCACGGCTAATATTTTCATAAAAAACAAAAAGCAGAGGAGAATATAAGATTCTTATCTCTTGGGTTGACGAAAGAAATCAAAATCTGTTTGAAAGTAATCGCCCAGAAGAGAGAATTTGGAATTATATGGAGATGGTAGGTTTAAAAAAGAACTTTGGAAAAGAAAATCTTTAGAAAAGGGGATTTTTTTTTTTTTTTTTTTTTGCCTTCTGTCAGTTAGTAGCAGAAGGGAATTTTTTTTTTTTTTAAAAAAAATATACCCTTCCGCTACTAACACTGGAGGAAGGAAAAAATTTTAAAATTTTTTTTTCTTTTCTGCCAGTGTTAATAGCGGAAGAGAATTTTTTTTAAAAAAAAAATTTACCCTTTCGCTACTAACACTGGTAAAAGGGAAAAAAGTTTAAAAAAATGCCTTCTGCCAGTGTTAGTAGCGGAAGGGTAATTTTTTTTTTTAAAAAAAAAATTCCCTTCCGCTACTAACACCGGCGAAAGACATTTTTTTTTTTTTGAGTTTGATCTCAAGGGTTGGATCATTCCTTCGACGACTATAAATGTGTTAGCTACGAAAAACTCTAGAGCTAACGTTAGACATGGATCGGCCCCCTATATATATATATATATATATGGGGGTCAATCCATAGCTAACGTTAGCTGTGAAGTCTTTCGTAGCTAACACATTTATAGCGGTTAATTGGATGATCCAACGCTGAAAATCAAATTTAAAAAAAAAATCTCTTCCACCAGTAAAACTAGCGGAAGGAAAAAAAAAATTGACCCCTTCCGCCAGTGAGACTAGCGGAAGGGGAAATTTTTTTTTTCTCCTTTCGCCAGTGAGACTGGCAGAAATGGCCAAATTTTTTTTCTCTCCTTCCACCAGTCTCACTCTTATGCTTGAAAGTAACAAGTGCAATATATTATAATTATAATATTTTATTATAACTCAAAGTATTATAGTATTTGATTATAATAACTCAAAGTATTTTAAAATAATACTATGAGTTATAATAAAATACTATGATTATAATAAAATATTATAATACTATGAGTTAAATATAATATTAATCATAATTATAATATAATCATAATGATAATTAGTAATCTAATATGTGTTAAATAATATTATGATTATACTATAATTATTATGATTATTAATTATTGTTTTAATTAATTAAGTACAATATTATGATTATAATCAAATACTATAATACTTTGAGTTATAATAAAATACTACGATTATAATATATTGTACTTGTTACTTTCAAATATAAGAGTGACAGAATAAGGAAAAAAAAATTTGATTGGCCCCCGTATATATATATAATCAAATTATAATCAAATTTTTTTGTTTTACCTACGAAAAACTTCATAGTTAACATTAATTATGGATTGACCCTCATATAACTAATATTAATTATGGATCGACATATATATATATATATAGAGAGAGAGAGAGAGAGACAAATTAAGCCATAAAGGTCATAATAAAAGTAAAAAAAATTTATGTGACGTACCAAGATTTGAACCTGTAGTAGACAATATATATATATATATATATATATAATTAATAGTACATAACATAGCTTTACTTGTTGCTATTAGGAGAAGAAGAAGAAGAGTGAAGTAGTAGATTAAGTTAGTAGGTTTGTGGTGGGATGGAGAATAGTAATAATAATGATAATAATAATAATAAGATTAGAATATTGGGATATTGTAGCGGAGGAGGAGGATGGGGAGGGCTGAGCCACCTGTATGTGACGGTGTTTCTGTCAAACTTTGGGATGATAATGGTGTATCCATCCATCACTGACGTTACCATGTCTGCCGTTTGTCCCGGTCAAGATCACTGCTCCCTTGCTGTTTTTCTCTCTGGTTTCCAACAAGCTGTATGTATATCTATTCTATATATATTTTATCTCTGTAACCATGTATCCATCATCTTCTGAGAAAAAATTATGCTGTCAAAATAAATGTCATATTGTCAAAATAATTATATTTTTGTGACACTTTATTTAATGTATTCTAGCAATAACATTTCTCTACATTTAATTTTTATAGTAGTAAACAACCTTGATCAGATATATACAAAACAAAAAGCCCACAAGATATATAGTCTTGAGCAAAATTAGCCTAAGTGTTCAGCCTCTTTGATTAAAATTAGTGAATCAACACTAATTTCTCTCCTCTTTGGTAGTTTCTTATGGCATTTTCGTCGTACATATGTAACAATTGTAAATAGATAGTACTTTACATTGTTTGTTCATTTCTCTTTCTGATTTGAATATCTAATCATTTATTAGTTTCTGTTGCAATTTCCAAATGCCCCAGTAGAAATTATCAGCATTCACATCATGAATGGAAAATAATAATTTGGTTAAATGGGTAGTACATACTATCAAATTGTCAAGGTTATCATACGTTTCTCCCTTTTTTTTTTTTTGCAAAAAAAAGAAAATCATTAGGTACAAATAAATTTATTAGGTAGTTTGCTGGGGGCCTGGGGCCCACACAGTAGACAGAGTTGAAGGCTGCAACCTTTTTCAAACGTAACAGTAAAAAATGTTGGCATTTTGATAAGGCTTATGATGTTGCATCTTTCCTTTCATCATTAAGGTGAAGCACACGTATCCATAAGATCAGATGGAGCCATCAGCCATGACTATGCTTTCTATGTTAGTTTACTCTAGTTAAATTCTAAGGAAGCCCACTTTTTCCTTGAACTTGAACACACCACCACCACCCCCGGGAGGTGGGTTGGGGGGTTGGCGTGAGGGTGGAGAGAGAGGGGATATTATGTAAGCATTTTGGGGTTCTTTCTGTATTGGAATGTGTTGATTAAGTAATCCATTTTCACTATTTTATGACCACTCTGCCTCGTAATTTTTTATTGACGATAGTTGTGCTTAAGAGTTATAAATCAATTTTATTTGTCTGTCACCTAAATATTAAAGAATTATCCCAAGTTTCTTATGGCACATCTAAATTGTTAATTATCATCTCTCATGAGCCACATAACGTCATAAATTTAAAATTACATCAGATATGACTCTATTTGGTAAAAGTTTGTTTGGTTTCAAGTGGTTTTTTGTTGGGTATATATC
This sequence comes from Centella asiatica, assembly GCA_014636745.2. NCBI lineage: Eukaryota > Viridiplantae > Streptophyta > Magnoliopsida > Apiales > Apiaceae > Centella > Centella asiatica. The sequence goes on from CM025781.1 coordinate 31,450,998, forward strand.
CTCATTAACAAAAGTTAAAAATCAAGTATCCTTGGAAAAAGTTATAAACAGTCAAAAGTTACTCGCATCTCAAAATTTTGATAAATTAGTGTGGGTTTGTGTGTGCATGCGCATGCATACGTGTATTTTTTCTCGATCCTTGGACACCAATATTCTGCGATGACATTGAATGGGATGGCGAGATTAAGGTTTATTGTGGGCGCAGATCATAGGGGTGGGGACGGTAGTGATGATGCCACTAATTGGGAATCTTTCTGATGTGTATGGAAGGAAGGCTTTGCTCACAATCCCCATGTCTGTCTCCATCATACCGCTGGGTATGTATCAAGTTATTGCTTACTATATATATATATATATATGTTCTTTAAGTGTCCTTTCTTTTCTTGTTTCTTGATTCTCCCTGCTTCCAAATTTCTCCTCTGGTCCTACCCATTTGCTTTTTTTATTCATCTTCTTTAATTCTACCATATCAAAGTGTCTCATATATTGCATCAGTGGATTATGATTTATACTCCACTCTTTAGTGTTTATGCAACTTCTACACAAATATTCACCCCTGCTTTTCTATATACACTCTAAAGTCTAAACCTTTAGCAGCTATATATACAGGAAACATATCAATCAATTTATATACTTACTGACATAAGAGTTTTAATATGAGGCTATCTTAACTTGTGAAAGAATATCTCTATAGGATCACAGTTTGTTATCTTACCCAAATTTGCATAAAACCAATATCTTTTGTTATTGAATGCATTATTCTCTCCTCTACTTCATTATCTATCTTTAGTTTTAACAAATAAGTTTTGGTTTGATGACGTTTTGTAGATTTTTAACCAAAAGATTGCTGCTTATTTGCAACAATTCAATGTGGTCCTCCCACTATATATCTAACCTTCTTCCCTTTTCAGTTGTCTTGTAATGACAGCTTTCATGGGCTCCTTAAAAAAGTGGAAGTGAAAGAAAAAGGAAAAAAGAAGACAAGTCGAATTCTGACTTAAAATTACAGTTATTATGGACTTATATGTTACAACTTTTCCAAAACATATGGGAGATTACTATTGGAAAAGAAAATTCATAAATGTGTTGTGCATTTCAATAGTAATCATGGACTAAAGGCCAACGTATGTTTTCCAAAATTAGGGGGTCTACCATGTAAAATAAATACTTTTATGTACGTTGTTTGCAAATTTAATAGCAACTTGTATATTTTTGGCAGTTATATTGGCGTACAGCAGGGAGAGAAACTTCTTCTATGCATACTTTGCGTTCAAGACTATTACTGCTATGGTTACTGAAGGAAGTGTCCAGTGTCTGGCTCTTGCTTATGTGGTAATTTAAATCCTCAAATCTCTCCCTGTTGTCCTATATATAAAGATGAAAAGGAAATAAATTATATCAAGAAAAAGAAAATTTTTACGTGGATGTAACTTTTAGATTTAACTCTGGATTTGGATTTGAATGGTACACATAAGTAAATAACCTGTCACACTAATTGTCAATCACAACTTCTAAAGGCATCTCCTTTTTTCAGCAAAGATAAAATTAGTTCATTTCCTAAAAAATAAAAATGGTTCCTGATTCCACAAGAAAGAGAAAGAGAGAGTTGCTAAATATTACTGACATGCACAAATTGAGTCTGAGAAAACCCAATTAACTGTAACCATTCATCGGTGAACTTTTCTTCTCCAAGAAAAATGTATGAACAATGAGATGAATTTTTCTGGTTCTTAATTTACTCCACATGCAAAGCATACAAAAACCATTGCTTGATCTCTGTTTCTTAGATTTGCAGTCCATCAACAAGTGATATCAGGTCCATCTTGAGAAATAAATGCTTCTGCTTTTTGATTTTATTGATTTCGCATACATGATTGAGAAAGTGTTTAATAGTGAAAGTTCATGAGACGTGAAGAAGGTGGAATTGATTACAACAAGAAATATTGTATTTTGGTGCTAATACCTTGAACTTATAATTAGCCATATTCATGCATTTTGAATGGTTCACCAATTTTCTTGCACAACTCCTTGCACAAAACAGAATTAAAAATCCATATATGGTGAAGTAGTGGTTTTGAACTTATTAATATATTCTCAGGCAGATAATGTTTCAGAGGGAAAGCGTTCTGCAGCCATTGGGATGCTAGCTGGTGTAGGCTCAAGTGCATATCTTGGCGGTACTTTAGCTGCTCGGTTTCTTTCCACTGCTCAGACATTTCAGGTTATTTTCCAAATGTTTATCAGTGAAACTAAATTTTGGTACAAGAATATCAGTAGCCTATTTAGTTGATCGAGACCTTCTTTTCAAATTCAGGTTGCTGCTTGCGTATCAATAGTTGCAACCGTCTACATGAGGATTTTCCTTAGGGAAACAATTTGTCAGAATGATGCTCTAGCAGAACCATTCTTGACGACTGAACTGGAGAGTAGTGAACATGATGGAGAATCATCTGAAAAGATACAGTCTGTCAAGAAAATTCCATCCCCATCAGATTTGGTTTTCTTGCTTAAGAGTAGGTAAGACAAGGTTCAATTACTGCCTTACTGGAAAATATGATAGATACCCCCTAGAGCTGTTTCCATAGTATTCTTCTATTCAAGCTCATAAGAGGTTTTTTCATGTATTTGAAACTTTCTTCATCATTTTACAGTGCCACATTTTCATTAGCAGCAACTGTTGCTTTCTTCCAGAGTTTTGGAGATGGTGGGCTTCTATCATCGTTACTGGTATTATCTTCCTCCAAACTATTATGAGATGAAATTCCATGAATGAAACGGAACATATATCGACAAATTCTCAAGCTGTAGATATCAGCTTGATTTAAAGTACATAATGGAAATGGGAAAATGACATAAAAACTGGCATAAGCATACAAACTGATCCCAAGTTTTCTCTGATATGCAGACATGTATGTTGTTGCATGTTGAGATTGTTGATAATGGTTAGAAAATTATGTCCGTGCAGTTCTTTCTAAAGGCACGTTTCCACTTCAACAAAGACCACTATGCTGATCTTATGCTGATTTCTAATCTTTCGGGTGTTATTTCGCAGGTTATAAATAGTTGACAAATATTTATCTCTTATTTATTAAACTTGGGCTAAATTACAAACTGCACCCTAGATTTCACACCGTTGTTTTAATTTGCACTCTAACATTAAAGAAGTGTCAATTGACATTGTTTAACCAAATTATTATTTGACAATTTGATATTTAACACTCTGTAGTAAATTAGCAACAACTATAAAAAAAAAATTGAATATAACATGCACTATGTATTATGTATAACAAATGCAATAATAACTAGAACTAATTAGTTAAAAGAATTTAAAATGGAATTGGGAAAAAATTAAATAAAAAACCAAGACTGATACTAATAATTAGTATATAATTTCAACTGATACTTTATAATTTTAATAATTTTTGTTGTAATTTGGAGATGATCTATCTTCTAAAAGTTTAAAGTAAGTATTTCAATGTGAATGACAGAAATAAAAATAAAAATTTCTTTTTGTGTACAAGTAAAAGTTTGAGGAAAAAAACTCATCAAAATTTAGAATATAAAAAAAATTGTGATTAATATTTATTGATATATTTAATCGTGATAACATTAGTGTTGACAGAAAATATATATTAAATTATCTCTTTTTACAAATTAAATGATGGGAGGGTGCATTTTGATGCTTAAATTAGAACACAATTGATACTTCTTTAATATTAGGCCGTAAATTGAAACAATTGTGTGAAGTTTGGGGTGCAGTTCATTATTTAACCTTAAACTTATCATTTCCTCTTTATCATAATTTTTTAGATTTAACTTTGTTTGATATGCTAGCTCACGAATATTATTGATATCCTGCAGCTTCTTTTCATGCCTCTGTTCGTTCCTCTTATAGGAGAGGAGAAATTACTCTCGATTGGACTCTTTGTCGGATTTCTAAGTGTATGTCTTGTAGACAATGTAGACTCTGTATGTTGGAGAGAGAAACTTACACTGATTATAAAAAATAAATGTGTTTAATACAGAATTTTATGTATTCTGCAGATGCTAGTATACAGCATTGCTTGGTCGTACTGGGTAATATATTTGGATTTGCAGCTTTTAGTGTACCACATTTTATTAACAGCAAAGTACTAGTTTGACACTCGTATAAATTCATCATCTTTTTTTGTTTTTAATATTGCCTCAGCCTTCTGTTTGTTATTTGCCCAAAATGTTGTACAGAACATGTTTCTCAGAATTTCTTTTAAACTCAGCAGATTCCTTATGCTATTGCGGGGTGCTCCATGTTTGCTATGTTCACATCACCATGTGTGAGTCTTTTCTTCCATCATTTTGACAAATGTATACTCCTTTAGTTATTTATAGTGTTAAAATGTCCGACTCATGCAGTTAAGAAGCATTGTATCAAAACAAGTTGGTCGCAGTGAGCAGGGAATGGCTCAAGGATGCATATCGGGCATAAGTTCCATAGCCAACATAATCTCTCCACTACTTTATAGCCCTCTTACAGGTAATAAAAGTAATGATCTTGTTTCATATACGTACACGAAATGTAAAGTTTAAGCTTTATTTCATACTAACAACTCTGTAATCCGCTGCTTCCAGCTTATTTCCTCTCCGATGGAGCTGCATTACATTTCCCTGGTTTTAGTATCATGTGCATAGGGTTTGCTTATGTAAGAACTGTGTCTGTTGGTGTACATATTTGTTCTTTCTCCACATGTTTTTCTGATATCTATCTTGATCCTGTTATTGTTCTTCAATGATCCAAAAAAAAGTAGCTAATCTATAGTTCACCCATTACTTACTATGCGCAGATGATGGCCTTCGTTCCCAGTATAATGATAACTGCTGATCCTCAGATTTCAAGTAACGAAGTAGATGATCATGACTGCATGGAGACATAGTAAGTTGGGAGCATTTAAATGATATATGTAAACTGTAATAGCAACTCTAACTAAACATATGGTATCGAAGCTTAGTTTCAGGCTTTCAGCAGCAACGAATATGCTTTGCTAGAACCATATATGTATGTATAGTTTATTGTATAGAACCATATGTGTGTCGTTTATTGTACTCGTATTATTTTAAGGTCTGCCCGCGTATGTTTGACTGGGAATTTATGAAGCTGTAATGGAAATAATTAGCTACTTTCATATACTGTAAAGTTGGAGAGTTGGATATATTGTAATCATCATTTTGTTTGTCATAATTTCATATACTGTAAACTGACATAAGCCTCGCTCTGAAATCCCATTTTGTGCAATGGGGTTTACGTCATTCACCTCTTTGAGATTTTTACGCTGCATTTGTATTGTATTGTATTGTATTGTTTGAATGAAATGTGTGGGAGAATAGGGAATAGGTGATGGTAAAAGTGGTGACTGAAAGAGAGGTGAGCAAAAGATGGAGAGGAATGAACCTTTCTTTGTTCTTTTTCATGTCAAGATTTGTCAAGACAAAAATAATTATTTCCACTTTCCTCTACTATCTCTTTTAACTTACTAAGCAACAATTTACTTGGCAACCATGACAGAAGGCAGATCCAAGAAAATTTAGTCAGATAGATTAAAAAATACTTACTGCAGAGCCAGCCATATATCTATATTAACGATTAATCAAAACATAGCATTTAGAATGAATGAGTGAAAACTTATAAAATGCAACACCAAGTGGAGTCCCAAAGTCATAAATTTTATTTATGATGATGATACTTGAAAATTTTCAAATTTTATACTCCTCTCGAGTTGTTGTAAGCAATCCGTCCAACTTGCCCAGAACAATATTTTAGTGAACCACACAAAATTCAAAAACTTTGGGGATAAAAGGGGGTTTATATATATATATATATATGGGTGTAAAGCGTCACTCATAATCCCTGCCCTGTTGTTTGTATTTGATTCACAGCAGAAGTGAAGTGTAAGAGGGGCAAGATGAATTACAAGATGTAATGGTAAAATATATGGGACCCAGTGTAATGTACAGAACCTTTTAGATAAATACTGTACAGATAAATTGAACGTATATGGGACCCAGTGTAATGTACAGTACCTTTTAGATAAATACTGTACAGATAAGTGTACGAGATTTCATATAATTTGAGATGTAAAATACATTATTTTAATATTAAAAATTTATCAAATGTCAACAAAAAAACAAAATATTAACGATAAAAAAATACTTCAAGTAAAATTTATTATATTTATATCACGTGAATGATTGAATAGCCGATAAAATATCAACACCTATAATATATTTGTGTGCAAAAATTTATTTAATTTAGTTTTCTAGCCCGGTATATCAAATAATATTATATTATATAAAATTGTAGCATTTATTATTTTAGTGAATCCAAACCCTAAAAAACAAAAATTTTGATATCAGTAATTAATATAAGGTAAGACCATTCACACAAGTTTTTCTTAATAGATTATTTGTTTTACAAATTTGAATACTACTTTTTTTACTTTTACAGATTCTTTATTTATTAAATCTATAACAGTTCTCTATTTTAATTTATACTACAATAAAATAACTTTATTTCAAACTTTTTATTTTTCATTATTTATATTATTTTCATCAATTATACAACAAGCACTTACCCAATTTTTTTTTTGTGTAATAATATTGTAAGAAACAACGGATAATAAAATTTATTTTATTGACAATTGTTTTAAATAATTTTATAACTATAAATAATTAGAATTTTAATATTATCTCTTATATAAAAATTAAATATTGCCTACCAGTACTGCAAAATATAGAGAAATAATCTATTCAAATCACCAAACTAATTAATTAGCACAAAAATTCTACTTCAATTCAACAACTATTGCTGAAAATTACAAAAAAGTGTGGAAGATAACTTTTGTGTAGAATAAAAAGTATTATCTATTTTATGTGCTATGAACAGTAAAACACTAGAGTTCTAGAACTACTGTTCATACACACAATATTGAGTTTGAAATACAGTATACGATGGAGTTCATTTTTTTTCAACTTTTCTAACATAGCATTGGAGAGCTTTTAATTTGAAAGAAATGAAAATGAAAGAAGCCAAATAGTGAGGAAATTGATATTTGAGAGTTTTTTAAAGAAAGAAAAGAAAAGAATAGAAAAGAAAAATATTTAACTTTTCTTTCCAAAAGATTTTTCCCAAAAATAGAATGAATTGAAAAGAAACATCATTTAGTCTTAAATGATCATTTTAAAATATCAACTTTGTCTTTTGATCTATTGTTAATATCTTCTCTATTTCATTCATATCCCTAATTTTCTCTTCTCTCCAAAAAAAAAACTTCCAAACAAAAAAGGAAATCACAGAAAATTATTTCATCTCCTATTCACTTATTTTCTTTTTCTTTTGATTAAAAACTCCCAAAGACCGTGTAAAGTAACCTGATTCCTCAGCAGTTAAAAGAGGAGGACAAAAATGGTAGTAGCTAAAAAGAAGAGTAGAGTGAAATCCCAAGAACATGAATTCTGACCACAAGCTCAGTTCACAGGAAAGAAAGAATGGTCCATTCACTCGCACATTCATTCAGGTACTTCAAAATGTCCCCTTAACTGCATTTAATTGTATAAGCACTTTCTTTTTCTAACCGAGTTAATCTAGTCCTAATTAGTTTTGTGAATTCTAACTTGCAATTTCCTGATTTTGATGCTGCTTCGCTATATACGTTTAGTGGATATATTGGTTATCTTTCTGATTGTTTCGTTCCGTATGATGAGATTTCTTTATACCAAAATGCAAGTAAAATTTTTGGGTGGAGTGGCTTTGATTGTTATGTTCAAGGCTATTATGGGGTTCGTATATCATCTCACTTCATTGTATCTAATTTGGGGAAAAAAGAAGATAGTACCTTTTCTGGTAAGTGCTATCAGTTATACTGTTTACAAACTTGAGTTTTACTTTGAGCTGGTCTTGACGATTTTAGCAGTTCATGAAATGATAAAAATCTTTGCTTGACACGGGTCGTGTTAGACTCTAATGTTGCTTATGATTGGATGCAATGAAATAATATGAGAATGAAATGTGTGGATAAAGAAGAAAAATAGAGGTGGAATGCATGGATCACAAGATTAAGAGGGGTTATAGGAATGGAGAAATTGTAGATTGTGTGTAAAATTTTGGTTGCGATGGAATTGATAAGTTCCATGTAAGAGGGTAATTTAAAAATATACATAATCTTGTAGGAATGAATGGAGCAAAGAATGAACTTTACACATAAATGATATAGCAAATAGTGTAAAATTCATTCCATTCATTCAAACCAAATGCAACATAAGTATTACAAATGTTTTTGGGCTGCCAGATGCAATGCTTAACTGAGAATATAAATACTATAGTGGACACCTGATTCGAAGGTAAAGAAACCTTCATTATGTTGTGTGTTTAATTATGAGAATGGATAAATGTAACTAAATCTATACAAAGTTCTGTATACACTTCTTTTACTTGCTCAAAAAATTAGTGAAGCAAAAGTATCTTGGTTAGATCGCTGGCATTTATTTTTGTAACACCCTATAGCATTCATCACTCGGTATTGTCCTTGTAGTTTTTTAAGTTGTCGAAATTCAGTATTATGTATTTTCATTATCTTTCTCTATTGTACGCCTATGGTTTTGATTATGTGGATGAATGGAATTAGGAATTTGCAAAGATGTAAAGGAAGACGGAGTTTGGGTAAAGTTAGTAATGTGGGTCTCTAAACTTGCTAGCAATGCTAGAAACTCTCCAACTGTCAGTGCCGCTATCATGGAGCCATCGTCAGAGACTCGCGGTTTGCCTCCGACCATTGCCTCTACAAAGGTTATCACCCACGTGCGCTCTAAGCAAGCAAGGCCAACGTTTTTTCACTTCCCTTGTAGCTACATCTGCCACCGATGATCCATTAGTTACCAATCACTTAATTCGCAAATTTGTAGCATCTTCCTCCAAGTCTGTAGCTTTAAATGCGCTTTCCAATCTCTTACAGCCAAACTTCTCCCATCCCCACCTCTCCTCTCTTGCCTTTCCTGTAAGTAAATCATTTTGTGCTTATGTATGTATCTCACTTGTTTTGTGCATTTATGTCTAAGTGCAGCTTATACATTTTGCAGCTCTATTCCATGATCAGTAAAGCTCCGTGGTTCAGTTGGAACCCTAAGCTGGTTGCAGATGTTGTAGCTTTGCTCTACAAACAAGAGAGGTTGCATGAAGCACAAGCCCTGATATCTGAAACAAACTCCAAGTTAGAGTCTCGAGACCGCGACTTATGTACCTTCTATTGCCATCTCATAGATTTTCATTCTAAACACAAATCTAAGGAAGGGGTTTTTGATTCTTACAAATGTTTGAAGCAGCTTCTTTCTGATTCGTCATCAGTTTACTTGAGGCGAAAATCTTATGAGTCCATGATATGCAGTTTGTGTGTAATTGATTTACCTTATGAAGCTGAGAATATGATGGAAGAGATGAAAAGCCTAGGGATCAAGTTTAAGCCATCTGCATTTGAGTTGCGATCTATAGTTTATGCATATGGAAGAGTAGGTTTGTTTAAAGAAATGAAGAGAAGTTTGCTTTACATGGAGAGTGAAGGGTTCAAAATAGATACTGTTTGTCTAAATATGGTTCTTTCATCATTGGGAGCTCACAATGAGCACTTGGAGATGGTTTCCTGGCTTCAGCGAATGAAGAGTCTGCATGTTCCTCTTTCAATTCGGACATACAACACTGTATTGAATTCGTGCCCCACAATTATGTTGATGCTGCGAGATCTGAAAAATATTCCCCTTTCTATTAAAGAGTTGTTGGAGGGTCTGAGCGATAATGAGAGTATGTTGGTTCAAGAGTTGATTGAGTCCTCGGTTTTGGTCGAGGCATTGGAGTGGACATCTGCAGAGCTGAAGTTAGATTTGCATGGGATGCATCTGAGTTCAGCTTATCTGATACTTTTACAGTGGTTTGATGAGTTGCGTACAAGGTTTCAGCTTAGGGAAGTAGACATTCCGGCAGAGGTCAGGGTTACATGTGGATCTGGAAAACACAGTATAGTTAGAGGGGAATCGCCGGTGAAACACTTGGTTAAAGAGATGATGGTAAGGACAGAAAGTCCGATGAGAATTGACAGGAAGAACGTCGGATGTTTTATTGCCAAAGGGAAAGCTTGTAAGAGTTGGTTGTGTTGATTCTGTGCAAATAATGAGGAGCTAGCTTGTTATCTAGCCTATTTAATATCTACAAATAGATCTCTCAGAGAAAACTTGGATAGCTTGGGAATTTATCTGTTATTCGTATCTACATCATTCAACTTTATTTTTCAGCAAACCAGGTAAGTCACATGAATCGTAGATTTAGTTTAGACTATTATGAACAAGTTTGACATAACCTGGTACTGTATAAAGTGTAAATTAGTTTTCTTAATTAACAACGACGTAGTCTTTTATCAATCCAAACTGGCTGGATCTGTGGCTGATAAACCCATATAAATGAAAGCCAAAGAGACAGCAGGAAACAGATAATTAATAATTTAGTGATATGATAAATTGTTAAAATATTTGAATTAAAAGTACTAGACATTTATGCATAAACAAGGAGTAGATAATCACAGGAGAGTAGCGGACAGTCACATGTTGAACCCAACATTTGCATTGATATGCTACCAAAACTTTACTACAGCATAGTTGTTTCTACCAAAACTTTTGAAGGGTAGACTGAAAAAATAAATTTAAAAGTATGTACAACTAAATGGAACAAAGATAACTTCAGAAAAATGTTCTAATAGGCTGATTCTCAGGCTTGGAGCAGTCACGTCTGAAGTTAGTAACAAGAGAACAGCGTATGCAGATTTTTAAAGCACACACATCTCAGCAAGGAATTTTAATTGTAAAAAAAAAACTCCTTAAACAAAGATATGAAAGTGCTCAACTATTCTAGAACAGTGCAATGAAAATTCTTGCTCATTCTTGATCATGCAATCCTAAATTCTCTCTTCTAAATATAAAATTCTTGCCGGGTTTCTGAAAACTAAACAAGCTTCAACAAAGTTTTATAAATTGATCATCCTGCAGAAGTATTGTTCCAAGTAGAGGGCATCCTTGTAGAGTTGGGAATGCTCTGAATGTTGATGTTGAGAGGATACAAACGATACTCAATGTCAAGCTCTTTAGCGATTGTGATGATCTCTTCGACCAAAAGGCCTCTCCTTTTATATCTCTCTATCATGTTCTGGTGGTTCATTTTATGTGTTGGCCATAGCGACATCTTGATCTTGTTTAAGTCTTCCATGTCCCTTGTCACAAATACTGGACTTGGATACCAGTGGTCCTTCTTGTTATCAATGTAACTGCAACACGATTCAGTAGTATATATAAGAACATGGTAAAAAGAAAGAAGAATGGCAAGGTTTTGAATAGTTCTTGTACTCCTATACTGAATGACTCAAACCGAAGACCAGTCGGTCTTGGGTGGGGCCGCTCTACCACTTGAGCTAGGCCCTCCTACTTTCTGTTAAATGTGCACAGTAGTATACCAGAGGGACAGGACATTGTTTAAAGATAATGGAACTTAAGAAGCTCACACGTGGCAAGAGGAGCACATACTAACCTTACAATTCTCTGTGTAAAGAGATTGATCTTCTCTGTTGGAGTAGCAATATGCATCCAAAAATCAATCGCATCATCCATATCTGGACTACGGTAGTAGTTATGGATGGGAACTGTCGAAAGAGTACTATTTGGATATACGATTTTCTGGTTGTCGAATCTCAAAAATACTGTAGTCATTATGTTCATTTCTTCGACTACCATCTGAAACATGTTTAGCAGGCGAAACCATGATTAATATTCGAAAAATAACAGACATTTGCAAAGTGGCTGATGGATAAATGCATGAATTTGAGATTAGTTTTGGTACCTGAACTCCATCAATTTCACACCGATCACCAACATCAAATGGATGGATCACAAATAAGAAGATGATGGATTCAAATACTGTTTTGCAGGTATTTCCAAAAATGAATGTCACAACAACGATCTGCGAGCTTACGGCAAGTAAAAATTGGGTTGAAGCAAGTCCCAATATTACAACGCAGATAATTGCTATTATGATGCCAACTAGTACATTCACCATTTGATGGAGTTTGTTCACTGCAGTTTTTGTATCATTAAGTGTCAGGGCAAGCGCTCTTCGTTCTCTAAAAGCATTGACCTACAAGAATTAAAGCGTAGGCATTACTGATGTCCCGAGCATCAGGACCATTATCTTTTTGGTACAGAATGAGGTATAGTGTGTTGAAAGGACTCATGACAAAATCATATATTGAGAGAGAAGGTAAGAGATGCCTTAAGAAACACTTCAGTTTCAGCATCTTTTGCATTAGTAACACTCTAAAATGGCAATAAATTGTCAAAAGAGCTAGTAGAAGAATTAATTCTTACCACCCAAACCTTGAGGTCTTTTTTGCTTATTTTATCTTTTTCGGTTGATCCTTCTAAAATTGCCATAGCTTTCCCAGCCTCATCTTCGCGCAAGAAACGCAATAGGTCTCTCATATAGATGTGCCTGCCAGAGAAGAAAATGAAAAACAAAATCTAATATGGCGACCAAAGCAAATAGAATTGTATACAACATGACAGCATGTGCTTTTCTTATTGAAACTGACTATATCACCTCAAATATGTAGCAGTATGCGTATGTACAGCAGAAGAAATGTTAAAAAGAAATTTTTTTTTTTTGTTTTTTTTTTTTAAACTTATCGAGTTCCAACACATTTGCTCTGACATCTCTAAAGAAATGAAATTTGAATCTTTGTTACCATACAGAAGCCCACTTCGGCCAAAAGAAAAAAGGAAAGAGAAATCATCAAAATTAATGTGTCCAAGGGATAGGGACAATGGAGTTCCCCCAACCACAACTCCAACCCCATATCCAACCCGGCCAATGAAATTCCCAAGTTGATTATACTTACTTGGCTCTTGGCCTTGCGACATTTCGAAATATCTTCCTTGCAGCAAGTTTAGCCTCATATTCGCTTTTAATCTGCTTACTAGAATCCTCAGTTGTCATATCATGTATCTGTTCATCGAGTGTAGAAAGAGAAACATGGCGCACAATATTCATCAACCTTTTCATATTCCAAGCCGAGATATTCTTGGGATTCAACTTATGCAAATGATCAATCGTTATCGTGTCATCTTGTTTCTTACTGTTGCTAGGCAATAGCCCAGAAAACTTGATGCTCAGTGCTCTACCTGCATTCTGAAGACCCCTCCCACTCTTGGCTGGTGATGGAAACGCAGTCGCCCTCAGCTCAGGAGGCAGAGTAGCCCCTGCATTCTGAAGCTTAGAAATTTCAATCATTGTCCTCTCCTCTTCTTCCTGATTGCTTTGTATCTCCATCAGTGGCGGCCCTGACAACACCTCAATCACATATTGATTAAACAAAGAGTCCTGAATCCTATCAAAGAAGGTGCTGACGTGGAAAGAAGATGCCAGAACCTTAACTGCCAAAGTTTTTAGTAGCCATAACAATGTGGCAGTCAACATACACCACATGAACTTGTTGACAAACCACAAAAACCTATTGTCACCTTCCACATTCTTGTCAAACAAATACTGCCAAGCTATCAGAACCAAACCCAACCAGATACAATTTTGGACAGCCTTCCTTAGCCCATACACAAAGTATAAAACCCGTTTTCGCAGCAAAAAGTTCCTCTCAATGAAGAAAACAGCAATTCGGATCCACCAACCCGAAACCAACCTTCCACAAATCAAAACAAGCACCAACACCTCCCATTTCCACAACTTTAATCCACGAAGCTTTATTGTCTTCCATTTGGAGATGACAAGAGTACAAATCAAAGCGGTCACGATTAAAATGAGACTAATCCATTGCAACAAGGTTAAGGCGTCAAGCTTGGCGCGCTTAAAATCAGCAGGCACATCATCAATAAAAGTCTCGTCGTCGTCGTCGTCATCAACTGTAGGGACTTTCTCTAACATTCCTGATGTTCTGCTGGACTTGAGCTGACCGGACATGACCATCTTCTCAGATCTCTGGTCAGGCGGAGGGGGATCACTTAGCCTAGACTGAGTTTTGTTTGGGAATATAATACTAGGCCTTCTCTGGAAAGAAGTACATTTCAACACCTCATCCGTCGTCGTACTACTATTCATATTGTTGTTATTATTAATATTGGCAGAAGTTGATGCGTTCGATGGCAGCTTTCGGGAATGGCAGTGACCGGAGGAGGAGACAATTTCCCCATCGGAGCGGCGATCTTCGTCGTCGTCGGAGGTGGTAGTAGAAGAATTAACGGAGGAGGGAGTGTGGAAAGAGACTTTCAAATCCTTAGAAAGGGAAGAGGAAGTGCGATTGTTTTCGTGATTAGTTTCAATTTCTGAGGGCAAATTTTGTTGACGATGATGATGATGGTTGTGAAACGAATTGATCATTTCCAAATCCTGCAAATTATTATTGGGGGTGTTGCTGTTGCTGTTGCTGCTTCGGCTGACGGCGACGGGGGGTAATCCTCTGGTGGTGGGGGCGGTCCAAAACTCATAGCTGGATTGGCGCCAAATGTGGGTGGGGCTTTGCTCATCGGGGGTGGGTTTGTTGTTGTTGTTATTGGGATCTGTGTTAGGGTCAGCTGCAGAGTCGATTTTGACGATGAGTTGGGGGTGGGGGTGATCATCGTCTGAGGTGGGGGAGTCGTGACGGTGATTGGTGGGGGAGTGGTGGCGGTGATCGGAGAGGATGGGGAGTTGTTCGAGGGAGAAATCGTCGTCGTTGGGGCCGGAGGCGGAGAGGTTACGGCCTTGGGACTTGAATGATCTCTTGAGTGTAGAAGAAAAGTCCATTAACGTTCGTACCTCCAATTGTTTGATTGATTGATTAACCAACAATTAGAAATAATATTCTATAGCATGCAAATGCATGAGAATTACATTATGCATGCATACATATAATAACAATAAACCCTGTATACGATTGTTATACATACGTAGTATTACATTATTATGGTGGAGATGTAACGACGAGAAATGTTGATCAGGAAGAAGATTGACAACACATGCAGGTAGGTGGTTTAAGACACGCAAATCGATATTTGGGTGGTTTAATTGCTTATGTTTACAATAATCACGTCGTCCAATACTATACTATATATTTAACTGGAAAATTGCAAGGATGACAAAAAAGTGTGAGACAAAATTTAATTTTCTCATGTCGAAGATACATTTTCTGTGACATCTCTTTAATCTTTTGCTCGTATATTAATGTATTATGATAGCATTGAGGGATGGACGTTCAATTTTCCATTATAAATTCACATGATGGGAGATGAGGCTTATGTGGCATGCGGGTAGCTCATGTTAGGTCAATTTACATATCTCAAGTTGTCCCTAGATTTAATAGAATGAAACTTAATGAAATGTCATTGATAAAATTAAATTAAAGAAAATACAAGTACAAAATAAGAATGAATAACTTATGAGAGCATGAGAATAAAAAAATAGTGAATTGCGTATAAATTTTAGTTGGGATAAAATAGAAATTAAAGCATATATCTTATTTACAAATTATTACATTTATTCTCATAATATTTCATTGCATAAAACAAATGCATTATTTCATTAAACTAAATGCAGCACGTTACGGTGGGTTCTACTGCCGACCATTACACTAAAATGTTAATACACAAAAGAGTCATGATATACATTCCGACTTTTTCTTGAAATTGTGATTCAGGTGTCAATGTAATAAAATTTGGAATAATTATAATTTGAGGCTTTGAACCCATGACCACGGGTTATTTGAGTTTTAATATGAGCGTCGTCATTATTATACAGAGAATCACATGTATTTCTGTTTGGATGATAACTTGAAGACAAGTACCAAATTTCAAAGTAAAAATGTATATACACACTCACGTAAATTTGAAGCCTTTGTTATATATATATATATATATATATATATATATATATCAACCAACGCGACAAATGCTTATTTATATACTACTAGTACGTGTATCCAAGTTGAGGGAGCTGTAATGTTCTTCAGTCAGATTAATTTGTTAGAAACGGAGGAGCCATGCATGATTGAATATATTGTGAATGGTAATTATTCATGCCAACATAGAAAAATAAATTAAAGGGTAAAAGTCGTAGTAAGAACTGTAATTCCGGATTAAGATGAGAAATAAACTACACAGTCGATTTATAGAGAGTACATATCGGTGGAATAACCCACCACTGAAACCAATCATGTCTTTTTTTTATCTTTTCATTTTTTTTTTTTGGATGAAGTGAAATCAATTGAGTCAATATGACCTATCGTTGAACTTTGCTTAATGAGTCAATGATGACCACGCCTGAGGACTGAAAATAATTTACTGGAAGTCTTCTCCTTTAGGCGATCCTCTCCCTCAACTCCAACCTGTGCCACATATTTCACATGTCATCTACGAATTCATATATAACTAGTGAACGTAACCATATCAAAAGAAAAAATTAAATAAATATATAAGCCTAGTGTATATAACCTAATGTTGTTCATCAACCGATAATTTTCACTATGATAGTGATACACAGTCAAGAACTATATATAAGCTCTGTTTCTTTATGTTTAAATTTTAGAGATTACACCGTTAGAATTCATAATCTCCGAAATTTATAGCGAAAGAAATGATAATATTGATGTTAGATAGATTACTTCTTTATTCAGCTGTTAATCATGGCAGAAATTCTAGAATGTTGGACTAAGCAAATGTCTTGAAACAATCATGTATTTTATACTCCACGGGCTTAGTGGGATCAATTTAGAATTTGAAAGTCAATATAACTCATCTTTGCTCAAATTTATGAAATTTATATGAATTTGTGAATACTTGTATTGATAAAAATTAAGTCGATTTGTACAAATTATACTTTTGAAAATGAGTTAATTTGACTTTAAGAGTACCAAAATTGATATTATATTTTGGAACCGAGCAACTAGTTATTTTCTAATACTTACACCTAGTAGTATATTTCAGAAATAAGATAGTATCATCTACGAACTGATATGCACAAGCACACTAAAGATGAGATAGTTACCTCCTTTGCTATTCGTTTTAGAATCTCAATTATTTCAGTAAAATCAGGTCTTAAACTAGGATCTTGCTGCCAGCATCTCTCGAGCAGCTCAGCAAGCTTCAAGGGGGTATGCTTGGGAATAGTTGGCCGTAGCCCCTGTAGAACCACGCCAGTGAGAGTAGAATTTATTATTTTTCATTTTACAAAAAATTTATACTAAATAAATAATAAAAGCAGAACACCTCAAAATAGCATGCTGGTACGTGATGGATGTCTCTAAATTTTAAAAAATATCTCCATGACAACCGACATAGGATATCACAAACTCCCCATGTAGGAAAAGAAATATATATATATATATATATATATATATATATATATGTAATACTACCTTTTGGACCACTCCAATAGCTGCTTGCACTGGTGTTAAGTAATCATATGGAATCTGTAAAACCATATATAAGAAATAGTTGTGATGAAAAACATCCAGCTTATTATACAAATTAATTATTTTCCTGTAATTAATGAGTTACCTTTCCTGCTAGTAACTCCCATAATACAATTCCAAAACTGAAAATATCGGCCTTGTGATCATAGGGTTTGTGTTCTATTACCTTCAACACATAAAACAAGGTATTAGCCTTCAAGAGAGGAGAGGAAATAAGCAGTCCAAAATCCCAGAATGAAGGTCAAAACTCACAACTATTCCTAAAGGCTAAAACAGACCAACATGGACAGCCTGCAGAAGCTTCGGAAGGAAAAAATCGCTAGTATGATGGTCATCAATTTCAGTAAAATAACATATGGTACTGTGAGATGTGCCACACAGCTAAAGGAAGATTATTCTATTCATTTTAAAGTCAATCAACAAGAACAGGTTAGCCATAAATCAGTGCAAAATGCATTAAAGAGGAGGAAACAAAAATTTACTTGAATGATCCGCCATTAAAGTACTACAGTCACAATGTACAAGAATCCTAACAGTTGTTTAAACTAGCCAAGTTAAGATAAGTTGCATGAACCAGTCCAAGATAATCTTCAGCTACTTGGACTTTTTCATCTTTTAATGATTTTATTCGTTGCCCGATAACTAAATTGAACTAATTTTGCAATTAGTTGCAACTTCCTTCGCGAGTGTATACCTTCTTATTATTCTTTATTTTCCTAATTAATCAAAAAAATATTGATGAACACCTCAAATAATCATCGCAGCTAGGCAGCTACTTATATTATTAACGATACCCAGAAGGACTCAAGGTTATGGATTAACTCAGTGGTAAGAGCACTTGCATTTGACCTTTAGATCGAAGGTTTAAACCTCAAAAGGGTGATAATTGGGGTATATAAAAAAAGGATACCTGGGGTATACCTAGTACGTAATTAAACAGCAAAATTTGTTTTGCTCAATGATCTTTAATGTGAAAACTTTCTCAGAAGTTATATAATTTATCAAAAGAAAAAGGAAACAAGATGTATACATTCCTATAATGTTGCATCATCCCACAAAAGAACATTCAGTAATTCTTATTTTCATAAATTGTCTTTGGAAAGTTCTAATGATTGTATTTTGCAAAAAAACTTCTCCATAAAATGATAACTACAAAGGAAAATGATCCCCCATAGAAATCACCATTTAATAGGTGGTATCAAGTTTATAATTGCTAGCATTCAGGGAGTAATTGTTTCACTTGCAGAGATATTATTAAGCTATTTAACTGGCTTCAAACATGACAATGGATATGGATAGAACTGCTTTATTTATTTTTATCTGTTGCTTAATGGGCCCTTTTAAGTGCAGAAGAAAGAGCAATGCAAGGACAATATAGGCCCTTATAACTTGATGAACCCAAAGCTATTTAGTTATGCATGTACAAAAGCAAGAAAAACAATCTAAATTGGCCATAGAAACACATCACAAATGCATCAGGATAATAAAAACATACATATAATAATCATAAATTGATCAAAGATTGATGTCAGAAAATTCACACCTCTGGAGCCATCCATCTATACGTCCCAGTTTCTGCTGTCATGACACCGGATTGTGCTTTAACTCTTGCAACACCAAAATCAGCCACTTTAACAACCTGCAATAATGAAATACGACTGGAAACTTTAAACACGCTACATATATAACTAGACACTGCTAAATCTTAATCAGGCTCACCAAGCACAACTCACTCACATGCCTTATTGGCAGGAAAAAAACAATGAACTCATAGCAATAGCAGAAGATATATAGTAGCATAGGGCAAGAATGATATTTTTAGCAAGTTATCAGTTATAGTGTATAATAATATCATATCATGGAAAATGATAATGTGAAGCTAGAACAAACT
Organism: Centella asiatica; assembly: GCA_014636745.2. Lineage (NCBI taxonomy): Eukaryota > Viridiplantae > Streptophyta > Magnoliopsida > Apiales > Apiaceae > Centella > Centella asiatica. The sequence continues at coordinate 31,470,399 of CM025781.1, forward strand.
CAAATAACGCAAAAGGGACACAGACCAACATTGAATAGACACACAGATAGAATAGAAAGAGTGACTGGCTTACTTCATTTTCATCCAGCAGAAGATTGGCAGCCTTCAGATCCCTGTGAATTATGTTGTTCTGGTGCAGGTAATTCATTCCCTTTGATACATCAATTGCTACTTTGAGTAATGTTGGAAGCTTGAATGTACCTTTTTGTTTGTGTAGATAGTCATACAAGCTCCCACCACTCATATATTCTGAAGTTAGGTAAATGTAATTACATTATAAATTAACTTCACCCCTCAAAAATAATAGTGTGAAGGAAGAAACAAAAACTTACCAGTTACTATGCATAGGCTCGGAGGTTTGGTACATGCACCTATAAATTGAACAACATTCTTGTGTCGAACCTTTCTGCAAGTGTCAATTAGGGTTAGCTATCAACATCAACAATGCCTTTAACCCAAATTAGTTGGCCAACAACGCCTTTAACATCAATTACAGTTAACTATAGCAAAATTAAATACAAAAAATGTGTCGACTGACATATTTTACGTGTTGTTCAATTATCCCATCAGATTATACTCAACATCGACTTAAAATACAGTTGTAGTTCAATTATCTGATCATATTATTGTTTTAAAATGTACATTCAAATTAACTCAATTTACTTGGTATTATCCTCACCCCTTTTTCTTGGGTCATTAACAACCTAACAAGTGCATTACAGATTTGCAAAGAGAATACTGGTCAAACCTCATTATATATACTTCTTGGGCAAATTCCCTCTGCATCTCTGCAGTCACATGCTCAGCCTTGAGAACTTTGATAGCCACTTCCTGACTACAATACGTGCCTTTGTATCTGAATCAGTTAAAACTTATTGTGAATTGAAAACTCACTTATAAAATCTGAGGATTTGTGTTATCATGCTGAACTTACAGATCACCATACGATCCTGTTGCAACCTTGCACTCAAATTTGAGATGCTGAAGATCAATTTCCCAGACATCAGTTCCATCATTAGGTATTGTCAAATGATCAGTTTCACATTTTATGCTAGTCTCCTCATGCTTTACAGAAGGGGATGATGATTGCTGATTTCGCCAAGACTGATTCTGTGTAGCAACGTAAACTCCTAGTTAAAATCAGCATAGCAAATCTTTTAGAGAAATTGTTACAGAAAAGAATATACATTTAACAGATACACAGGAAAGAGACTAAACTAAAAACCTTTATCCTAAAACATGGGTAAAACATTTGGATAAATCAGGGAAGAGAGAGAGAGAGAGAGAGAGATGGATTAGGTCTCATAGATGTGTAACACGTATACTGAGTAAAACGCCATATGCCAATATTTGTGAAATAAAATATAGCATAAGAATAAGCTGGGAATTTTAACCTCAATCTTGACGATTTCCTTTACTAATGCAGTTCGGAGCTGCTCAGTTTCCTGTAAATCGACCAGAAGAAAGTTCAATCTCCTTTATACTAGGAACGAAGGGACAGAGAAAGGTGATCCAGTATGACACCATGAATCTACTTAATAATTTTATCATCATCTCCAAGAAATAGTAATCAGCTTTGCCCAAGTATATCTTTAACTAAATATATATCTCAAATTAATGAGCTCGGATAATTTTTAATTCGGTAACTCAAAAGTCGGAACTCTTCTTTAATTACCAAATAACACAATAAAATCCAAGGAATGAGTTACATACACACAGGAACAAGCACACAATCACACATACAGAAAAGCAATCAAGTAGATATCATAAGGAAAACTAGGTCAACAAATAAATTTTTGCTAAAAGCAATTAACTGCGGTAATTATACTGGAGACTTCTATGGGGTTGATATATATGTTTTGCATGCTGCTATACTCTTGAATATTTCAACTTAGTTCTTTAATCATTTTAGATCATGATATTTTACAATTAATCCATATACTTTCTGGGATGTTTTAATATGCAAAAGACTTGGATGTCATACTATAACTAGTTCACTAATAGAAATAGCATGCTTCATCTTGTTTTTGGCTACCAGGTTGCTTTGTGTTATATGCTTACAGATATTACTTTCCTTTGATCAGATACTTGAGCCTATCTTTCAGCTATATATCTAACGGTTGAGTAATGTTAAATGCAAAGTCATTGGAGAGTAGGAGAGTGATTATGTTTGATGCAAACTATTGAGTTCCAGCGTTTTGATGACATTTCAATAGGTGCTTGTATTTCAAATGAATAACATTTGAAATTATCCATTTGATTATGTTTTTGTGATATTCTTATTTACACGTAGTACTCCCTCCGTTTCCAAAAAGAAGCTATACGGATATTAATATTGCAAGTTTGAGTGAGAATTAAACGTCTAAATAATAAGCTTTTTTCAAGAAATTTGTTATAAATGTCTTTAAAAATGTCAATTATTGAGAAGACAAGAAGATTGTAACGACAAATTTCAGAAAATATAGCAATATAATGAGAAAATTATGCAAATGTAACTCTTTTTGTTGAAAAAATCTCATTTTCAAGTGTAACTCTTTTTGTGGAACAGAGGGAGTATTATACTTCAACATATATGTCCTCCTTTTTCTGTTACGGCCATACCACATGACACAATTCATGCAGTATCAGTATAGGTAGTAGCTATAAACAAAATAATAGTGCATACATATACCTCATACGGCCAGCCATCAACAACAAAAACATCTAAAGAATAGCCGTCTACTGTTGAAAAAGCGTGTGCTTCTTGGATGTTCAGCCCAATCTCAGCCAGTAAGGAAGTTAACTGCATTTTTGCATGGCACAAAATTGTCAAGTGGCTGAAAGCAGCAACTTCATTCAAATTACAGAATACAGTCACGAAGCTAGCGAGCAACTTCCCGCGCGCCCCCCACCCACACAACCAAATAGATGCCAGAAAAGTTCTCTTCTAGATCTTAAAAAAATTACTCTCTCAAGGATAAAGAGTTTCTTTTTGCATTTAAGAACCTTTATAACATAATTTGATTTATCATTCAGAAATATTGCATTATTTATAATTTTGAGCATGCTGACCTTTGTCCTCTTCACTGTACATGCTATGGCAATAATATTGCATTCAAACTTTTATGTGGTGATTGACAATTTAACACTTTACTAGTAGATAAGAAAAATTAGTCATAATTCGACATAACTGATAATGGAAAGAACCAACAAAAACATAACTTGATCAAAATAGAGTATTATCACCTTGGATGAAGTTTAATCATACACCCATAACCAAAAGCTGTTTGAATTTGGGATATTTATATGCAACTATATTTAATAAAGCACGGATTAACAATTTCAATTTGTTCAAAGGACTATAGGCATACCATGCAAAACAATTAACTGAAGAAAGAGCAAGACAGATGAGCAGAAAATATTAGAATGACATGGCAATATGCATACAGAAAATAAAAAATATAACTGTACAAGGAAATGTAATACATCAAAACAAAGATAACACTTTCTCTCCTGCCTATGCATATATTAAAGTTAATCTTTAAATGAAGATCACAATTTCCCTCCTGCCTAAGCACCAATATATATAATACATCAACATAAATTACTGAACGAATATTGGTCATGGTTCTATCTATTAAGTATCACCTGTGACAAAGAAGGATAAAATGTGAGGTCTGTCGCTGTAGCTTTGCATAAATCCTAGGATTTACAATTGCAAGTCTTTATCAATTACTAAAGTGGCCATTGTGGATGTATAATAGGTTCATGTATACAGCTCATGCACTAAAGAGATGAAAACATGGAAACTACCTGGCTGAGAAGCTTTGGTTTGTCCTCTGATGAAAAGGTAATCTCATGCATGGGCCTACATAACCATCAATATAAAAGGTAAATTCTGTTTGCATATTCCATATATAAAACAGCAGCAAGGTAGAAAATTAATTTTTTTTTTTTAAATTAAAATTTAGTTGAGAGAAGAGCATTATAGACCTGGAAAACTTTAAACGAAGATTTGTTGCATTCTGATTCTCCCCATCATGAATTTGAGATTCATCACCTTCAATTGCAAGAGCTTGGAGATTAGGACAAGAGCCAAAGGCAGGTGGCGGATGGATACTGACATATTAAAAGGGAGAGGTGGGAAAGTTATATGAGTAAGTCAAAATCAACTTAGAACTGAAGCATAAAACAAAAGGTCAGCAACAAACAATCAACTTGATTTTGAAGTGCAGATTGCACCCTACAACTACGAAAGAATCGTTCATGTTAATAAATCAAGATCTGACCTTTGGACAACTTGTGTATTTTGAGAGCTTGAATGAGCTGGATCATCTGAGTTTCCTTTAGAAACAGAAGTAACCTGTATAATTAAACAGAAAATACAATAAAATGATGACCATGGTTTAATTTATAGCTATTAACACCTGCATTTTGATAGATAAACAAATTTGTAAATCTCAGACTTCAACTACCTTAGTGTATTTGGTTATTTTGGTCCTGCTCTAACATAAGGCTTTGAAAGAATTAAGCATATATTGCATAAAATGTAATACCCCAAGTCCAATATTACTCGATCATGAGGACCTAGGTCCAACTGGCCTACCATAAGTAGTCGGCTGACCTAAAAATCATGGTAATGAGTGTTGGACTTAGAAGGCGATAAACTAAAATGGGATGTCATATATAAATATAATAACAGTGAAGATGTCAAGACACTATTTCTCAATATATGTCAGGTCCAATTCACAGCTAAAAACATAGATCCACTTCTAAATCAGTTATAGTTCCTAAATTGCCAGCTAGAATTGCACAACATTAGTTGAATGTGAAATCTGAGCAGCAAATTAAGGTGTTTAATCTAGTAACAAAGCACGCACACAGATCGATAAACCAAAAAAGTTGAGCTATGTTTGTAGAATAAATGAGGGGAAATTAATAAAAATCAAGTGACCTGCACTAGACGGACATGAAAGGCGGGTGTATTAGTAGTAGAATCATGGGCTTGTCGCAGTAGCTTCTTGTGTGTAAGAACAACTTCTGCCCTTTCCGCGTTCACTTCCAGTGCGTACCTTCATATCAATATTACTATATACACATTATCTCTTTATACCTAATTAAGGTTTTAACTAAGAAACATACACATACATTTACAGAACAATACGATCGAGCACTCTATGCTATTCAAACATTATAGATTAAAAGTAAAGAACATTTAAACGAAAAACGAAAAAATTAAATAATAATAAAGTAAAAAAATTTGACGAAGAAGAAGATTAAATGATATAAGGATATATAGCAGTTAGACTTAATTGGTTATATAGGTAGCTGTCTAAGAACTCTAGCAGTCTTAATTAATTGTAGCCTGCAAAATTTGAAATCGAATCATTTTATATATATATATAGGGAACGCTACAAAGTTTATAGCAAAGGAATTAAGTTGGTGATCATCGATGAGGTTAAGATGGAAATGGGGAAGGATGAAGATTTAAGATAAGCAATTATATATTATTGCATGAAACGTACTATATATATATAGAACTCAACAGTTAGCAATATATTATACAGTATATATAAATGGTGACGACTCAGAAAAAAAGCGAGAATTAGCATGTAATTTGACAAAAGGTAGGGGGATTGGGGATGGGGATGGGTTGGGGTGGGGTGGGGGTGGGTAGCTACATACCTAGTGGGGAGTCGATTGAAGTGATCCCAGAGCTCTTTATCAAAACCAGGTTGAATAATGTCCTCCTCCTCCTCGTCCTGCTCTTGTTTGATGATGATATTGAAATTATCTCCGAAATTACTGTTATTAATAGAGTACGAGTAGTGTGCATTCGCCGCTGCTTTGAGCCTACCAAGTACCTCATTGTAAACTTCCAGTTTCATTCGCTCTTTCCGACTCATCATCGTTGATTCCACCATTATTCGATTCTTCTTCTTCTTCTTCTTCTATTATTATTATTACTATTAGAGCTCCTGCTAATAATAAATTCCCTAGCTCCTCCTCTCTTTATGATCGATCCGCTGCTAATTCTGATTCAAACACCATTTCTCATAGTATTAGTAATAATAAAACTCTGTATTTAACTAATGACGACGATGATGATGATGCCCTACTAACAACATCGATCTTAATCCTCCCCCTCAACTCTCTCTCCGTTTTCTTTACGTGAACCCCAGCACCCCGTACAGCCTTTATATATAACTACAACGGAGTACTTCCTTTTTAAATAATAATAATAGTAATGGAAGATAAATAAATCAAAAAGAAAGTTTAAGTCTAACCCTACTCAACTTTTATTAATTAATTATTGTTTATGTTTATCTTCTTTGTATATATGCCTCTAAAGAACTCAGGCGGTTTTAAGGGAAGGTACATTCTCTCTCTCTCTCTCTCTTTACGCCTACATACATCAATCTATACATACGTATACACATATACATATATATATATATATATATATATATATACTCCCTCCATTACAAGCTCCAGTTATTTGTAACTCTCGAATTTACACAATTATTAAAGGAAAAAGTATATATAGTGTTGATTAAAATAACTATTTTATTAAAATGACTGATCAAGAATGAATTAGGTTAAAACAAATAATACTAGTGAGAAAGTTAAAAAGTTAAAAAATAGGGTGATATTACATAAAATAAATATTAAAAGAGTAATTTGAATGAATTAGATGAGATGATGTTAGGAATAAATTTGACAAGAAAATGTTTCAAATAAATTGAGACCAAGGTTAGATGGATTGAATACACTGTTTTGATCTTTTTTCCGCAAGTATTATTTCAAATTTTGAAACGAATTTTCCAAAATAAAGAAACATAGAACATGAAAACAAAATTATATTACTATTAATAATATATAGGTTTCTAAAAATCTCGCATTGTTCGATTTATTTTTCGTCAAAATTCAAGACGGTTTTTCCACTTGATGCCATAACTTCAACCAACTTTGATAATATTGAGCGGTACTTAGTAATCGTTCGTTCCAAAAAAAAGTCACATTTAAAAAAAATTATTTTAAAAAAAAAGTTATATTTGAAATTTTTTTATTATTATTTTGTTGTAAATTAAAAAAAAATTAAGATGTCATCATAACTTAAATATTCATAATACATTTTATGAGAAAAACTTATTATTTATATATTTAATTATTAGTCAAATATATAAAATTAATAATCGTCAAAAATTTAAATATTATTTTTTTTATAATACAGAAGAAGTATCATTTATATGGTGAACTTTCCTTTTCATCGTTAAATATGATTAACCAATATTATTAAAATCGGATCGACAAATTCGATCGGTTTAATCGCGAACAGATCATGAATCCAGTTGATTCAATCAAAATTAGCGATTACAGGAAAAATTTGTCAAACCGGTGAACCGGGAAAAATCGAATTTTCTTTCTTTTTTTGCTAAGTGGATTTTCTCTTTTTGTTTCTTAAAATTGTGTCTTTTGTCTTTTTATAAACCGATTTAATAAAATTTTAAAATATTTGATGAATTTATAAGAAAATTTATGATTTATATAATATTGTTTTTTAAAAAATAATAATCCAATTGAACCGATTAAACCATAAATTAATAGTTTCATTAATTTAATGTTCAGTTCAATTATGATAACATTGACATTAACATCTCTTCTCATTTTCAAAATTATCGTGAATAGTAAAATAAAATTAATATCGTGAATCTGTACTTTATAAGATGGAGTACAATAGGGTAGGATAGTAATCCGATTACTTTGTGCTATATATAAAATAATAAGTAGTACAATGCTAAACTAATTCATTTAACAATTAATTATTTTTTTAACAGTCACTTTAATTTTGCGTGGCGTCGATCACTCTATATTAATTATACACCATGTTGTATCTCCCTCTTATTTTTGACTTTTGAGTGCTAACTGGTCAGCCCGGGCCGACATGGATACTTGCATTTCCGAGTATTTGCTTCCTTATCTTCTTCAAAAGTATACTACTGTAATTAAGTAATTATTTATTCATAGTGTATTAGTGTTGGAATTACTACATATATTTCTTTTTTTCTCTTTTTATCATTATAAATATATTACATATGAATGATCTCAAACTGAAAAATTACATATCAATAAGAAAACTTCAAATTAAAAAGAAAAACACAAAAATTCTCACTCTAATAGAGAAAAAATGTCTAATGTGTCTTGACACCCTTCTACCGTATGTTATTAACATATCACGAAAAGACTACGCCGATTAATTACATTTGAGTAGCTATGTGGTATATATGCTCGTTTGTGTTGTACAACTTTCTTTTTGGTTTAGAAATGGTCCATCTTTGGCATCATCACGCCTTCAAAGCAGTAGTAGTCATATATATATATATATATATATATATATATATATATATATAGAGAGAGAGAGAGAGAGAGAGAGAGAGAGATTGTGTAGACATAAATGCATGTGATGCTGGTTCCCAATTAATGAAGATTGATATATATACATGTAAGGAAATTAATATATACAGTTAGATCTATACACATAAATGGAGATGTTTGGGAGATGATATATGGGATCGATCGATCAAGCTCTATCCACGCTTTCTTGTGACCTTGATTCCCCCGCTGTTCGGCAATCTTCGACCTTCATATATACCATTTCTATTCTAAAATTAAAAATATATTTTTGTTTTTAAACTATAAAATATAATAAAGTTGTTTAATATTGCATTTGAATTAAAAAAATAAAATGAGAAGGAGAATAAATTTGATCGATGTGTAATTAGTATAAAAAATCACAAAATTTTATAAATCATGTGGTGGAATGTTCCTCTCACGTGTAATTTCATTTCATGTTTAAAAATGATGAATGATACATTATTTTTTTTTCATCGTGATTTTCTCTCTCATTTATCTTCATAACTCATTCTACCACTATTTTTAACTAAATTCTTTCTAATTTTTTTATTTATTCCCCCTTCTATTCCATTTACTCAATCCAAATACAACATAAATATCATTTCATTATTTCAATTAACTCCACTACATTTACTATTTTGTGATTTTTATCATAACTTTCATTACTATTAAACATTAAACAACATGATAATAGGGATATATTTTAAATAAAAAAATTATGTTTAAAAATCGTTATTTTAAAAACGTATTTCTAACTTTGAAATTGATGGAGTACTGGTTTAATACGCACAGGTATACGCCCGTACAATTTTTCTGCGATTATAATCGGTAGAAATAAAATTTAAAAATAAAAAATAGCATCTCAATAATTTTTATACTTTTACGAAAGGTAGATTTTAATAACACTCTATACTTGCTTCCTTCCTCTCTCGAAAAGCATGTCAGTTATTGTTTTGAGGCACTACAATAACATATCAATCTCGTTAAACTACAGTGCCAGAATTTAGATGCAGGTTGTACGAGTTATTCAAATGCAGGTTGTAGGAGTTTTAGAATTTAGATTTTCAAAAGCAGTGGATAAGAACGTGGGAAAGTAGTTAGTTAGTTGTGTTTTTTCTTAATTTAAATGCTGACCAAAAATTATCGTGGACAGTTATTAAAAGGTTCAGCTTCTTAATATATAGAGATACTTTTCTATTTTATTATTTTTCGCTTAAATTCAACAAATCACCACTTAATTTTGTGTTTGTTTTTTTTACCAGTTAATTTTGTTTATCCTGTATCCATAATTTTGACTGCTTTTCTCTTAGCCCATATCCCTCTCCCCCTTTTATCATCTAACTCTATCTAATGTCATATTATCCTAGAACAAATAAGTATATCGTTTGAAAATTTTACTATGAAATATGCTTTTATCTGCAACTATAAACGAATTAAGTCGAGTTACGTTTTCATGAATTCGAGTTAAACTTAATTTTAAACGAATTCGAGTCGAGTCATATGGATAACTTAAACGAATGAAATTTGTTGTTTAAGGTCGGCTCGTTTATAAACGAGTTGAACACGAACCTGTTCGTGAGCCGATCCGAACTGAATTGATTTTGATCATGTTCTTGAGTTTTTTTTTATTAAAAAAATCTATTATATATTTAAGAAAGACAAACATGTTTTTTGGTTTCGCGTGATTAAATATAGCTAAACTCTTTCTTAATTTAAAAATATATCTACTCCCTAATTAGATTATACTTCGTATTTATTATTAACCAATATTATGATCAAAGACTTTCTTAATTAAAAAAGTATCAAATTTCTAATTAATTAGATTATACTTAATATTTTTAGCTTATTTATATCAATTATTTTTTTATTATATATTATTAATCAATTATTCAATTATATATTATATATTGCATACTTTAATTTGACATCATTGATTTTATAAATATTTTGTATTTTTTTCTACAATAGTATTGTTAAAACTTAAGTATTGAAATTAAATAAAAATTACAATTGAGAAAAGCATATTACGACGCATTATTTATTTGCTAATAGATTATTAAAATCAATGAACTAATGGTGGATCTAAACAAAATTATGAGTAATATTTTGTGTTTAGTTTGATTAGTGATGGTTTCGTGTTTGACTGATACATAGATTATTTTTTAAATTGTGTTAGTTAAACGAACTGAGTCAAGCTTAACGAGCTGAATCGATCTCGAGTCAAAACGAGTCAAGCTCGAGTCAAACAAGACAAAATCTCAACTCAGATTGTATAACTAATCGAACACATTTTGATGTTTAATATTGACTCGTTTATTTTATTGAGTTAAGTCAAACTGAATAAATTTTAAACGGGTCGAGTCGATCTCACAAACAGATCGAATCCTTTGTGGCCCTACTTTTATCGTTTAAATAATCTCAATTTTCATTATAAATAATAGTGACCAATGTCAAATTGAAATATTCATTGTACTAATTGAACTTGATGAGAATGCATGTCAATTAACAACCCATATGTATATAATTTGTATATTAGAAGCTAGCAACAAGCACGTTTACAACACAAGGTCGCCGCTAAATGTTAATTAATGCAGGCTAGCTCAATACATATCCTGATGGTAGTAGTATATGCTATGGGATCTTAATTTGTTTTATTAAAAAAAAAATCCTTCTTTTTCTAGAAATAAGCGTAGGGCCCATGTTTCAGTAACTGCTACCCAATGCAATGAGGCCCTGCTTCACGGGGGTCATAAACAAAACGATTTCAATTAATAAAATATATTATGAGCTATTGCCTTAACAATTAATTAATTAATTAATTTTATATTGATCTGGGCAGATTAAAATAATTGCAAGATAAGGATTGTGTACCCAAACATATTCTCACGTGAGTGGATCGATGAGGTTCAGTTAGGTTTGACCTACACTGCAAAAGTCACCCGAAGCTATAGCTGGATTCGCACCATATAATGGAATAAACGAACTAGTGTTTAAAATAATAATAATAATAATGCCCCCATAAATAAACAAACAAACAAAAGATTAATAATGATGCTTTTGATTCGATAAAATAAAATGATACAAAATAATAATAATAATAATAAATTTTATGTTATTTATACATTATTAAAATATTTGTATAAGATCAATTTCTTATTTTATTATTTCACACAAAATTATATGTATTTTTAAATTTATCCTATTAAATGAAATTTGGGCGACATCTCCGATGGATAAACTTTCCACCATGTACAATCCTAAACCCTGATTAAATAACATTTTATTAAGTGCGGAATTATGTTGAGACATTAGTATCCACAGTTGATCTTCTCAATTTTTTAAAATATCTATATCACCCCTAAAATATTAGGAAATTTTCATATATGTTAATATATCTTTTGCATCTTGTCAATTGTAATTGTGTTTTCTTTCTCTCGCTTTCTTAGATATCTTACCGTAGTTTCACTCCTGTGCTTTATTGATAATCTTGTCTTTTCTTTTCACATAATATTTCAATTATTTCGATTAATATATGCAACACTTTAATATAACATAGTATAGGGAATGTGTATGTGTGTGATACCAAATAAATTATTAGTATTCTCTATTTGCTTTAGCTTGATATATATTTTGACTCTGTTAAGTAAATTGAACTCATTTTCAAATTCTAAATTAATATGAAAAATCTTAAAATTTTAAACTATTAAAATATGCTTTATGTTATATTTACCTTGGAAATGTCATAATCAAGTCAGGTGATGATAAATCATTCTAAATTCATTATTTTGTAATAACGAATAAACTTAAATAAATATTAAGAAAATAAACTTGTCTAAGTTTGAAAAGCAAAATAAATCCAATGAATACGTGTGCGTATGACACAAAAACAGCTAGCGTAGCATAAGTGAAAACATGGATGCCACGTGCTGGCTGTGAGGAAAATTGATCATGGCAAAAAAGGATACTTCCTTCATACCAGTTGATTTATAATGTATTTTTTTAAATAAATTTTATGACATTTAAAAGACATATTGAATTATTTATTCTTTGAATATTTATAACACAAACTATGGAATATAACCTCCAAAATATATATACATATAATATTTGAAGAAATATATTGTTTTATCTATATAAGCTAGGTTGAAAATAGTAAAAATAAAAAGGAAAAGGGAAATAGAAATAGAAGAATGGAGACGTACATATGGCCTTTGGAGGTGAGGAAGAGCCACTTTACATAATCCTCGGAATCAACGTCAATTAGAAGGGATGAAGATAAGTAGTAGTATATTTGTATCCCATTGGTATGCACTTACGTACCTAGTATATATTGTTTATTATATATATACTGCCTTGGGAGTTGGTGTAAGAGTTGGGGGTGGGGGGAATGGAATGGAATGGATTAAGCTAAAAAATATCTCCTCCGTTTTTTTTAAATAGCAACATTTTATTTTATTTGTGTAAAATTATAAAATTTTAAAATTCAAATTGTCACAATAGTTTCATAATATTTTATTATCATACAAAGTTTATTTTATTGAAATTTTTATATGTTTTATAATGTTGATTATTTTCAAATTCAAACCCAAATTTCATTATAAACTTTCATAAAAATATTAAAAAATTTGTAATTTTTTTTTTTAACGAAACGAGTTACAAATAACACGACAACACATGTGCCAGCGCAAGCAGCGACTGGTTGCCGCTAAAGAATAGCCGCTAGAATATGCTGCCTTCCCCTACCTTGCATGTTTAGTAAATCAAATCTCTTATTCTACATTATTATATTATGAATAAACTGTACTATATTTTCTCACATACTAGTGCTATTATTATATTATCTTCAATTCTGTGTATAATTATATTATCTTCAATTCTGTGTATGCGTGTATAATATTGTTGGCTGGTGGTGTGTTTATGTATATACGGTAAAATTTTTATAAATTAATAAACTCTTTAAATTAATAATTTTATCTTATTCTGACTTAAATCAGTTATAAAAATTATAAATTTTGATAAGAAAATAAGCTAATAATTTTTTGAAAGATTCTTAAATAAATATATGGTCTCAATAAAACTATAAATTAATAATTTTTCAAAATTACAAATATACCTAAGACAATTTAGGAAAATATAATTATAGTGTTGCTTGTTTTTTCTTAAAAGTTATATCTAGTTGAAGTTTATCTTAAACTTTTCTTATTGTATCTAAAAATTCTAGTGTAGTCCTCTTTAATTTATAGAGGTTTTATTGTATGTACAAAAAATTTATCAACAATAAATTTTTAATATAATTAAAATTTAATTTTATTATAATAAAACTTCTATATATTAATAAATATTAATTTATCAATTAATTAATATTTTTCTAAAATAATAAAATTCTTTGATTTCAATATTATTAATTTATAGAGATTTTATTGTATGTAATGTTATGCATATTCATCGAAACGGACAGGGGCATGCCAGAAAACTGAATAAACCGACGGAAGTATTTGTCCAAATAACACTTTTCGTATAATTTTATGTACATTCTTGGGTACTTTATTATATATATATATATATATATTATTTATATCAAAGTACTTTATGTGTTTTAATTTATTTTTAAATTAAAAATATATTTTTATTTTCATATAGACGCGCGCGGATGCTGCTTAGAACTAGGGGGTCGGCTAACCCCGCTCAATTTTTTTTTTTTTTTGTGTGGTACATAACCGGGTAGAGCCTAAGCAAGAACACCGTTAATATATTATCTCTTTCGTTCCAAAATTAGAGATATATATTTATTTATTTTTTGTTTTAATATTAGAGATACACTTTTATTTTTAAAAATATAAAATTACTTAAATGTTATTATATTATTTCACTACTCCAACTAACTCAACTATTTTAACTACAATCCCTATTATAATTACCACTACTATTACTTCAACTAACATGATATTATAGATATATTTAGAACATAAAAGTTAATGTCTTTAAAAAAAATCGTTTTAAGAATATATTTTTAATTTTAAAACGAAAAGACTATAAATTATCCATATTGGTTGGCTATTCAAATCCACTTTGAAAAGTTCTATTATTATGATTACCCTCATACTCAAACTCATGGAAAAAAATTAACTTGAGACTTGCATCATCAATTTTTTTGAAGTTATTGTAATTGATGCGCTTACTAAAAAAATAAGTGAAAATGAAGTTATTATATAACGATTTTAGAATATGAAGAATAGTATTGAGATATTGCGAAACTCGACTCGATTTGATAAACTAACAATCAATAAAAAGTGTTCAAATTCGGTTCAGTAAAATACTCAAATTGAATCAAGTATTTATCGAGTGAGTTAAATCATATATAGGATAGCTCGATTCGAATTACAATATGTAAGCCAAATATGTGAAGCGTAACATTAAACCACACTATGAGAGACCAAAATCCAAAACAAAGAATCGCCACGTCTGATCCATTGTTGGGCAGTCCATGCCCAACATAAAGGTTTCAAATCAGCAATTGTTTTCTTCTAAATCTCTACCTTATTTTTCTTTACAAGTACCACTTCGATTTTCAAAACCTTGTAATTATTATAACTATAAATAGGGTGTTTCTAACTATATATACTATTTTTTTTTCAAGTAATCGAATAATATGCAACAATAAATACAGCCAAAGAACATATAAATCCGAAGTAATACTTGGAAGGAATCTTGAAGACTTATAAGATACATAAATGACCAAATATCTTCGAATCAAAGTGGTACTGTCAAGTGTTCCACACAATTATTCAGTCAGACCTACGTCGCTCTTGGCATTACGTTAGAGAAATCTGATCTGAAACGAGATATTCTTATCATAGGTTCACTTGCCAAACGAAAGCAATATTTATTCCGTAGATTTCATAATACCATGTACCATGATATTCATAATTCATATCTATAAAGGGAATATTAGTAATTTTTACTAATATAATTGATAAATGCAAACAATATTATTACAAAATACAGGTATCTTATTCCGTACAAGTGGTCTACAGTACACAGGTTCCCTAGACTCTCCACTGCAACTCTTCCCTAAGTCTCAAGGATAAAAACTAACACAGTTCAAACATACCCAAATTTGTAGGAATATAAGATAAAGATTACGATACCCCTAAACTTCTTACAGGTTCAAGTTTACACCTTCACAGTTTTATGTTCATACTAAGCAGACGAGCAATGACGCCCAATTTTTTTCAGGAATAATTTTTGAGAAGTCCATTATAATAATTATGCTAAGGTTATATGAAAGTATGTCATTACAATATATACGAGAGAAATTTAAGAATAGTGGAACATTATAGCATAGCATTGACCATATTTGGCTGTTATAATATGGAGATGAAGCCTCCAATTGCTGCAGCTAATATAGCAGTAGGATCTCCGAGTACAGCCGAGACAATAGCACGAAGAGCACCACCGGCTATTTTGCTCAAATTTCCTCCAGTCCTTCTCGGTGCTCCTTTAAGGCTTGGAATATTAGTTTGCAGATTTCTCACCTTGTTCTTGTCCACATTGAAATACATGGCCTGCCAACTCTCCAGTAGCAACTCCTTCGCACATGACACATGAAGGTTATAGGTCTTGTTTTCGGATCTGTAAGACCATCCTCGTCCTTTGCCACCACAGTGATGGCATGGATGTGAAACTTTGAGACATAGATATAGGTTTTTTCCCCCGTCATCCAACACTTGGGGGAGATTCGCACAGCAAGGATGCAAATCGAAATCACATCTGTTGCAGTGATATGTGAATCCCAGCACATCCTTTTGACATGCATCGCATCTCCTCCTTCCCGGGCCAGGGGGGCGATGGTAGAACTTGAAATCGCATTTAGGGTAGAAGGGATGAGTGGAGTTAGAAGGAGCTACTGCACATGCTTTGTGCAAATCAAAGTCACACTGCTGGCATTTGTATTTGAGGCCAATTCCAGCTTCTTTGCACCCATCACAGTAGAAAGGATTCTCCGTGTATTCCAGCTTTAGCCGCCTATGCTGCGGGTGAACTGGATGGAACAGCTCTCTATCAAATTTCATATATTTTTGTTCACTGTAGTTTGAGCTGAACTCGCTATCGGTATTAATATTGTCCATGAGTAGAGGGGAGCAATTATATATAGCCTCATTAATGGAGAATAGAAGGTTGGTTCGATTTGATTTGTCTTCCGAATGGGGAAAAAGTTGACATTCCCAATAGTTATCCAGGTCTCTATACTTCTACTCACGATTTACAAGCAGAAGAGAACTTGGATATGTTTGAGGTTTTCTATTTCTTTCTTCACGATAAGTTTTGAGTTAAAGAAGACTTAATAGTTAGGGATGCTGGTTGAGTAAGGACGAATAAATTATGGGTTTGGGCTTGGAATCTGATTCCATACACAACTAAGACGCCAATAATTGGTAATAGAAGTTCCATACACAGACACAAAGTCGCAGAGCATCAATACGTTGTTACCTAATTGCCACATCTACAATCCATATAACCTTACCACATCTATATGTTCTACTTTATCAAAGAGGCATGAGATGCATCTTAGGTCTTCCTGCTTAGGCTTTGTCAAGTATATCAGACACAAGGGTGTCGGTTAATTATTCATATGGGTAAAAGTCACCTTCTGTATGAATATGCATATGTTGCTGTTAGTGAGAAGACAATATTGTATATACACGTGTAACTGCAGACTTAGTAAAGATACCTAGACCCTTGCAAGCATGTACCATAATTTAATGAACATTTTATCATCCCTTGTCAACCATAACAGGCTAGAGGAGGATATTGACTAATAACTATGGTTAAGTTATTTCACCCCATAATTGATCACCATCAGAGGGACAGCAAAGTGGAATAATAGTAAAAGCTTTAAAGAAGAGGCCCAGGAATCTATTACTTTTTTAATGGAGACGCATAAGCTTTTAAAAGTTAGTATGGGAATAATTGGAGAATGTGAGAAAACAACGCAATTATATCTTGATCCTTGAGATTTTTCATGTCCTTTGTTCAATAGACAAGACAAAGACTTGATATATATCATCACAACTCTATAAATAGGCCTTATAAGAAACGGTGTTTTGCTAAAATACATAAAAAAATATAACGGAAAACTGAGACAAGTGAGCTGCAGGAAGTACAGGCAAGAGACAAGATCCTTACATTCATAAATCACAACCATAAATAAAGATCTACTGTACAAACAAGTGAGCAGTTCATTGTACAATGACAACTAATTTGACAACGATGAAAAAATACATTCAGGGTAGCACAAGAATCATGACAAGGGGGACTAACCATTCATCATTTCACATCACTCCTACACATTATTTTCTGCATCCACCATATCTTCATCATCATTCTCATTGTCATCATCAAGAAGCCACTGCTCAAGTTCATCAACTTCCTCATAATCATGCATGTACATATCGTCTGAGTTGTCCCACTGGTTGGTTCCCAGCTCTTCACCACGAAACGAAACATGCAGGAATGGTCTATTTCGGACTAAAGCATCCACCAAATCCCTGTTCACACTTCCTGTCACACCCAACCATCTCAACCTGGGAAAATAAGGTTTCTTTAACCACCTAAATGATAGTGGCGTAATTCCTCCACAATTGAAAAGATCCAGCAATCGCAAGCTACTTCCATGCCATCTGTCATCATCAACTTGCATCGAGGCCAATGCCATGACAGAAGTGTCACCTACTAGTGGACACTGTCGCATCCGAAGTTCAACAATTTGAACACGACTTTTTGCAAGGAACAGCACGGTAGCATCAGACAGATTAGGAATATTTGATAGATCCAACTCTCGTAATTCCTTGCTAGAAGATCCATCAAACAGAAACGAGATGCACTTGTCTGTAAGCCTCTTGCACCCTCTAACAGACAATGAAACAATAGAGCTAATCACACTCCCTTTTAAGTACGATAATCCCACACCACTTATATCAGAGCCATCTAAGAGTAATGTTTTCAGTTTAGTTAGAGATCCAATTGCTTGAAGAGCCGCATCCCCAAGGTTCCTACAATCTCTCAAATCAAGAACACTTAGATCCCTATTAGATGCCAACCGCATGAATGCATGATTTGTTAAGAGATTGCACCATCTCAAGCTAACATGAGTGAGAGAAAGCGAAGTTGCATACATGTCATGAAACACCAGATCAGTTAACTGGCTGCCATAAGATACTCTGAACTTGTACAAGCTAGCACACGAGTGCAAAATTGTCTTGAAGCCTGTGTCAGTAACCCGACAAAATCCACCAAGATATATACTTTCCATGCTAGAACATCTATCAGCCATGAGAAGAACCCCAAGGTCATTAACTCGCTTGAAGTATGTAGCAACAAACTCCTGGCTTCTCACCAGTGAAAGGTGTTTCAATTTTCCATGAGGATTGATCAATTGTAAACCAGAGTTGGTTAGGTCAAAAGTAACTGATGGTTCTATAATTGGTGCATCTCGAAGATCTAGATGTGTCAAGGAGATAAGGGTTTTAGATATCATACCAACCATGGTGTCAGTAATATAGTCCACTGCAAGCCACAACTTCTGAATACTTGGGAAGATGGATGACTGAATAGTATTTGGGGAGGATTGGGGTCCTAAAGTTGGGGTTAGCAGTTCAGTCACCATTACTGAAGATATGTACCCAATCTCAAGACAAGTGAGTTTGGCAGAAGCCAAACCCCAGACACGAGCAAAATTGTGACGAAGAAATACTGAGACATCAAACATCAAGATCAAAGTCTACAAAGAAAAAGAAACAGTGTCAGAGGACATTAGTGAATTAAGAAAGTAAAGACACTATATGAAACATTAACTATTACTCAAGTTAAGCAGGATTTATTTGTAGAGCTAAACAAGCATGACTGTTTAACATTGGGCAGATTAGTCGAGATAACTCCAATTCCGGATGGGAAGTACCAAAAAGAGAAAGGGAGAACAAGCAGTTGCACAGGGATTTGGGTTGCAATCTGGGATAGTTGTCAGATTCCTGTAGTCTATGCATTATCTACCTGCCGTCATGCATTTTATGACAAAGGTTCTATACCTTGTCTTTATATCTTCTTTTTCATTTTTTTTTAAGTTTCTTTTCTTGTCCAGTTCTATTAAGTTATTTTTTATGATTGTTTTTCAAGTTCAAAATTGGATGGATATTAAAAGCAAAGGAATAAAAGTTTTACAGGGTATTTAGTTGTACAAGTTCCTCAACAATCCCCACTTTCCATTCCTCTTACAGGCATCATTTTGACCAAAAGCATAATGAAGAATTTAAGATGTAGCTCCATCAGCCATCTAAGTTCAATTTGATATGAAGTTGCAGTACCACGAGAATGCAATTCACAAGGAATGTCCATAGACTACCTTTAACAAGAGATGCAATTTTTTTATTAGCCCGGTAGTGAAAAAGGAAAAAGAAAACAAACTGAACAGAATATAACAAATATGAAAGGAACAATGGAAATGGAAAATAGACAAATATTAATAAGTTGCAGTCCAAAAAAATAATGACACTTGAAATCTAGTAAAGAAAGGCCTAGCATGACTCTCTCATCTCATACAACACATATAAATCAGGTAAAGCTCGATTCTCAGTGTGAATTTAAGAAGACATTATGAACACAAAGGTATTGGGTTGTTCAGCTTATATCAAGCTTATATGCATAGGCTTGATCTGGAGGCTACAGTTCAGCCAGCTAAGACATTACCCCCATCAGAAATCTCTGGTTAGAGACTGCAAGAGCCTTAGGAAGAAAAAGATATCCACAAAGAAATTGAGACTCCTTGCTTTGTGAAGCTCAAGGTGCAAAACTTTAAAAAAAAAATACATTTACAAGGTCGACCTCAATGATAACCAGAACAGAAGAGAAACGAAACCACTTGAATTGTCAAGGACAAAAAAGAAGAGATATGACTAGGTCGCAAACATGTATAGGAGATCCTTTCTTGCTACGATTAGGCTCTATAAATAAGTGGTACTGAGCTCATCTCTTGCTAATTTTATAATCCCTTTGTTCCGAAATTAGAGATCTATTTCTCTTATAATATAGAACTATTTTGAAATCTTATAATTTCATTTATGAATGAATTTGTAAAAGTATAAAAGTACAAAAATTAGTAGTTGAGAGCAATCTTTATGTATATCACGATATTTCACTTTATACTATAAAAAAGTAAAAGCATTCACTTCTATTTTGAATTATAGGATTTCATAAACCTATTTTATGTGAAATGAAATATATCTCTAATGCTAGAGCAGAGGGATTACATGATAAACAAAGTATTTATTTGAGAGAAAGGGAGTTGTTCAGCAGATTAAAAATAATAAAATAATTGTTTCTAAAAAAATAAGACTAAGGAAAAAACTAAAATTAGATTATACATATGTTAACCAGATCTCATTCAAATTATCATAATAAATATCATGAAGGAAACTAATACCACAACTAGGAAATAGTATACCACAATTAATAGAGTCTAGGTTTAGTTATCATTTATAAAAATGGCTTCAGAAGCTATTTTCTCCAAAGTTAAAGATCTACGTTTAACAATTGAAGGATCTATCTGTCGACTTTATATGAGGAAACATGACAGGCGTAATGCTTTAATGAGTTTGAAACACAAAGACATAAAGTACTGATTATTGAAATACATCATGTTCCTAAAACAAAAATTGGAACAATTATTCAACTTAAAACAGAAAATTATACTGACAGGTGAAGCAAATTGGCATCGAAATATCTATCTGGTGTGTATAGACCGCAAATCTCAATCGAGTTTACATACTTCTATAGCAACTTGTTGCTAGTACAAGAAATAAGGGAAAAATCTTTCATTCTTTTGTTTCTAAATTAGGAAGCTTGGCCAAGCCCAAGAAGCTGTGGGAAATGAACTATAGTTTCACAAATGCCTAGTCCATATATTGCATAATAAGTAACACAATCTAGTACTGTTATTACCGATCTCCAGGACACCAACCTGATTCTCCCTCTAAAGTTGTGGAATTAATACATCGTGCTTGAAGTAAACCATAGTTAAATGCTATAACCAATCTCACACATTTATTATCAGTTTTGTTGGTTTGGTTCTTGAACATCAAAGCTAGTTCAGTAATATTTTTAGAAAGCATTCTACCGATAAATCCTTACTTCCAATTGAGTACAACCACTGAGTAATTGCTCTAGATCAGATACACAAATTGATCTCCATCTTTTATCAGCCACTGAACTCAAGTAAAGAGACCTGAAGAAAAGTAAATGCACAAAGCTAATAAAAGCATTTACTTCAACTTCAATTAAAGAATTTTTACTCAACTCAAGCACCAGATCAAATCTATTTACTCAAATATAATAACTCTAAAGCTATTTCCATAACACGATTGCATTTAAAAGTTGTTAATATTAATGATAATTTGTGCTTCACATAATTTTTCCAAAATGACAACTTTATACGCACAAGACAGAGCTTGTTTAGGAACAACTTATTTTAAGGTTCCTTATAACTAAGATTATAAGTTAAAAATAGCTGATTTTAAGTTTTGCTAATAAGTAAAGGTGTTTGGCACGATAGATATAAAATTTGGTCAAAGTTACTGCATTTCACCTCCTAATAAGTTAAAATGTGAAAAACAACAGATTGTAGCTTTTTTTTTGAGTTATAATTTGACTTATAAGCTTCCTTGTAATCTATTTCCAAACACATAAATTTTAAAAAAGACTAATAAGTCAGTCAAAACTCCTCATGAGTTGTTAGAACCCTAAATTTAGTAACTTTAACGTTCATTTAATAATTGCAAGTAAGGTGTTTAAGTAAGAAGATAGACTGGTAGCTAAATGGACGAACCTGAGGTCTTTGCAGCGTTCACCGACCTGGGAGAGCAGCTTACCGCTAAAATCAGCGCAATTGTGGAGAGAAAGGTCGTGCAGAGAAGGACGAAGGAGATGATCAAGGGAGGAATCATCGAGTCGCGTGCAATCAACCTTTAGGATTCGGAGGTAAGGATTGTTTGGGGGTAATAAAGGCCTTAACAGTTCGATTGACGGCGCTATGTCCTGTAAAGAAAAAGAAAAACTCAAAATCTAAAGGTACATAAAACTGAATTGAAGATGAAAGATGTACAGGAGAAAGAATTAGGGGTGGGATTGGTTACCGGGAGGTAAAAATTGGGGAGGAAATAGAGGATTTGAGAAGCGCAGGAATTGAAGGATTTGCAGGTGGAGGCGACGGAACAGATGGAAGGGACGTCGAGCTTCGTCAATATAGTTGCGAGCAGTGCGGAGGGGAGGAGATCCAGGTTTCGTTCAATCGCCTCCTCGGACACGGATCCCGAGGACTCCGCCATTAATCTTTTCTTTGTGAAAATGAAAAGTATGGAATTGAAATTTGTAATTGTAATTGGTTTTTATGGTATTGGGACGAGAGTAGATAATCCGCCAGTAACTTTCCTTCTGCAAATGAGAAATGGGTATGACGAACGAATGACTTTCAGACGAATGATGGAAAAGAATATTCTTACGGTGTTTTTTTTTTTCGTTTCTGAGATTATTTTTCATTTTTTAAGAAACATTATTATGAACTTCGTAAATATTTCATTGAAGACATAAATTTATTTGAAAATTTAAAAATAAGATCATAAATGATTTATTGGCAGAAAATTTTTGGCCCAAACAAGTTCACAAGTGATACAATTTGAAAAAATCTATGACTGGAGAATTGAAACATAAAATTAATCCTCCAAAATTCGGCGTATATTCTCTACCTATATAGAAGGACACAAATAAGATAAGCTATCGTGTACAACATTAAAAGTAAGATATTATTCCATATAAAGTATGTATCAACTAATGCAGAAACAAAACGTGAGTAGAGCAAAAGTTTGCTTAATTAGTTTTTTTCAAGATAGATATATACTTCCTAGTTCCTTCAAACCCAGAACATTGGTCTAGCATTGCATCTGTAGGCAAACTGAAGTGCACACGTAACCTAACCTGATAAAGTGGAAAATATGCGAAATTTATTGGCAGTATTTCAAACCGTAACTCCTAAATAACGTTTCAGATTAAGAAAACAACCAATTGATCTTACAATATTATTACAATGGACCGCTCAAAATTTGTAAATCAAACTTGAGCACCTACACTAAAACCTCTATCGGCTGCATAGTCCACGAAGCTGTAAAGAGGTAGCAACTTCTCCCCATGCTTCTCAAAACCATCCAACTCTCTCTTAGCTCTGATTCTAAGATCCTCGGCCACTTCCATTGCCTTTTCCACACCATATACACTCACATAATTCTTCCCTTTCTTTGCCTTCCCCTCTTCATTCTCTTGAATCTTTGTTTGCTCTTCTAACACATCATCAACGACCTGATATAAAACTCCAACAGCTCTACCATACTTTCTCAGTTGTTGAATCTCGTCATCAGTGGCTCCTGCTATGTACCCTCCGCATACAGCTGAGCACTCACCCATTTCACCGTACTTCTTTTCGAGAACAAATTCTACCGAGTTAGGTCCACCTTCTAGGTCAAGGAATTGCCCAGCCGCCATGCCTGTGGATCCCACAGCTCGAGCTATTTCAGCTATAACATTGAGGAGACGGGGCTCTGGGACAAGATCGGAGGGGGTGTTGGAAACAATATGCCGGAACCCAAGAGGAAATAAGGCATCACCAGCAAGAATTGCCATGTCAATGCCGTAGATAGTATGGTTTGAGGGTCGGCCTCGACGGGATGGATCATCATCCATGCACGGCAAGTCATCATGTATCAGGGAAGCAGCATGAACCTATAAAAATACAAAAAAGACGAAATAGGTATGTATAAATCAGATATTATGAAGCATTGATCAGATCATAATATCAGAAGATGTGGACACAAAAATGAATCAAGTGAAAATTCAAAGCCTTGCACCAACAGAGATCGTGTGGGGCATAATTTCTTTGTATGAAGTAAAGACCTTGTGAGGCATAATTTCTTTGTACGAAGCAGATGTGAGAGACCATAGTAATTTCTTTGTGTGAGAGACCATAGTAATTT